>KB672880.1:670921-780586 GCA_000349145.1 Anopheles dirus | reverse complement strand
TGTTTGATCCCAGACTCCCCTGGCCTGGTCAAGTTTCGGGATGTATAGTTCTAATCAGGTTACGAGTGTCGTGCATGTGTACTTTTCACGCCAGCTTTGATGAACGTGGATGCGCTCGCTACACCTTCTGATCTTATTTACACACGCTCGCTCCTAATAGACTGTGATAGGCTCCATAAATGAATGAGTCCCGTTTTGTTCTTTAATGGCACAGTGAAAAGGCCCATTGGGAAAACTCGTGACGTGCGATCGATCCTAGCATTAGACATTCTCCCAGGATCGCATCGGCTCAGGTCAGGCTGATCAGATACATTTAACCCAACGGTATATTAAATGTTTTGTCTACGAGAACACCGTTCATTAATTCATTAGCGATAATGGCGATCTCACAATTGGGCACTTTCTAAATGAAACCCGTTCAATGGTTTGCATTTGCGGTCCGATGCCTTTGTTGGGTGGGTGGGTTTGGGTTTGGGTGGTGCGATGCGAATGGAGCCAAACACACATACACAGCGAACGTCACCGTTTACCGTTGGCCGGGATTCGGCTGGCAGCGAAGCGCAACAGTCGATCCTTGCGCTTTTACACGGCGCATCACCGCAAACGGGAGGCGTCATAAACGCAAAGACAAGACGCGCATGGTGGCAGCATTAGTCTTCGAAAGTATCCCGCACGATTGATGAATTAATGGGTTTTTCGCCCCCGCCGGTCCCCCGTCGCCTAATCGCTGCCCACTCGAGCCAACGTCGAACGTCTCCATTACCGGCCGGTGGTGCCGGTTCACGTGCTGCAGGGGGTCTCGATGAGAGCGCCCGATAAGCGCCCGGGAGGGACGGCCGAGACGAGTCCTGTGGCCGGGCAGGCTTGGACTGTTAATTAAAGTTAAAAGCTTTCCGCTCTTTAAAAGCATTTAGCACTTTTGTCTATTTTTCTCCGATCGCACGCCCCCCTCCCCTCCCGCTCCTTGGTCGCTTTCGGTACATATTTGCTTCGATTCGGCCAGTCAGGCCTAGCGAGTGTAGGGGCTCTATCGGTCACAATCTTTGCCGCCACGCTGTGCAGGTGGCGTTTGGAGGGCCGGGAGGGAAAAGTATCCCACAACCGAAACCGTTGCGAAGGTGCCGATGACTTGTCGGTTTTTGGTGGAGATGCGGGTCTCGAGATCACGTTCTGTACACACACACACACACACACACACACACACACACATACAATCACATAGCTCCTATAAGGGGTGGGGTTCGTTTTGTTTTGCTCAAAACTGCCGCCACATGTCGAGTGTCTTTAGTTGAGGCTGGAGAGCCAAATTGAGCCAAACTTTGTTGACCCCCTCGCAAGGTAGTGTGTGTGTGTACACGACCCGAACAATAGCCAGCGCTTGGAGCACTCAAATATGCGAGATATCGTACTGCCGGTGGCGGACACTCCTGGAGGCTCCATTTTAGAATTGAGCAAAAGAGAAGGAAGAGGCAGCACGCGCGTGCAAGGATGTGAATAATTCTAACGTAATTACGGGCTTCTTCGCGAGTGCTCGGAGGGAGCAAAAAAAAGCGAAACGAAACGAAACGGAAGGAAACACCGGTGCGCTGAGTGGCGGAAGCTTTATGACCGCGGCTGCAAACATCTCGAGAAACACCTTCGCACCGCGGTGGTGGCTGGTTGCCTATTGTTTTTGCCGGTTGTCTCGAGTGCTCAGGGAGGGTTGATTGCCGGTACGTACGTTCGTACGTATGTATGAGTAGATTACACATTTTGTGACCCCTTTTGTGGTGTACCATTGTTTTGGCGGTGAATCGAAACGGACTGGCCCAAGCGTGCTTTTGACGAGGGTGAGCATGTTCAAGTGGACGGAACAGGTCTCGCGCACCTTGATGCTGCATCAGGACTACGTGGGGTTGTTTGCAACATGGACGTGAATTTAGTATACACCGAAGGTGTAATTTAACTAAAAGCGAATATGGACTACATGACTTAAAAAAAACATTTACAAGCATATGCCCGCATGGGAGCAGGATGTACGTTTGTTATGATAAATGGAAAGGGATTTCATGATCTATGTATAAACTATATTGTTTTTCTAGTGTTAGAAATCATTGTTGGGAAGATGGAATGAACACCACCAATCCAGATTATCGTACTAGGTGCCTTTTGGTAGGTCTAAAATCTCTCCAGCACAGAAGAATGACGGCTCAGTTGTCTATTCTTACACAATATGATAAGCGGATCCATTGACGCCATTGAGTGTTATTATAGAATCTCCTAGAGTCATGTTATGAATCAGATTTTAAAGTCTGTTATTCGGTGTTATTTAGTCATTTGCTCTTTTGTTAGTTGTATTGTTTCGCACGTGCTCAAATTGACAGGTTTAATTGAGCTCGGGTAATGTTGAGAAACTTCGTTATGTACGCCGCAATCGGCAAGATAACGCGAAAAAGATAATAATGATAACAACATGGTACTACAATGAATTATTAATACTGAAGTTTCTGGTCTATAATGAATTAAATGGAATTTGCAACGAAAGTCGAAGGTATCAACGAAATTACAGCGAAAATTGCTACTGCTAGATCGATACAGCTTTAAAAATATAATTTTAGTACAGTGCGACTAGGTCGTCGTGATGTACATTTCCTGTCAAATAATACTCTATAAATCATTATTGCAAGGGAACACTTTCCAAAAAATCCAACAGAAAAGCTTGTATGTACGTCAGAAACGTTCAAATGCATCTTCAAACATTGAAAATTGTTTTCCTATTACCGACCGCCGGTGAAGGTTGTTCGAGGGTTGTGCGCTGGAAGTACTTGCAACCGAACGAAAGGTCGGTCCCTTTCGAGTGGAAAGCTCGGCAGAACTCCATGGCGCAAACGGAGGTGTTCGGAAACGCAGCAACAGTGCCAGGCAGTAGCTTTTAAAATGGTATAATTATACTTTTCCTTTCGTACGATTTAAGTGCTATTTCCTCCGCTCACGGCATTAGCCGCTTCAGCCGCTCCCGTAGGGGCCACCGGAAAACGAGGGGCCCCGGTTCGACTTTTGCTTCCCAGCGTACCCAGCCATATCGCCGTATCGATGGACGGGACCGAACCCCTTTCCGCTGGCAGGTTCGGTGTAATGTGTGCGGTGGCGTACACCTTCTTGAACGACGGCGCACTCGGAGCGCACGATCGCGATGATGTGCGGGATGATTTATGTGGGAGCTGCGGGCGTATAAACTAGGGACCCTCCGTGCCTTTCGCACACGCTCACAACGTACACGTGCGCGTGCGGAAGGTATCCGTCGAATTCGCCATCCTTTTAGCAGCCATCCGTTTATCATTTTCGCTAGCAGTAGTGTAGTGCTGTTGCTACTACTATTTACTACCGGGTCGACGGTATCGTATGACTTCAAAGTGATGTATGTACGGGCGGAAATCTTCGCCCCTTTTTCGGACTCACACGTGCGTGCCAATTTCGTCCGTGCCGTTCTATTGGGTGGAGTACCTCCCGGGCCCGGCAGGTGTAGGCAGGGGCAAACATGAATTTATGAGAAGAAAGCTCCGCTTTTCCCTTTGGCATTGCTTACCTGAGTGGCACGAAGGGACACAATTGGGATACTCGAGGCCGCGGCCCCGGTACGATTGCTCGGCATTGGCGTGTTCCGCATGCATTATTCTAATTCACACAAACACCGCGCATCCTGCGAATGGGAAGGATGAACGCGGTTGCCTACTTTTTTTTTTTTGTCGGCCACTATCATCGGGCCGCTCCGGTCCGGCGTCCGGCGTGTGGCCATTTTCAACGGCCAGACACTGTGGCGTGTTCGGAGGTAATTTGCTGTGAATTCTCATAATTAGTGACGCCATAACTGACCAATGTCTGCCTTCGCTCCCTTCCCCGACCCAGAGGAAGAGGGGGGGGGGTTAAGCCCCGCGGTCCCACCAGGAGGATTGGCAAGGTTTGCGCACCGTTGTCGCAAAGTGTTGAAAATGTCATAAATCTGTGGCCGCGGTAAAGGATTCTCGTTTCGCGCTTGATAGTCGGGTCGGATATTTTACGGCTGTACGGAAAACTGTGCGCGTGTGGAGTGCACAGCACACATACGCACGCACACAAAAACATGAACGGGCGAATTGATTTGTTTGATTTATCATTAGCAGCCGTTCAACGGGCGAACGTAATAGTCCGGAGCTGGGTCCGTGGCGTGAAACGCGAATGATGTTCGTGCTATCGTGATGTTCACGGGGCTGTCATTTTGATAGTTATCAGATTTTACCTTCCGCCGGTGCTCTTTTGAACGGGCAAATAATTACGTGGTGAGACTTACCTGGAAACGAAAGCGAGAAAGAAAGAGAAAAGGGGCATATTAATGAATTGTTAAACGCGAACTCGCCGATCGATGATGTGGTATATTATGAAATTAACGAACTTAAACCATTTATTAGTGGAAGAATAGGAGAGTGCATTGTCTCTAATGAGTGTACTAGAAACACTGTGAAAAGGGCTTGCTTATTGGAATACGATTAACTTTAGTTGAAAGTACAGTTAAATAATAGGAAAATAGGTAAAGCTTCCTATTTATCCATATTACTGATGGAAATATCTAAAAAAATATTGAGCAAAGTTGGAAACTTTCAGGTAAACCCAAGTGCCTCAGAGCTAGAAATCATAAGGAAGAAAAACAAAAAGATACCAGCAAGAAGAGGAAACCTCGAAACATTTACAATTCATAAGCAAGCTTAAGAGAAAAGCCATGAAGCCAGAGCAGTCACTATGTTATGTACTGAAGTTTTCTAGTGATCTAGTGGAAGTCAGGATTATGAAAATGACACGGGCTTTGATCTCCCAAATGGGCTTTACGAGATAAACCTTTGTAATAAAATCTAATCAGCACGAAAACTTTCAGTGGAAAATGGTACAGGCCATCGAGGAACTTCGAAACGATACGAGATATTAGTGGGAAATCAATTTCGCACAGCATTGTTGACTGAGTTTTCAATCATTCCGTGTTCAAATTCGTTGAAAATAGTTCATAAAATTGGTTTAGTTTCTTTGTTGTTTGTTCATTCGTTTTCCGGCTGTAAAGTGAACATCACAGGATACACGCAACAACGCTGTGCTGCTATTATTTCCGCGAATCGGCCTGCTTTTGTCACAATTTTAATCCACACACCGCCGGGCACAGAAAGGAGATTATTGAAAACGCTTACGCACGTTCGTTTGCCAAGCCGACACCATGACCACCAGCTGCAGCTTAGCCATCAGCTCTGTTAGTTGACATGGCGGGGCAGGGCACTCGCGCGTCCGGCCTTCCGGTACGTACGCACACATCTGTGGAGCTGTGCTCTCATAATCGGAGTGACAGCGAGTGCCTAACAGATTGATAAGGCTCAGGCTGCTGGGAAGTGTGTGGCAGGTGCGGTCTTTGCGTTCGGAACCACCGCGGGGAATATCGGCTAGAGCTGGGACTGTTGTTTGTGAAAGATGCCTTCTGCCTGCGTGTGTGTATGCATGCTTCCAACGGTAACTGTTCCGACGCGAAGCCTCAGGCCTTCTTGCAAGACGGGGGGAGCGTAAATAGTTTGTGGCGCGTGAGCAGAAAGTCCAATGTTTGGCCTCACCTCACGATGCCAACCGCCCGTTAGGTTGATGATGCTGGTAATCAGTGAAAGGTGAGTGCTTGAAGTAAGGCCACGCGCTGAAAGTGGCGCGAACGGCGCGGGCAGTGAAAGGAGCACGAAATGGGAACGGAAGAACGGGACAGACCGGGCGGCAAAGACGGGCAAAGCAGGCTAGTGGAAAAGCGGAAAAGTCTAATGCGATCATCGGCGGTGCAAAAAGAGGCGAAGAAGGAGAAAGAAAGAGAGAGAGAGAGAGAGAGAGAGAGAGAGAGCGTGCCATTGCCATCGCGTCCATGCAATTTACAACTGCCGTCCGCTCTAATGATGTTTGTTTTCTGGTTTCCCTGTGCCACCGCACGCACCATCCCACCTGGTCGTTAACCAGCAGCGTTGTCAACGGACAAATGGCGCCAACGCGGTGGCCCCACCGGAGCGCCATCTGGTGGATGGGCGGGAAGGTGTTCCGCACACGCTCCGCACCGTAATCCGTAATTTTCTGCATTGTCAGCGGAGCTACACGAGCGCAGTACGATTTGATGTCGCGGACGCGCGCGCGCGCCCACTCCAGGCAGAAATGGGATCAAATAAATTGGTGGGAGGGGGGGGAGGGGAGTTGATCCACCGCCCAAGGGAGAGGGGGAATAGAAATTCTCCTCCGATGAGAAAAGAAGAGAAAAAACGGAGCGCGAAACTACGAGCCGGGGGAAAGAGCTAAGAGAATCGTGACGTGATGCCCGAGAGGGTGGCCTTTTCGCTTTTCTCACTCTACGCTTCCGGATGGAATGTAATCTGCGCGCCGGAACAATGCACTCACACCCCACCCGTTGGTGCACGGCGGACAGATCGTTTGCTTGCTCTTTTATGTGTGTGATCCAGTTTGATTAGAGTTGATGAAAATCAGTCCATTCAGCAGCATTCTTCCGTGCCGTGCCACTTGTGCGGGAAGCTGGGGCTGTAGCATGAAAGGCTTGTTCTCTTGCTTCCGCGTGCAACGGCTCCCGACCCCACCACCCTCCCGGGGTGGTGTACTGTAATGCCAGCGCTGGCGAATGGTCGATTGTTTATTTTACATTGTAATTTATCGTTTCTTAGGCGTGCGTCTTCCCACCGCACGAGAAGTCGACTCAGAAGTCGGCCGCCGCGAACGCCCGCTTTCTTGTGGCCATTTTTCACAACCCGCGAAGTCGGTGACCGGGCTCTGCGGGGTGAAGAAAAACGCGTCAGGCACGAAGCCAAGCGCACGGTTTGTTTACATTCGACCGGTTCGTACACATTGTTCGTTCCGTTGGTTCCAGATGCAATGACCCGGCTAAGATGAACCGTGTTTTTGGTGGCAAGATTGCACGATTGCGCCGATCCACCACCGCCGAGCGGGTGGTGGAACTGTGGAGTTGCACGAAAAAAACATTCGAAATGGACTCGAGTCGCAGGAATGGGAACTTAAACAGAAGGTAACGTAAGGAAGAAGGGAGAGCAACAACAAAAAAAGCTAGTATCGAACAACAACAACCGACCGACCGACCGGTCGATCGGGAATCTGACGGCAAACGAAGCGTAGCCCTGCGTGCCGGGAAAGTAAACAGCTCCCAAAATACGCACGGTAACGTAAATAATCATCAATTTTTTGTGCCGTCCATTCCCCGCGCGTTGGCTTGCCGTTTCGTTCGGATGAAAGATATGCCAAGCGCACTGAATGCAGTCAGAATTTATCGTACGCCCGGTTCGATCGCGAGGAACCAGTTTGGCGTGGCAGCGACCCGGGGAGCACACGTGTTCGTCGGGCTGTGCTGCGCGCCCCGATCGAGATCGATTGTTTACGGGGCGTAGGGGGTTGGGAGACTCGATAATTGAGCGCATTTTGTAATGCATCCTGCTTGGCAGTGCGCTGTGCGTTCCTTTTTTTTCGACATCGACAACAAGAGGATGCTGCCCCGAGTGGAGCCTGAACGGTACGTTAGTGGACCAACCGTTAGGGTTGAGCGTGTGTGTGTGTGTGTGTGTGTTTTTTAACCCTGCCTGGTGAGAATGATGTGACTTGGTTCGCACTGTTTTCTCGAAGAAATCATAATAAAACATTCAAAAGGCTGACATACAATTGTCCCATGCATGTTTAGGAACAGACTTACAATGTAATGGGTTATGGTTATATGTTTGTAAACTAACATTGTCGAATTGCATTAAGCTTTTTACGATCATGTTTAACCAAATTTTTGCATGCCAATACAGAGTTTTACAATTTAGTTTGGAATAGCCAGTCCAAACTAAATTGTAAAACCCTGTACTGCATATCAACAGCAGTTCATTGCTAGATTCAATCTTTCACGTAGGGGTTATCAACATGCGGCCCAAAAGCTGTCATAAATTCGGGCTGTTGAAATTAAATGCACGCAGTCTAAAATCCAATGCTCGCAGTACAAAATATATGCCGCTAGTACAACATCGAATGCCGCAAGTCCAAAAATATGTGCAGTCAGTTCAAACTAAATTGTAAAACCCTGTATGTCGTATATCGGTTGTTTTTGGTCCTCGAAAAAGCAGTGATAATCATTTCAATGACTATGTTTTTAGTACCATTAATTTTAGTAAAAGTTTAGTCGATTTATCATCTCAAAATTGATCTAGAAAGAAAATATAACCCTGGAACCGTTTTGTTCACTGTCTCACTTGTTTACTTATTTGACTTGTTTGAATGCTAGACGCTGCAGAGGCACATGCACTGGAGTCGTACACTTCTTTACAAAAGCTTGGACTACTTAATTAGAAATCAATATAATTTGATTTGATGTCAATTTGATCGAAAAAATCGATAGTTTCTCGAGATTGGTTTGACTTATAAATTAGCTGTGAATTCGTAATAAATGATTGTTTTACGCAGTTTAATGGAAAAAAATACCTATAACATACTTCGTATAATTCCTCGAACCCGAAATTTCCGCTCAAATTAATGGTTCACTTTTTTGCCATTTTGCTCAACCCGTAGACCATATTGTTCTCTTTTTAGGTAAATTTTGATGTGTTTTAAGTTTATGTTTCAATATAATCCAATATTATCATATAAGAAGATTCTAGGGTCAATGTCATTTGTTGTCAATGACCGTTTTCATATTACCAATTAAGTCCCGCCCAGCTGTACTGATAGTTGATCAAACCTCGCCATCATTTACTAGGATTCAAGATGAGTCTTATAACGGGTAGCACATGCTTCTACAGCCGTTTTTTAGTATATTGTAGAGTTCATCACCTGATTCATGCTTTAACCAGATGGGTCTGGAATACTTTGCAATTCACTCTTCCAAAAACACTATCAGGAAATTATCTTACGAGAAATCTATTTTAAATTTCCAAATAGTTATATATGCAGATGCACATGAACCTGTTTACCGAGCGTAAGGGTTAACAAGCCAAGTTCAATAAACTGTTTTTTTTTTCATTCCAAACACTAGAGGTGCAGTGTACATACATGCGGGTCGATGCGAGCCGTACCTTACGTAAGTCGATCACAGAGAAGCAGTAAAGAATGAGGAGTTTTTGAATCAATATTTGCGCTGCCACGAAAAGGTGGAAGGTGTCATTCCGAGAACGCTTAGAATCGGTGTCAATTCTAACACATACGATCAATACCCGTACGGTCCGTGTACGCGCACCCATAAAGGTGTGAATCACGCTCTCAAGTACGGCTCGCGTAATGGAATGCGTACACACATAGAACCCCGCGGGAGGACGTTTTCATCTCGTCGCCCGAACTCCCAACGGAGCGCTCCCGACACGGCCCCGACAAGAGGTGTTGAAATGGGGCAGCCATTCATCAGCGCGTCTTAAAAATTAATCAAACCACAACCGAACCGGTGCTGCACCCCGGCCGGGTTGGGCGCGCAGGCATATTCATCATACTTATGACCCATCATCGGCGACCTCTCTCGGCGGCCTCGCTTCTCGCCCCGAACCCATCTCAACATCATCATCATCGTTAGGCTGCTCGTCAAATTACAATAATTGACTGAACTTTTCCTTTACCGGCTTTACCGGACCACATTAGGGCCTCCCTCGTTGAGGGGCCTCCCCTATTCCGAACTAATATTTCCGAAGCCTGAACCTGAACGGCGCGCGGTGGTCCCAACAAAGTCAGCACGATTTTGGTTTCGTTTGGTGCGTTTTTTTTCGGGCCCGTTTCTTGTTGCGGTTACGAGAAGAGATAAAAAATGGCCGCAAAAGTGTGGTTCGCTAGGGGGCAAGGAGGAGAGAGAGGAGGGGGGGAGGGGGAAAAGGGCACGCTACCGTGTCCAGCCTGGCAGCGGAGTGGGTTTACTACCGCTCGAGTCCTGGCCGTTAACGGAGCACGGAGTTAGGGTTCATCTGGGCCGCGGGGTTGGGAACGTAAAAAATTGGCCCATAGAAACGAAAGTTTAAGGAAGAGAGCACGATCGTGCAGTAATAAGAAAAAGTTCTAGCAACAATATCAACAACGGCAAAAAAATCCTAATTGATTGCTTACCCCTAGCGGGTGTACTTTCGCGTCTGTTCGAACACTCCATCCGAAACCGGCGCGCGTTTAGATAAGAGCGAAACGCGTCACAAGAAAACGTGAGGGCGCTTACGTGCGAACGATATCGATGAGGTTGCCATGGGAGCAGAGCAGACTTAGCAGCAAAGCAAGCAGTAGCAGCCGCAGCAGCAGCAGCAGCCAGCAACAGCAGCGAACACATAATTAATTATTTATGCTCCACGGGCTCCATCACGGAGCCTTTCGAATGAGTGCCCAAACTAAATTGCCTCGGGAGGATATCCTCTATCTGTGGCGGCACGGTATCCAAAAACTCTGCGGCACGGGCAGCGGCCAGGGATTGGCGTTGACGTTAATCGAGCGAAAGCACCGAGCACCGAAAATAGTTGCGTTCTGGCGAGCGCGAATGTTGCATCTGGCAGCATTCGAGCCCCGAAGCCGCACGGTCGCTCCGGGGGATGGTGGTGTGTTGATTGTAGGCGTAAAAGGACTCCTCGGACGAAGAAGTTGTGTATAGAAGCTTCTTTTTCGTCATGTTTTTGAATTTGCTTTGTTTTTTCTTGTTCGCTCTCCTTCTGCTTGTTACTGTACTGCGCTGGTTTCATAAACTCAACTCAACTCAAATTTTGCCTCCCTCTGCCAGAACGCTGATTGTAAACTGGGCGAGGAGCCTAAACGCAGAGGAGCCCGATCATCGTCGCCCGGCCCGGCGCTGGATTGGATTCGGAACACAAAATTTCCGCTCTACCGAAGCAAGAAACGAGCGAGTGAACGCCGGGTCGGAGCGGCGAAAAGAAACGAAATATCAAACGGAATGATAATTTGAAAGTGTCAGGAGTAAACAAGCCTCCCGGGCGAAAGGGATCTGCGTCGACGGCGAAGGCGGCGTTCGGGCTTGGTCGTTTTCTAAATAATTCACGCTTTATCTCAATCGATAATCACTTCCACACCGACGTTAGCGGGCCGTGGAAGCTGTGGAGCTGTCCTCCGGTGAAGACAACCGGGCACGATGATGATGATGGTGGTGGTGGTGGTAGGTGGTGATGATGATCATGCTGGTGGCGCACTCAACCGAGCGAGAATCGTTCGCGAAGGTGGTAAGGGTGTGTTTTTTCTCTCGCTGCTGTTTTGTTTGGATCTCACATTTTATGATTTCTATACGGCCCACACTACAGCCCAGCCTTCACCGTACGCCGCATGGATTGGAGTGTGCGAGCGCAATTCCTTTTTAGAGTGCTTTCAATCATCGAGCGAAACGTCCGTGCCGTGCGAAGGTAAAATGGTTGATGAATACGAAAACGCAAGCGCGCACGTGTTAGAGCTGGCGGATGGGTGGAAAATCCGAGGCATCCAGCAGCAGCAGCAGCAGCAGCCAGCATCCAGCCTCAAGTGGACTCCGGGAGGTCGGGTAAGTGATCCATTTCATCATTAAATTTCAATCCAATGGCAGCATCGGAACCCGGCAGGCAACTCCCATCCGCCGATAATACCCTGACTCATCAGTTTGATGGGCAATCGTTCCCAAATCCCGGGGTCCGTGGTTCACGGCGCGAACGAACCCGTTTCGTAATGATCCCTACCAGGGGCCGTTTGGGACGATGTGCTGTGGCGTGTGTGTGTGTGGGTTCATCGGGTTTTGAGGTTACTTTTGTTTTCGTATCAGTTCTTGCTGCCCCGCCGAGTTCTCTTCCACAGCTCTGTTAGTTTTCCCCAACCCGGCCGGTTCTCTCACACCCGCCGGTTCCATCTATACCGTGGTTTGGTCCATGCCTATACATCCCTCAGGATGGGAGGCTCGGGATTATGTTCAGATATTGCTGTGCCTCTTTACCTAAATTGCGCTCAAGTGCGTTAGTGGCTGGAGCGATTTTTCTTCTCATTCATTTTGCACCTCCACTGTGTTGCATGCTGTAGCAGTTCCCGGTGTCGGAGCACCGGGGCGTTGATAACACTCGCAGCAAGCACCCAGTGTTCACTGTGTCCATCGAGCGGTTAACAACCCTTCATCAGGGTCCGCAGCATAGCAGCAAAGCTTCAAAACCTGGAGAGGCACGGTGGCCACGAGCAGGTTCGCCGGTGGATGCGGGGAACAATGGGCAGAAATCGTTAAATTGGACCCGGGTGTATTGGGCCAGCCTCCGGTGCGTCCGTGGCTCGAACGCTCGAAGCTTCCGTAGCCGGACCGGACGCATCCCTAACGAACAGGACCCTCGAGAAGCAACCGTCCGGGCCGGTCGGCCGCCGGAATTATTGTTATGATTGTGATGATTGTTGCGCACATGATTAATGGTGTAAAGGTGAGCATTACGGGGCCGGGAGGCATTTTTCTCGCCCGTGCTATTGTGTGTCCGCTCTTTCAATTGAAGTCTCATTATCTTCGAAAGCATCCGTGAAGTTGCTGCTCGGCGCGCGCGGCTGCTCTGGATTAGGGTCGCTGTCGGGGGATGCCGGTGCAGACGAGCGCTTTGCGCACTTGGTGAGAAATCATGCAGATAAGGTTGCGGCCGCGGAAAAAAAAGGGAATCCGTGCAGCCCGCAGAGCTGCAACTGGTCCACAACGTGGCTCATCAGGCACGATGGAAGAAAAGCTCGCGCTCCCGGAAGAACGCCGCTGTCTAACACGGCGAAGAGGCGAGACAATACTTCATTCACCAGTGCGATAATTGAGCATTATTAATTGTTTCCCGTGACATGGATTATGACGTACTCCGCGAAAGCATCACCATCACTTCGAGGTCATCAATTTTCGCTCTTGTTAACCATCCAACCGGGTTGAATAGTTTCCATTTCAATGGTTGGCAATGGTGCTAATGGTAATGGAATTACTTTTTAATAACCATTATGGGCTAACATATTTAGCATTTACCGATGCCATTGCGGAGATTCGAGAGTTCTCGAGAGTTCAAATTGACCTTGAAATGAGATTTGTTTCGAGTTGTGTTAGAAATAATGTCCGTAAAAGCAACTCTGCTGTACATGTTAAATAGATGACACTCACGATCTGGTATAGTTGGAAAGCAGACACCAAACCAACAATAACTCGAGAAGATCGAGAAACAATCTACTACGAAATAGGGTTTTTGAGATTTTTTCCAGGTTTTTTTACTTGAGAAAAAAAGCCTAAGGAAAATTAAACAAGAAATATATTATTAAGATGTATGAGTATATGAATAAAACACCGTTGAGATATTAAAGTTATTAAAGGTTGGAAAAGAGCAATCTTATTGTTTCTTATTGTGTTAAGCAAAAACAAAATCGATTTTGAAAATTTATTTCGATCCATTTCCATTTTTAAAGAAGAACGTAATGTAAAGCTCGGTCTCTTTTCCCACAAAGCCTTCCATGCAATAATTCAAGCTCTCGTACAAATGCTCTCGTTCGCATATTAAATCTGTTGTACACGATTCCAATCCTAAAACAGCGCTCATCGGCTTAAATTACATTGTATTATTCTAAGCACATTCGTGTGCGCCAGAGAAATCGCTCGAATTCAATCAAAACCTTCGTCTTCTCTTTAAAGGCAGGCGTTGAAGCCCACGTAAACTATGATTGTTGATGGTGTCACAAATCATACCGATGGAAGCAGGAGCCAGCGGGAGAGCTTTTACGCTGCCCGACGTGACTGCAGGCTCACGTAATTTGTCACCCAAGTCTGCATTTACCCTGAAGCAACAGCAGGACCGACCCGTGCCCGACCGAACCGGCTGCTGCTGCTGCTGGGCGGACTGCTACCGGGCGGCAAGCAGATGGAATGCAACTATTTATTGCCATCTAATTTCACTCGGTAATATATGTTGATTGCAAATTTTCGTGTATTCAGCGGCAGCACGGTGGAGAGTTTTGAATTTTTGTCGACCGTTCCCCATTGTGCGCCAAAGCTGGGGTCGAATGACACAACCCGTAGGTGCCAGGAACCCCGCCAGACGCCGGCAGAAATTTGAGCAAGACGTGGCAAAAGGATCGCTGCACTCAAACACGCCGTGTGTGCGTCTGTCTGTGCAAATAAACTCCGTTCCATGACACTCGGCTCGGGGCGGGTCGTACGCCGACTACACCGACCGCCGACAGTGAGGCGGCGTTTGTTTCGAGGATGTGGAAAATTGCGTTCCACATACATGCAATAATAAACCCTTGCGAAATGTACTTCAACCCGGGCGCCCGAGTACGGTGTATCGGGCCACAAACACAGTTGTGTATTTTATAACGCCGAGTGCGCTGGAAACAACAACCACCGAGAGAGGGTTGTGTCGAGATTCGCGAGCAAGCGGAGGTAAGAAATTGTGCTTACATTCAAACGAACCGTACCGGTTCTGGCGTACATTATGTGTCACACAGGTCGTCGGGTCGTGGCCGGAAGGCGGCTTCGCGTGTATGGCACTCACGCACGCACGCTCGCCCGCTCGCAAGCCCACGGATCGGTAGTTTGGAAAGCGACGCGAGAACATCTTCGCAGGAACCGACATCGGAGCCGTTCCATTAGCGACCCTGGGCGTCGTGCGCGGTAGACGACACCGTGTGTCCCCATAAAACATCGAGCATAATTCGATCACATTCTCACTAATTATAATCCGCCGTTATAAATAGCTCGGGCCGGGGTCCTGGAAAAGCCCAGCAGAACGCGGCCGGCCGAGCCGGAGTGCGGCTTACGACGAAACGGATTGGAGGATTTAGTCCTTTTTTCCACGACGTTCCGTTCGTTGGACTTCTTTTGTGCCGTCCCCGTTCGGCGCTCATCAGCTCCACACAGCCATCTGCTAAGCTGCCCCCCCCCCTCCACCCCTCGCCAAAGTCAGACCGGGCCAGACAGACGTGTTTGATTAATTTTAATGGCACTTCCCCGTGTGTCGGGAACGAGATGGCTCGTTTGCAAGGTGTTGTGTTTTACCAGTGTTGTGTGACGTGATTTTGGGGCGGGCGATGCGGAGGAAAGTCGAGCCATCTTTGCGGGGCCATTCGAGAGCTTCGTTAGCGTTGATTACCGATCATAATTAGAACGCTGGCGGCTGCCGGCATCGAAAGCGTCTCCCGCAGGATTATCGGGCGATGGTAGCTCCTATGGTAGCCTTTAATCTGCTGATTAGAGTGGCATAGCCGGTGATCGTGGAATGGATTGCAATGCAGGGTTTCTTTGAACTTTATTTATCAGCTTTCAGGTGGGAAAGAAAAAAAAAAACGGTTGTGCATCCGACTAATCCTTGAGTCGAAAATGTTAATCCCAGCTGACCTTAGGGGCGATTATTCAAATACTGTGAAATGAAACACATCATATTGGCTGGAGAACGGTTCGCGAATTGGAATTACGCTATGTAACCGATTGTTTCCCATTTAAAAATGGGGGCTTATAGCCTGTTAATCAAGCGGCCGATAGGTGTGGTGAGCTTGTCCACTTATTGGACACGCCCGAAAAGGTCGCCCCGTGGCCTGGGGGCTAGCGTAAAGTGAAAGGTATCGCCTAAGAACGTGTCGAAGGTGGTGATCCGATATGTTGATTTGGTGGATTCGAGGTTGCGCTAGTTTTAATTTCCGTTCAATCTTTATTTCGAACGCATATAAGATTTCATTTTGACATTTAATTTGACAGAAAACATGAGCAAAAGGTATTTCCCATAGGCGCGGACATTTTATCACCTAGTTGTGGGTATACTTCAGACCAGTGCTCCTATTGCGTCGAAAAAAAAAAGGAAAGATGATAGCGGTAAACCCGGTTCGGAAAGACTGAAAGGGTGGCCGAAAATTGGAACACTGTTTTTTTTGCAGCAGCAGCATCGGCCAATATAGATTGCTTCCTGTTGCGGTTGCCACCGATCGAAACCGGCAATGACATGATGATGATGAATGACAAATGGCGTTCATTTACGGTTTGGCATTTATTGATTACGATTCAACGGATGAAATATTCCTGCCTTGCCACCCATACATCTTTCCGCCCGGTCGCGCTTGCAGGATTATGCTTTTCTTTCTTTTTTATCGTCAATATCGAACACGGCTCTAACCAAGGCAAGGAGCAAATGCAAAAAGGAAATTCGATCGACAGTGTGTGTGTGTGTGAGAGAGAGAGAGACAAGAAAAAAAATCGTGGCGTTGCGTTCGGTTCGAAGCATCAAGGGGGGAATGAAGGGATAAAATTGTGCCGACATCCACCGCCGACGCCATCGGACACTTTTAGGCCATAATTTACGCGTGAATTGAAATTTTATACTACACGCTGTGCGTGTGTGCGTGAGTGAGAACCGTTTTTTGCTGTTTTCTTCACCTCATCGGGTTTATGGCTATCCGCTAGGTCCGATCGAAGCGCGTCTTTTTTTCTGCCCCGTCATTAAAGGTAAACACTTTATTGGCGTCTGTTCGCTTACGTGTTTTTTTTCTACTTAGGCTCGGGCCCCGTAAGCCGCTTTGGCGCGGTCCAATTGGAATGGACCGTACTGGAATGGGATGCTGGTCCCGGGCCGGTCTCTGTCTCTCCGTTCTACGCTGTATCGCCCCGTGATCTGTGTTGTGCTTTCGGGGCAACGATTTCTGGGTGGTAGGCGATCGCCACCTTGACGCTGCGTCACGATTCGCGATGCGTCGGGCGGCTCACAATGGGCATTCTTTGACCCGTTCCTCGCACCCGGTGCGCCCATCAGCGCCTCATCAGCGCCGAGAGTGTTTTAACATTGTGGAGCTCGCTTTTTCTCTCTCGAGCGTAGCGGATAATCAACGCATTTTTGAACCATTTATGTCATCACCCATTCCACGTCGGCCGGGTATCCGGCGTTGTTTGATGTTTTCATTTATTGCCGAGATTGAGCTGTGCAGGAGTACAAGGATTGCCAAAGATACACACTATAATGGATCGCATTCATCTCGAAGCCCGTACAGTGACTCGTTCATTTAAATATGCGCACGTAATTTAATATATTTCAGACGGAAGTAAGAGCTTGAAAACCCAACTGTGTTCAATAAAATATCAGTGAAAACTAGCGAATCTAGGAATAATCTAAAATTGTATTCTTGTACGTTAAGGCAGGGACTAATCATAACTTATGGTTAACGTTAAACGCTACGCTACGCTACGGCTGCTAATGTTAACAAATGTGGTAAAGTTAACAACTCTAGAAAAATATCTCCAATTGTATTCGATTAAAACCTGGCATGGAAACCTCGTTTCGTACAGCAGAGTTGTGATTTTGGTGTCCATTTAGAAAAAATATTATTATTTCCTCTACACTTTGAGTTAACTTCACGGAACTATTACTGTTTTATAGTGTTCTGAAGCAATAACGGTATATAAAAATGAATCAATACAAATAAAGTTGACATGTGTCTTTTTCTATCGGTTGCCTTGGTCCTCTATTTTGAAGGGAATCACTTCAACATCAAGAAATGAGCTGTTAAGCGCCTATTTCGACGCCTTGTAATTCTACAACATCTAAGCAAAAGTTCTTGGTGAGGTTTCGAAACCCTGATTGTTGCTCAGAGCAAATTATAACTCAACAGCGTTAATTTACTAAAACCTCTTAGCAAGAACAAACTAATGCTAAAACATCTAAATTAACTCAGTTTACTGTAGTATGAGCGAAACTGAATTAAAAGCGATTCTGCATAGTTTCTTTTAAGTGTTTTGTGGTTCATTATTAAATTCAGCATAACTTTAATCTTTGTTTTATTGGCCTATTTAAGCCAGATGACATCACTAAGTTAAAACTTCTTCATATATCAATTATTGGAAAGTCATTAAGCTAAAACGAAATCAAAATTTAATTCAAGGTATCCTTTTGACGTATGATCACACCATTTGGATACAACATGATAAAGAAAAATACAGCTTTAAAAAGCTTAAGTCTTATCAACGAAGAGAACATCGCTATTTTGTTGAACAGTATTACATTTTTTTAATCCATCAAAACCAATTTCCGTTGCGCAGAATATAGCAAAGGATTCGAGAGACGAGTGCTTGGCAACAATCGATTCTGATAAATTTTGAAACGAAAAATCAATCCATAATCCTTTACCGCGTAAGCCGTGTGATGAGCCAGACTTCAAATTATGCGTTGTGCGTGCAATAAAACAAAAAAAAAAAACAAAACCGTGGCTGGGGAATGATCCCCTCACCGAAACTTTAACAGCGCTTTAACAGCGAATTATAAATCGCTACAAATCATGCGCTCCAAATTATAGTACCGATCGGTCCACGGATTTCGTCCACCGGACCCGGCACTGGTACAATAAATTCGGCCAGGCGAACGCAATCAAATCTCGCGCTGCAGACTCCGAAAGCATCGATCACGAGAAGCATCTTGCAGCAGCGGCTCGTGTGCTCCATGTGTATAATCCTTACTGCTTCGCTTTGGACGCAACGGCAAATCAATAGCTCCCCTCTGCTCCGCACCATACATCACATTGCCGGGAATCCAGGGCTTGGATGGTACGATTGATTGGATGGAATTATGGTTTCCGCGCCGGTTCATCGAAATAATCCTGCCGGCTTTTGAATACCATGCGTCCGAGGACTTGGCGGCCGGCAATCAACAGCCGGCTGTGAATCATTCCACGAGGTCAGCTTCGGACGAGTTTGCTCGGCACAAGATCCGGCCATCTTCGGTATCTCCACCAATTTCGCAATTATCATCGCAGACCATAAACTTTGTCCGCTCCAAAAACAAAACAAAAAAACTCCTCACAGGCGGCAGAAAATGGCTAAACGAAAACGAAAAAAACGATAACACTCCGAAAACGAAGTCAACGACGAGAAGCGCGTCAAGTTTTCGGCGAAACGTGGCGCGTCAATATGAAAAGCGAAAGCACCCATTTTTATTGATGTAACCAATCACGAGAAACAACAACCATAACGAAGTGAACAAATAACGCAACATCGCTCACTCCCCATTGTTAAATCGCTTTTCGTGACGCTGCTTGGCGCACCGGGAATGTGTCGCACGGAGTCGCAAAGAAACGGCCACCCAACTCCTCCCCCCGGGGCCCACCCGGCCGGCCGGCCAGCGGACACAGCGTTTTCGTTCCTTTGTTTGGCCGTTTTTATCTCGTAACATTTTAATCTTGCGTTTCGCGTAATTGGAGCTAAATTAGAGTCGAACTTTGCTCCGGTTCGGTTCGGTCGGCCGTGTTGCTGGTGTCTGGCGGATTTTTTTTCGTAGCTGTTGCTCCGTTTCCGATTCGTCACCGTGCTTTCCTTACCTCAACGGGCGGCCAGGGACGGTCCGGGCAACGTCAGCCCGCTTGCGACCGTGTCCGGTCCGGCTACGTGCTCGTTTTCAATCAACGACTCCCCTGGGTGTAGTATCGGGATCGGATCCGCGATATAAAAGCTCTGTCCTACCGTGCGGGCCCGAACGTGTCGCGAAAGTGAAGCCGGGTCCGGCACGCACGGGACCGGCCGAAACAATAATCCCGCACCGAAATGGCCCCGGAACGGTCGTTTCTTCGCGCCCGGCCCTCCGTGCCGGTCCAGCGTGTAAGGCACGTCACTCTTCATCTGGCTACGGCCATAATCGTTTGTGCGCGAGAGCGCGTGTCACCTCAGGCCATTTGGGTGGGATAGAGAAAAGCAGCAATAGCACAAAAGAAAGGCAAAAAAGCCGCGACATTGGCCAAACCCCCGACCCGGGGACGGCACATTCCGGGTTTCGATTCCGCGCTCGATTGGTCGCAATCGGCATTTCGAACCACCGAACGATTTGCGTTTGGCCTTTGTTCCGGGCCGACCTGGGTTTTGTGACCGGCGTGCGGCGCTGGAGAGCCGCCGGCCAAACGCCGTGCTTGAGCGGACCCTTTTCGAAAGTGAAACGCAGTGAACGACGGTAAGAAGTTCGTGGTCGCAACAGCGGACATGGGACACGGTTCTATCATTTCAATTATGTCGTTCCGAACGAAGAAGTGCTCCACAAATCGGGTCGGTTCACGAATGGTTCGGTAGTTCGTGAACGCAGCGCAGCTTTGAAGGGCTTTACGCGGTGGACCGCTGCCCGTTTGGACGCTTCCGGTGTTGGATGGATGGATTTCGAGTGCCACCGGAGTCACGTAGTGGTCGGGCCGAAGTCGTGCACGCCACTCTGTCATCAATATCGTCCAGAGGGGCACGGTCAACGATTACTGGCAGATTGAGATCTATGAGGGTGGGTGGGCTACACGCCTCAAATTATTGGCGATGATCTCTTAGCAGACACGCGTTAGGGTACAGTTCCTTAACGAAAAATTGTAAAAAAGTTTCACTAACACGCACTAGGGGCTCTTTTTGAGTTAAATCAATTTTTCATTCCAATCAATTCTAGCAAAATTTGCACACAACTTCCTTTCTCGCTAGCACGAACCTGAAAGTCTTTAATCTGCACCAACAGATTAGCGAAATGGGTGGAAAGCTTCGTCCACGGTGAAATACCGCTGTCCGCTACGACTGAAACGACTCGGCAGAGCCATGCATCAAGCATAAAAGTTGGTGATTCAATTAAATATCATCGAGATATGGTGCGGATACAGTCAGCTTTCATTTTGGGGGAAAAGAAGTATCTTTGCTGAATTCTTCCTTATCCCGGCAGGAGAAGCGGTCAAACGAAGCCGGGCTCACCTACCGCTACCGTAATCTATCGGTGCGGTATGTCAGGAGTCCATTAACCACGAAAATTACGATTATAAATTCCCAAGCATAAGCTCTTCTGGGAGAGCGAGGAATCCACCGAAGAACTGGTGGATGCTGTAGCGAATACATTTTCTCCTCAGCTGAATCCAAGTTTATTTTATTAGTTTTGTATGAAATTATGTGGAGCCATTTCGGGTAGGGGCTAGCATTTGGATCGATAGATGTCGTATCACACAGGGCAAACATTAAAGTGGGATTATAGGAGGAAGCTTTCCGGGAGAGAAAACCCTCGTCCGGCAATGCTGTTCCAGAAACGAGATTTACAGAAAAAGGGGACCGGATGGACGCGCTATCCGTGCCGCATTTTAATTTCGCAACTCGTACACGGTGCTGCCCGAGACATGTTGTTGCCGTGAAGAAAAACACCGTAAACAGGTGGAACACGGAAGTGTTTAGTAAGCAAAAATTGCTACCTGAGAGCCGTCTGTGTCCTTACGAAGCAGGAGAGCAAAAAAAAACAGACACACACACTCCAAAGGAAGCACACGTATTCCATCAATTCAACGCCGGAAGATCGATAACCATTCAGCGCGCGTAAGTGGGAAATGATAATAAATACGCTTTTATGATAAACCCCTCCCTCATATATATAAATATATCCATTCGTTGATTGGATTCAATGCGCTTCTTGGGCGGCTGGCTAAATGGGTTCCGGTGGTTGTTTGATAGCGTATACGTGAACGTTTTCGGGTCGGTGTGTGCGGTAATGTCTTGCCAGCGTTGCTTATGCTTTCTCGTGTTATCACGCCTCTCCTCTTCTCCGGGGGCGCGTGGACGCCAGCCTCACAGCATAAGATTGATCACCGCACGGAGAACATATGAGGCTCGGTTCGGGTGAGGGAATGAGGGGATCAAATTTCGCTAGAACTGTGGTACTATGAGGATGCTCGCTGAGAGGAGACACACAGACACACACGCACCAGATCCAATTTTACTTCAATTCTTGGCTCATCCCCGGTGGAAAAAGAAGTAGTTCAGTTTGCACTACATCAAGATAAATGACACGGCACCCACACGCGGACCGAGCCTACTGGCGGGAGTGTGCCGCCGATCGATTTACCAAATGGAGAAGCTGGTGCTGGTGGGTAGTGGAAGCTTTATGGGCCTTCCTGCCCTTTCCCGGAAGCTCATTAGTATGAGAATCCATAATTGTTTTTTGCTACTTCTAGTGGTTTACGACGACTCCTGGCGGCGTGCGTTGAAACGCGCCTGAAGAGCAGTTTATCAATTTCTTACGCATGTGGTAGATCCGTTTAATTAAATATTGATTTCCTCACTCGTTTCGCATATTCTTTTTCCCCCACCGTTCCGTGTCTTCATTTCGCCAATATTGCGAATCGAGCCTTGTTACATGAATAAATGATTAGAGGGTCATTAATTGGCACTTTGCATGAATTAAATGCGATGCAAATAGTCAAGGGCCGGGTTTGTCGTTTTTTTTTCTTCTCGCTACCACTGCCGCTGCGGGAATGTCGTAGGTGAATGTCGGACGTGATCAGGCGAAGCAATTATCTGGAACAGTTTCGTATTTGTTTGAATGCGTCTAATTGCGTCGAGGCTCCAAACAGAAAATCATCGCTTTGAGCGTCGAGGCTTTGAGATTTTTTTTCCCCACTTCATTTGGGCACCGTATGTTCCCGCTCCTGCTGTCTAATTAAATTAGAAAAATGTTGACATTCAATTCGATCACAATCAATTAAAAACATTTTCTGCTCGATGGCTATTTTCGTTGCTGAATTCTTTCTCTCGTTCAGAGGTAGCGGTTTTTTGCACATAAATTAAAAGTGTTCCTAGAATCACTTTTGAATCGAACGCTTCTCTTTGATGCGTATGCGTTTGCGTTCCCAAGTGCACGAACGAACGGTGCTGCCGGTGGCAAGGATGTTTTTTTCTTCTCCGAGCAGACCGAGAAAACCGACAAACAAGTTCAATCGACGGCCACAGGATGAAGCTATTAGCGTGCTGCATTGACCTTTCGAGGTCTTGTTTGTGAAACTGAAGCAAAAGTTTGGTCTCTCTCGCTACTGTTCGGAGCGTCGTGCAGACGTAGAAAAAAAGTTTGATAAAGTTGCCAGCATGTCGACCGTTTTTGCAGTCACCGTTTTTTGTACGAGTTTCCTTGAGGAGCCCCACGCTTGAGGTTGATGAGTTTTGTTTTCTTCAAAAGCAACTGCCGGCTTTATGATGGATCTGTACCGCGACTCGGATTGGAGAGACGCTTTTAGACAAAGCAGTCGCTTTTTTAACATCACCCTCCCATCTGGATTGTCAAGATAAAACCGAAGCCTGTCCGATGAAGGAATCATGGTCGAAAGTTGGAGCTGAACGTGCGTGCTAGTACTCACAGTTTACGGACAGGGCGACCGTCGTTTCCAGCTTGTCCTTCTCCGCCATGGCACGATTCCAGACGACACAGCGGAACTTTGCCCCGTCGTCCTCGCGCCTCGGCACGATCGACAGGGTGCTCGAGGTGCGCAGATCCTTCGAACCGCCCTTGGAGCCGCTCGACTTCAGTGGTTTTTCCGAGCCCACCCGGTACCACCTGTTGGAGGGACAGAAAGAAAAGTGCATGCCAGACTTGGACGTTCAAGAGCTTGAGAGTCGGAAGAGGCGAAGTGTCCGCGACTTACGTGATGGTGGGATCCGGCGAACCTCCGATGCTGCTGCAGGTCAGTTCGAACTTTTCATCCTCGGTGGCCCGCAGCTCGACCGGCTCGACGAACGGGGGCTGCGGCGGTGTCAGTACGGTCAGATTGTAGTACTCCTGATGCACGTCCGCTCCGGTCCCGCTCGCTTTCACGCGACACTCGAACCGCCCGTTGTCCCGGCTGTACGATGTGTTCATAATTGTGAGATCGTAGATGCCCTGCTCCGGTCGGAAGTCGATTCTGGAAGATGGAGAAACCAAAGCAAACATTTTAGTACCAGTACGATTGAACATTTGCTTGAAAAGCGCTCAGTGGAGCAGGACGGAGTCTATACCCGGGCATCCCCGGATAGGCATTTGGCGGGATTCATGTCAAGCAAAATTACAAATATTTCTCTCCACGGAAATTGTTTATTATTCCATCACAGACAGGGCCGATCGCGACGTGCAGCCCTTGCATACGACCGCGGAGCGGAGGCGTGAGCGCTCGGCTAAATATAACAATGACTGTGTGTTTTACAAGTGAGCAACGGACTCGAGATCGGGCACGCACGTGCTAGAATGCGTATATTCCAAAGTGCGGGCGCGTAAACCGTTCCCATTCGCCGGCTGGGTTCGGAAGCGCAGCAGCGCAAGCACGTTCTCTCATTTGCTGCCGAGAGGTTCAAATAGTAAACACATTCGACTGGCTTGACTGGCTTGTTGTGGAAGCTGACACGCCCGTGAGCCGTGGCGTATGGTTCTGTACAACTCGCGGAACCAGTGCTCGCGATTAGCAAACAATTAAATTCCATGTAAGAGCGCGCAAATATCTTCCGCTAGCATCTCCCACATTTCATTTCCACTCGCGACGCGGATTGATTCGGGAGCCCTAAAAATAAAATCTAGGCTTGCAGTGGGCCGAAATTAATTTTACAGCCATCCCGTGCCGGCTATCCCGTGTTTCCGCTCGTTTGGCGCTCGCAGTCGCATGAATGATCTCATTCAATTTTGCGCATTCCGCAGCGCGCAAGAAATTCGCACGGATTGGCCCGCCGCCCCGCATGCATATGATAGTAGTTCGGCACAAACAAACCGACCAAACGAAGAAAAAAACACGTGGAGAATAGAATTTTGTAGCTATTTTTTACTAGCTCTCTTTTGCTCATCCGAACGCGCACAATGCAACCGACGGTACACGGGGCCTGCTCATGCAGCCAATCCGACTACACACTCGAGTGCACACGGCCATACGAGCGCCCATGTCGGCGTGTATTTTCCACCTAGATAATTTGGCAAAACATGCCGAAAACCAATCCCTATCGCGGGCTGTGTTTTCGCAGCGCACCGTGTTCGATTTTACCAGGCTATTGGAGGTGGATCGAGCAGCACAGTGGTTTACGCGGTGGTGGCTATTGTTCTAGCCGGCCCCGAAAGTGCAAAGACAACAGCGAACACTGAAACACAGGTTGCGAGGCGTTGCTGTACGCGAACCGTCGATAGATACCCTGCGATCCTGCCAATGCTAGGCAGCGGGCTTGGGGGCGAGTGAAACATTTTTGCCCCGATCAGGCCGGGCAAGGAAAGGCAAATAAAATGCGAGCTTTATAAATCGAGTGTATGAAATGCACCTCGTTCGAGTGGTTGTGGGTACCAGGCAATAACGCAGCTTCAGCAGCAGGAAGCACACTGCCTGTGATCAACGCTGCAAGGATAGTTTGCGTACAATTTCGCCATTTCGGGCGATGGCAATTTCCCCATTCGGAAAGTTTCCTTTCGTCCGGTGAACGATTAAGGCGGCCCCACCGTAATGGCTTCAGAAGCACATTAAAAAGGAAAATAGTAAGCCAAAAGTCATTGCAAATGGGGAGCCATAAAATTAGGAGCCCGTAGAATTAACCTACGACCTCCCACTCGGTCTCTCTTTGTCTCTCTCTCTCTCTGTCTCTCTCTCTCTCGCTCTACCATCACCGCTTCCAGGCCGGTGTTGGGGTTTTCATATCCGGCGCGATTGCCAACAGACCTCCTCTGGCCACCGGGCCCCATCGTACCCTCCACCACCTAGCGTGCTTCCGGGGCGACCGGAATGGAAAATTTAGAAGAAATAAAGCAATCATAAAATAAATCATGCCACACGCCACCTACAATGGGAAACGATTCAATGATTTACGATTCGGTAAGTTTGCGTTGCTGCCGTCGCCGCCGACGCCGCCGCCGCCGCCGCCGCCGCCGCTACCGCCGCCGCCATGCTGTCGGTGATATTTTTGCGTAACACACCGCCGTGATCCGATTTACGTGTGCTTTCCGTGCCGGATTCTTAAAGTTTGGCTAAGAACAAAAGTTCCACGGCGCAAAAAATGAACCCTCTCACGCACGCACACACACCACAGCCTTTATGAAGCGCCACGTTGACGGAAAGTTTGGATGGGAGCGCTTGAAGGTGACAGCTGAAGCATAAACAACGCGATCCTTTCGGGCCTAGGGGCTGCGCTAGGACTAGGGACCGGTGAAGTAGTTGTTATTCTTTGGATAATTATGTTGGGCGAGCATATTGTACTTTTTGTTTTGGGAGCTTTTTTTTCTTCTCTCGGTTCTTTGTGCACACGCTTCCATGTTTTTCCACAGGCCTCGGCCGTCTTTTGGCAAACTTTTAACAACAGCAAGGTGGTGTAGCGCGTCAGGATTGTCACGGCATAATGAACAACTTTCTTCGTCGTTTTAACTGCGTCGTTCACAGGTGAGTTCCGTGCGGCAACAGATCCTTTAGAGTTAGACGTAAATGTAGGGTTCTTTGTGCTTAAAATTCTTCTTCTTAAAACGTCTTGTTTTACATGATTACTCCATGAAGTAAAGAAAGCAAGTACTTCACGTTTCCCTCCAATGTCTACCACACACTCACACATAGTTTCGAGTTGGCTGCTTTCGGGCAGCAATTTAATTTGGCTGATTAATTACATTTGACGAGTCATGATGATAAGAAGTATGCTCAAAATCAATCTAGTTTGCACGAAATTGCGATACAGCCCGTCGGTATCCGAAACGAATACGAAAGTTCTGTCCGTCGGTTGGGATGTGAAGATATGACAGAAAAGAGCCATCGGTTAGTGAAGAATAAAGCTTCCCAGCACCATAACCAACTCAAACAAATCTGTTGCCTTCCGCTCTGTCGAGCTGGCTGCGATGTCCTTTGTACGCATTCGCCCTTGTTCAAACCGAGAGCACATCAGCCGGGCCCCAGCGCTATATTGCTTATTTGACAAATAACATAAAAGCTTCTCGGAATAGTCAACGTGAAAAAAGCACACACGCACACGGACAAAACGGAGCACAAACGACAAACAGGACAAATCAAAGGTCCCATGAAATGGTCCGGGCTGTAATATAGTTTCACCGAGCGGGCAAGCGGTGTGACCAAGTTTGTGCGAAACTTTTGCACCTTTTCGGGGAGTTGGGCCGAGGTGGGAGGGGAGAAAAAAAAGTTGGCTGATTTGCCATCTGTATCGCACAGTTGCTGGTGTGTTGGTATCGAGTCTTGAGGAAAACGAATCAAATAATAATGCGAATGAAGAGCGAATGTTGCTAGCACTTTTGTATGTCTTGCAAAAGGCACGCAACCGAAACAGGTTTGATGAAGATGGGTAAAAACCATAGCACAACGATGGTGCAAGGGCTTTTACGAGGAACTTGTTGCTGAAAGCTTATGTCTTATTCGGTTTCGAATGGTTTAGTAATTGTTTGGAATCGAAAACAACATTCTATTTCAGATATTTACGTTGCAGTTTGTTCGTCGGAATTCAAATTTTCAATTAAATTATAAATCTCAATAATCTCTCGCAGTTACGTAAATGACGAAGCTTTGAGTGCTTTAAAACTGATTTTATTACTATCATTAGTTTTTAGACGATACTATCCATTCTTCGTTTTGGGAAGATGATACCATTCTTGAAGATGAAGATGAGTCAAGATGAGCTGATGTCTGAGAGAAATTACAAATTCGGACAAACTAACTGGCTAACCACGAATAAAGCAATTCTGCGACTTACTTCCACACTAACAGTAATTTGACTAATCAGATCACTTTCCTCTTTAAAACCCCATTTTAGAGTAAAGTTATGCATACAAAATAGGACATGCCTATCAAAGAACTATTGAAGAAAAAATCAAGTATATCGTTAAACGGTGTTTGAAAACTGAAAGGTGTAGAAGGTACCTCAATACTGGTGCGCTGGGTAAAGTGCTCACGGTGCACGACCGCTCGCCTGCTTACGCTTATGCCATTCCGCTACTCCGGTACTGCAAAAAGGTAAAGGTGACACCGACATTATCACCGCTGCTGACCAACGCTGATAGTGGCACTTCGTTTGTTTTTCGTCCGAACTGTCGTCCGGCTGTTTTGTTCGAAAATTCCAATGTTCGGGATGTTCGGGAAATTTATTCCTCGAATGTTGTTTTTTTTCACCCCCCCCCCATGCCTCGCGTTACCACGTTCCGCCGGACGCAATGTTTCATCCGTGGTCGCGATCAACATGCACCCGATGCCACGCCGATCCCACCCCGTGTCACCCGGCTCTCCCTGCCCGCGTCGACGGAAAGTCGGCGGAAGCGAGTCGGTTTTTCATGCGGTTATGCGCTAAAAATGTTTAATATTCATCACCGTGGTCTTTATGCTGCGGTTGCTTAACTGTCAGAATGAAATAATAATAAACCTGTTTTCGGTGTACATTTTATCAGTCACTTGACACTTTTCGTCCGCCCGGGAGGGTCGGTCGCCCGGGCCCGGCCCTCCCCAGGCCGCAATCAAGTTCGCTCCAGCCACACGCTCTCACACTCCCGAACGCTGTGTGAAACATAACCCTTAACCTGTTCCCCTTTTCCCGGCGTCGGTGTTCTGTTTTTCGCTTTATCGGCTGTACGGCCCTGGTCCCGGTGCTAAGGTGTTCTGGTACAATGTGCATTTCTGTCGTGCTCACCCACCTTCGCGTAGGGCGAGCAGCCGTTGGTTAAGGTCGTGGGCGAATTGGGAACAAAAACCGACACGAAGCAGAATACAAGCAAACAAACAAAAAAAACTGCGTGAAAAATTCATGTTTTTTAGAAGGTTCAGGTGGCTGTTTTCGGGTGGCTGGAAATCAAAAATCACGCTGACCCCGTTGCCCTGACAACGGGAGGGAAGACGCGCGAGCGCGCGCGCGGTAATCAAATTTGTGTTCGAGGTTAATCGCTTTCGATGGTAGGAAGCGCTGTAAAAATGTGCACCATTTGAGTGTTTTTTTTACATTTAGGCAAAATTTGTTTACTGGTTTTGCAAACCAACCGGACAGCGATTACAGCACGTGATTTATTCGTGCCGAGCCCGCCGGCTGTGGGTAGAATTTTTATATCCATTTTTCGAATCACTAGAATTTGTTTCCAACATCACTAACACCATCGGCTTTAATAGCTGGACGTGTAAAAATGCAGCTTTTAGATGAAAATTAATGCACGCATGGTACCGCAAAACTACCGCGTGATTGAACCGGTAATGACTTGCGCGTGAGCCACAGCCACCTAATTGCTCTCGCACTGCGAATGAAGCCCGTGGAAGTTCTGCATTTAAATACGCTTCATCAAATCGTGCGCCGCGCGTTTCGGGAGGGAAATAAAATCAATAGTATGCCCATGCACGTCCAGTTAGTTTCGAACAAAACGCGACACAAACGCCGCTGAAACGCTCTTGTCATTTCCCGATCATATCGCCCGTATGCACACCCACACACGCCCGGCGCTTTTCGTGAAAATCGTTGCCCGTTGCAATCGCGCGCTAGCCGCATTATTGGCATCAATCCGCACAATCCCTCCCGCCGAACGCGGAGTAGATGGCCGGGCGCGCATATCGATGTGGCGCACCCACCCAATTGCATAAGCGATGATAACGAGCGAGATCCCGCAGTGCAGACTCTTTCGCTGAGCCCGCTGATGGTCCGCCCGCCGCCCCCCAAGGGGGCTTGCTTGCTGTTCACGCTGTCTTCCGTCGGTACCGCAAACATTAAACCTGTCGATCAACATGCAGCGGAGCGAGCGGTTAGCCGGTCGAACGCAGCGAATAATGGATTCGTGATGGTCCGTTTATTTGCACGCCGAACGTTCGCCTGGGCCCGGTCTGGGAAATAAATATGTGCATTTCCGGGCACGCGGGCACCACATCCGGAATATTTCACCGATCCGGTCGCCGGCTGGAGTTTCGGTGCGGGAAGTAAATATGCTGCGGCCCTTCCTTACCTGTAGTTCGTGTTGAGCTGGACACCCTTGATGGCAACATTGTCGAATTTGTTGCCCGTCGAGCGCGCCCAGTAGTAGGAGAAATCGCTCGCCGCCGACTGCTCGCTGAAGCGGCACTTCAGTGTGACCGTTTCGCCCTCGCGCGTATCGCGAATCTCATCCGCGGCCACCCGGCCGACTGCGAGCGCGAGAAACGTTGACAGCGTCACCGAAAATGCCACCGCTGCAAAGAGAGGAACATCGAAGACGGAGAGAGAGAGAGAGAGGGAATTAATCATCGGGCCACGCTAATGGGTGATGTAAAATACGTTCTAATGGGTTGTGATTCACTTTTTGGGACACAATTCCCCGGGAGGGGAGGATTTTATTGCATCCTATGCCCTCGGGAAGGTAAGTACAATTAACACATAAGAGGAAAAACCCGAAGAAGGTGCATCAAAGAATCCTTTCTAGTTTATTGATTTATTGGTGCACCTTGCGTTATGATGGGCGAACCTTTTAGAGTGTGCTGGCTCGGAGCAAAGCATAACTTCGTACAGCGGGACAAAAAACAGAAACACAAACTGTTAACGCATCACAGAAGCAACCTCGCAACCGAACCTAACCCAATAAGCACGTGTTACGCCTTTCTGTGCCCGGGTGTGAGCTTGCGAAAGCGTTATCAACCATTTTTTTTTTTTCAACATGTTCTTTTTCGCTCTGTCCCTTAAAACTGCGCCAGATGGTTGCCACGGCTCGGTGGTCCTTTGAAAAATGTTTAAAATTAAGTACAAACATCTAGCTGCCCACTTTCGTGAAATTATAGTTGGAATGTACTTTTGCGCGTTCGTTGTCCGTTCGACCCCCACCGCTCGGTTTTCCCGGCTGCTTTATGGGCGGAGCATTAAACATAAAACAAAACACCGGTAAACCGGGTCCGGGCACTGGCTGGGGTGCAGATTTTCGCCACGTTGCAGGAAAGACCACCTCCAGGGCTTCAGGTTTCCAGTGTCGGATTGCAAACCGAAACGAAACGGTCAAGTCGACATGGACGCTGGACAATTACCGTTTGAGGACTGCTGGAGCCGTTAAGCAAGGGAAGCAAGAGCAACAGAAAAAACACGAATAAAGTCAAACGCACACACACACCCAGCGCGAAGCGCTTTACGCAAATTGTCACAACTTTATCGCCGGCTATTTTGGCGCCTTTTTTTAACGAGCGTTGTTTGTCGCCTTTATGGCCGCAACGGAACGCGACCCGCGAGAGCATGGAGTGCCTGGAATGGGACGTAGTAAAATACTGCGCGGGCACATAACGCGCTGTCAACGATTGTAATGCGAATAATGACAGTTTTAATATTCTTTCGCCCGGATCAGGAGCACCGGAGTTTATGTGCTTTCTACCTGGAAAAGCTGGCCGGCAGGATAAGCAACAATGTCTTCATAACCGGGCATGTGTTACGCGCAGTGACTCATGCCGGCGAGCTTAATTATTTGTCCTTTAAAGTGTGCGAAGGGCACCAGCAGTGCTTTCAATTAGAGCACATGTACGTGAGTGAGTGCTTTGAAATTTGCATGACTCCGGCAGGGCAGCAGAGAAAAAATGGAATCTGTAGCGTTTAGAACACGCGAGTGCATCTGATAGTTTGATGGGTTCGGTACCACTACAAACCGTACCGAGATGGGGAATTTTCGAACCGCGAAATTCATTATCCCCTCAAGGCCTTTCGGGGGGGAAAAAACCCTGGCACTCGTTCAGCGAGTGAATTTTCGAGCGCTTACCAGAAGTTGATCCATAAATAAAATCCAATCCGCAAAATCCCTCGTCCATGCACAGATGCACCTGATGCTGTGCCGCGACCATTCCGGCCCCAACATAAGTCATCGTCATGATGATTTTTAACCGTTTCTCTACACCGATGAACCCACCCGATACGGTAGCGTCGGCTCCGGCACAAGCATGAACGCTCTTCTGCACACGTGGTGCGTTTGTTGTTTTTTTTTGTGTATGTGTTATGCTTTTCGGGACATCTAACCGGTCGCGTTAGTTTTGCGCTTTGATGGTCGCGCTAGTCGGTGTGGTGCATTCGACAACCGGCGCACTCACCTGCTGGAAGTGGTTGAGAGCTTTTTTACTCACAAAAATCCTACGGTTTGCTAACGAAACGACAACAACAACAAAAACAGCAAAAAACACCAACCGAGACAGAAGCCCCAGTCGACGCCAAAGTTGGCATCAAAAATCATTCGGAGGATGACGGGTTTACACCGGTCGCTTGTGGAGATTTTCGGGTGATGGACTGAAAATGTAGAAAAAAATCATACCGAATCTACCACACAACTGTGTCAGCCCCCGGTAGCGAGCTTGGAACCCCTGTCCGATGACGGACGGCTTTGGGCAACCCAGCGGGCAGTGGTGAGATATTTACAGTGAAACCATTTGCGTGTAAATTTTGATACCGAAAAATGGCACTGACCGGTGGGCATTAGCAGGATGGCTGCGATGCGTTTCCCTCGTTGACACCGTTGTTGATGTGATCCGATTCTTCATGCGGTTCATGCGGAATGGTAGAGATGACTTGCGCTTGTTGTTTTGCTTTTATTTACAGCGAAAGCTCTAGTTCGTAGCGTAGTGGTAAAATGGTAGTTTGAATGTGGGTCGGAGAACGATAAAGTTTAAAGACTCAACTCGACTATTATTAAAATAGGGGCTTTGATGCGACCATGTTTTTCAACTATTTGGTTAAATTTTATTCTGATTGCGGGTTTAACTTAATTCTCATTTACTTCATACATTAATGTTTAAATTTAAATATAATTATTGAGAACTAGGTGTATAAGGGTCCACTGCCCATAGTTTGCATTGATTGATTGATTATTTTGAATACATTCTGAGTTAAGACATCCTGTATCATCCTGAGCTAAGGCATAATCCTGCTTTGCATATGGACACTTGAACGCCATTATGAAAAATTTGATAAGGTTGTTACTTATACTAATCAACCATTTACCAATTTTTAACCATGCCACAGGTCCTTGAGAAGATGACGAAACATCAGCTCAACAGCTTACATCTTTTTTCGATTCCAAGACCGCATACGACAGTAAAGTTGAAGTAAAACTGAACAGCATCATGAGCTTGTTTGGAATACCGGCTAAGCTGGTCAGACTTGTAAGATAGACAATAACAAACGCCACATACCAGATACAGGTGTGTTGATAGCTCTCAAGGCTCTTTGCCATTTGCCAAGGCTCGGTTTTATGATCTTCTACATGCACTACGTGGCCCAGATCAGAGAACTTCAGGCGGATGGCCTCAAGATCACTTCAACGAAGAGTATGAAGTACCTCGAGGTCATGCTGAACCGGAAATAACTCTTTGTTGGGCATCTGGAAGCAGTCTGCAATAGGGCGTCGAGAATTACGAACGTTCTGACAGCGCTGATGCCCAACAAAGATGGCCCTCGGTATAGCAGATGGAAGCGGATACAGCGAATGCACCGAGTGGGGGCGATCCGGGTGGCCAGCACATCCCAGCGTTGTGGCAGGAACAATCCCGCTCTTTCGCCTTCTTGAGGAAGACATTCGCTGCTACGACGAGAGAACAGTTACGGGCGCGGCCACAATAGACATCCCGAAGCGACAACGAGAAGAGACGATTGGACGTTGACAGCAAAACTTGACATCAACAACAACAACAGGAGCGAAAACGAGGCGGCTGATTCTGGTTGGTTTCTGGTTGACATCTCGACGTGGTTGGCTCGTAGGCACGCAGACATCGATTTCTTCCTGTCAGGGGTTCCTGCGCAGCTATTTCGTTGAGAAGGGCATTCTGGATGGATCACCAAACTGCCCAGTATGTGTGGATTCAGTCGAGGATGTCGAACATGTCCTCTTTAGTTGCCCCCGTTTCCTAAAAGCACAACACGAAATACAGCATAATAGCAGAGTCCACTTCTGCATGAATAACTTGGTCACTGAGATGTGTGCCAGCAGGGAGACCTGCAACGCGGTGAAAATAGCGGCGAAGCAAATCATGTGACCCCTTAAAAAAGATGCAGATCATCCTACCAGCAACAGTAGACGGATTTGTCAAAGACAAAGACGGCATAATAGGGGCTCGACGGTTCAGGCAATAGTACTGCTTCGTAGCATCCAGGGTGTCTGGTGGCAAGTTTTCTCCCGTCCGTAATATATAAGGAAGCCAAGGCTCCCCTGTCTACTGTTGAACCTTGCTAGAGAGAGGACTATACGACACTCTGGAAGCTTCGAGAACCACCTTCTGTAAGATAAACCGGATCTTTGCACGTTGCTATTGTACGATGTAGAATAGGTTGTACAAATACGTAACTTTTGTGAAGCGCATTAGACTTCGCAGGTTCCGGTGAGCTGTTAGTAGAATGACACCGGAAGACTCAGCCCGTTCTTTTGGATAGATGGCATCGAATGATCGTCCAGAACGGCCTATATAATATTTTTCTAAGGATACCAGCGATATCGGAGTTTGCTGTAGAAGGTCATGATCACAGGTTTCTTATCCAGCAGCGCTGGATAAGAAAGTATGTAAGATAACTCAGAAGTGCATATAGCTTATTGATTATGACTATGACTCGAACTAACATTTTTATCAATCAATTAATTAATCAATTAATCAACATCATATCAATCAATTAATTGTGAAAAGGTTACAAATTTTAGACACCATTTTTCACAATGGTAACATTTTTTCACCTTCCAATTCCAATGCGATGCATTAATCATTGCATTAATCATGAATCGAACAAATCCTTATAATTTGATTCATTCAACCCGTTGTATGCTACACACGTAGCAGCTTCCACACAACGTAATGAGAAGCTTGCCTGTTCGATTGTGCAACATTCAACAATAATCCCGAGCACATTCGTTGTGATTGAATCGAAATTAATAAGAGCAATCAAATCAACGCATTAAGAATGCAATGCCCGCACCCAACGAACGCTTGCAGCGCGTAACGGAAGCGGAAGTGCAAGTGAATCGTCCGCGCCCGGGAAGCAGGATTCGCCAACGATTCGACGGCACACGGAACACATTGTACTACCCGAGCCGCAGCATAATATTTCACCGAACGTATAATGCGGCGAAAAAAAAAGAGAGGAAACGGAGTCTGCAGGAACGAAAAAAAAAGGATAAATAAATCCGAAACCACAACCGTCCACGCGCTTAATGGGCGCTTTTGTGTGTGTGGCGCAACAAATTGTCTGAAGATAATAAATAAAATAAATAGCAATAGTTTATCCGTTTCATCGTCCTTTGCGTCCGCACGAAGGTGGCAAAAAGCTCGAGGGGAGAGCCGGTAAAGCTGTGCAGTTATTAAAATTAAGCACAAATCGTTAATCATGGTGAAGTTGCGCACCCATGCGGCTGGCCAATGAGTCGGCGCCCGGTCGGGGTGGGATAAAAATGGAGCATAACCCACAATCCCGCCCCGGGGTGGTGGTGGGTGGACCTTTGGGGAGCAGATTAAAATGTGGTTGTGTGGAGTAAAGTGAGTTGGAGCATTTTTAAACTGGCGGAAAAACCGCCGGGCGCCTCGTTCTGTTTAGCAAACGGCACGAACCTACCGGCTCGCCCGGGGAAATCGTGACAACGCGCCGATATGTCGCCAGCATCGGTCCGAAGCCGAAGCGTTGACGCAACAGGCGAAAACCGGGAGGGCGGCTGGGTCGAACGGGTTAAGCGTACCCACGAGGGAATGCGAACCGCGCGGGGATGAAATAATAATTGAAAAACTGCGGATAAAACACAACAAACCAGAAAGAAAGGGAACGAAAAAACACACTCGCAACACAAGAGCTAAGCAAAAGAAAGTCCAGATGTCTCCGGGGTTACGGCCCGGGGCGGTAAAGTTTGCAGCTTTAATCCAGTTTCGCCATACCGCCAGTGTGTTGGCCAGACCGTGAGCGACATTGTCTGAGCTTTGGGGCTTACTTCCTTCGCCAGTTTCTTAGCTTGTGTGGTGTTGTTTTTTTTGTGTTGGCGGCTATCCTTCGGTGCAGAACAATATCTGGCAGCAGCATGACACATATGCTCGTAGCGTGTGTGTGCTTTGACCATTTTTCTGTTGTTTTTGCTTTGGATGCCGATAAACATTTGGCCTCGTTTGGCCGCTCGCAGATCTCGAGTGCGGAGTACGCGATCCGGTAAATGAAACAATATGTTGCCGGCGCACGGGAAGGCGCACGGCGCGGCCAAGCTGAGTGTTTTCTTTATTACACCGACACGTTACCTTTAAACTGACCAGCCCGAACCAGATATCGGTTGCCAGATGCGAGGATACGAAACCGGGGGACATTCCGGTTGTTTGTGTTCGTTGGCAAAGTTGGCCCTTTTGGCCGCGGTGGAAAGTTTATGATATGCATTTCAGGGCAGCCCGTACGGACCGAGAGCCGAGACCGATCGACGGCGAAGACAAAAAAAAAAAACAGAACACAGTCGAACAACTTTCCGACACGATACGTGGTGTATGAGGTTGTGCTCTTGTTTTGAACGAGTTCTGCCCTTTTGCCTGCCGGGCACGAGCGACTCATTGCGATCGTTTGTAAATTGTCATAAATTAAATTTTACATGCTCCCGCAAATGAATAGAGCCGACGGTTTGAAGAAGGCTTGAACGGGAGGAAAACCGATTTCGAAGTTGGATATTCATGTCAGCTCGGGTTCCTTCATCTCCGTGCTCTTTCTGCCATAAGCGCGCGCTGTTCGGAATGTACAGAGTATCGGCGAGAATGAAGGCTATGTCGCGATGCAATAGCCCTGGTCATGTTTTTTATTTCTCTTCCTGTGCAGGAAACACAGGAGCGTTGGTGTTTGTGTGTCGTGCTGAAATTTAATAACATTTCTCAACGATTATATCCTTCACAGCGCACCGCGATGCAGCGCGCTGGATGTTGTTGATCTCGAATGCGATTGCTTTTGATGCCGAAGCTCCTGGTGCGTAGCCGTGGCAAGAGCGGAAGTCAATTTATGCTGCCGTGTACATACAAAGCGAAATGGAGCCACCGTGAATTGGACACGGTTTACTTTGCTTCTCTTCAATGGGCTTTACGCGCCTTTTGCTAAGCCGTGGTTGAGTGGGAAAGAAAGAAATAGGCACAGGAGGAACACTGTGTAACATTGCAATACAAAGTATCCTTTTGCAGTATAAGCTTATTTTTTCCCACAAGAGCTTCCCAAAAATTCAATGAAACAATCATCTTTTGTAACTTAGAAACGAAACGCTTATTCCATCAAAAAAGCTATCCACACTCGTGTGCACATCCCTACGTAGGAAACGTCGACACAAAACGCACATAATTCTGCATCCGTACTTCGCCCGGACGTCGATCCTCGCATTTCGCCGAGCGTGTGCGTTCTGCGAAGTATATTCCCGTTTCCGAAAACAATGCCATGTGTTTGTTTGACGATATCGCTGCGACGGTTTGGCTTTCTCGGTTTGGCCAAGGACGCATGCAATCAGTCGCGCAGATCAGACGGATGCGATACTGGGAATGATAAGTCAATTTACCAAACGGCCTATCTCTCTATTTTCTTGTGCATGGAAAACAAACAAACAGAACAAAAACCCGTATCGAGCAAAAACCAAAAACTATCCCTGCTCGGCCGTGGAGAGATCACAGATCCGAGATGGCAGATAGATGGCACGATATGGAATCTGCTTGAAATAGTGCGAGTCAAATAACAAAAAAAATCTCTTCTGAACGGAAAAGTTCATCTGATTTCGTTTTCCGTGTTTTTTTGCCCTACGCTATGAGAAAATGTTTGTAGTATATCAGACATGGCTAGTTTTGTTGAGTGCGTTGTTTTCTTCCCGCTCCGGACAACACTGGACCAGCCGGTCGTGCTCGGTAGTACTTTCTTGTGCACAAATCACGACCATTATAGGCTCCCTGCCGGAAGTTAGCCTGGCTGTATCGGCTCTCACACACTCACTCCGCGTTCTCTACGTGCAACGGGAATGAATTTTTGCTTGTTTTTTTTTCGCTAACCACAATTCGACAGCCAGTCGACGAAGGCACTGGATGGCCTAGTTTTGCTCGCCGGAAAAAGGGACATCGTGTTTACGTGCATCTCAGCAGGAATGCCAATGATTAGATTTAGGTTTTCAGCAGCAAACCAATGTCAGCAGATCGGACTATTGGGAAGGGGATCGGTCTGGAGCTTTCGTGCAGGCGGTAAAGCGAAAGCCAATTTTCCGATCTAATCCGGGTCGAGAGTTGTTGTGCGAGGACCGATAAGATGACCCTGGCCGATGCCGTGGATGCCGGGAACGACGGTAGCACCACCACCACCACCGTTTGATGGATAATACACTAAACGGATTCGAAAAGAAATTATAAACTTTTCCGATGCGCAGTAGCACCGAGCGCGTTGAGTTTTGGGCGCACCAACCGAGCCAACCGCAGTGAAGGTTGGCCACACGGCCCACCACAACATCCCGGCGATTGATCCCGGCGGCACTTATATCCCGCGGCTGGCTGGCAGGCGAACGAAAATGAGATTTATATCGAAACTTTCGCTCAGCCCGAAAATCGATCAAAACTTTGTGGCCTTAGCGATCGGGAAGAAATTGAAATTCCGCTCCCGGTCCAGCTCGTGGTGAAACTCCGCTCGAAACGCTTAGGAGGACGCCACCCGCACACACTCGCCGGTCGGCCCGCTTGTCGGGGCTCATTTATATTCCGAATATGCCAAGACTTCGGGTCACCGGACGCATTTGTTTCGAAGAAGGTGCGAAAATCGGTGGGAAATTGAAAAGCCTGCTCACGACTTCGGGCGAAGTGGCTTCGGTCCGACAGGCTGGTGGAGTCCGGACACGGATCCCGTACGAGACGGGCACGGGTTGTAGGCAACACCTGCCTGCCTGCCTAGGTCCACCGTGGGATGTGTTTCGCCAAAGGATACGCCCTGCTTCTCAGCTTGTCCCACACACGACACGAGTCCAATTGTTTTGACAGTTTACTTCCAAGACGCTGTCAGGCGCAGTGAACCGTTTCAAACACCTAAGTACCTTTCCCCGGAGTGGGACACCGGCACTTCTCCGGTACACTCCCGTACGCTGGAAGCTGTTGGCGATTCCTTGCCGAGGGTAAACACCCAATGGTAAAACACTCGGTTACCTAGAAATTGGAGTTAATTTGTCGCTTCAACAGATCTCAAAATGACACTTTTGCGGAGGAAACGACAGGAAACCGTTTGGAGGGGGGGGGGGAATAAAAACTCAGAAGATCCTGCGGCGTTTCTGCTCACTGCGCTCGCTTGTGGAACACCTCCACGACCAGAACAAAAAAAAAAAAACAACTATAGCAAGGCACGAGGCGAGCAGATGTAATAACAAAATGAACTTTAATTGAGGACACAACGTCGGAAGGTCAGAACATCATGGTTCTAGCGTCAAGAAGCAAATCTATGCTGGGAATGGTTTTTACCACGCATATTAAAGACCAATAATGATGGTCTGCAACTCGAAGACAGTCACTCGAGTGTCCTTATCCGTGCGGAGCAACCCTCTGCAGCCCCCATCATTCCCTTATTGATTGATATTGCAATGTCGAAGCTTTCATCGTCCGTGGACATTTAACGAAACCCATTCGCCAACTATTTGCGACGAATCTCACCGTTCCAGCGTGGGTGGATAGTTCTCGTCTCTCGATCAGTTAGGCATTAGGCAAGCGAAAAGAAAGAACTTCCACTCCGGAGGGGTCAAATATTGACATTGCTGTTCAATGTTGACCGAGTGGTGCCTTGGCCGCGCGCGCAAACACACCCTGGGACGCAAGATGTTAAACTCGATTATAAGTTAATTGAAGAAAACACAAACAAATTTAGCCCGCTCGTCAAAGTTCGTCCACGGCGCGCACACGGACAAAAGGCCCCCCGGTTTCGATTTGGCCTGAAGGAGTTGTGCTTTGCGCGTCGTCTCTCCAAACGGCATCTGTGCAGCTTCGGAAGGCTTTGCGCCAAAAAAAAAACAGGCACACACACACACACACACAACTCGCGAGAAGTTTGTCCGCCATCAGGAAGTGACACAAGGAAAACTCTTTTCCGGCGGCCCGCGTTGTCGGTTCGTTCGTCGGTCTGGCACGGGGCGTAATGCATATGGTTCTTCGATTGTTTGGCGATTTCACCGCGAACGGGGGAAACCGACAGACATTTTGGGCGTTGGATGCTCCCTCTCTGATACCCTTCACAACTCGTTCTCGTTCACACACACACACGCTCGTGAAGTGAAGCTACTACGAATTGCGTTCATTGCGAAGGAAATGAAACACAATTCGGAGTGGCTGTGTGCGTGGAGTGGCCATTCCGGCGAATCGGCAGAGGAAGTGTGATGGCGCGTCATAATCTCATTTTGTTTATCTAACTTTTTCCGTGAATCGGTTCCAAGAAACTTCCGCCCGCACTTTGGCCCCGCACGGAAATAACCGGAGCGCACGTATGGTAATGCTGGCAAAGTGACGTACGTAGCGTAGGACGATTTGTTGTTGTTGTGGGCCTCCGTGGAAGGGAGAATAAAGTTTGGAAACATTTTCCTGGTAGAGAAAAAAACGCCAAACAAACCCCGTTTCGTGTAACAGATTTGTAAAATCGAGTATAATACAGACATGCCGCTCCTGGCAGCGTCGTAACCAATTGTGTCGCTTCTCCCTAGTTGTCGAGCGTGAATGGAGCGTGGTTGGACGTGGAATGCCAAATCACGCGTGATAAGGAGCGTTTCTTAAATCGATGATAATTTTCCAAATGAAAATTCCTAGCATGTGCCCCCCCTAGATGATGTGGATGATGGCTGCCGAGTGTCGGAGATAATTTAATTAGCCTCAGTCGGTTTCACGACGGGACGGTGCACGGTTGCAGCACGCCACGAACATAATTCATGACAGTGTCCGTAATCCTCGGAATGGTAATTTTGCGCACACTAAAGCACCGGCAAACACCAACAAGGCGCGCAGGCCCCCGTGCGCTTTGGGAGGGCACCGGGAGCCGGGTTGCCGGGGTGCCCTGCGCAATTGAATTTAATTCAGTTTGGTATCACTTTTCCGCAATTTTTCATACTTACTGCTACGGGACTACGCGGGTCTCCCCGTTTCCTTCAGCCCATCACCGAAAGTGGCCACTTTCTGGTCGGGCTTTAGCGTAAGGATTGCGTGAGCCGGGGATGCTTCACCGTGGCACCGTAGAAGATCCGTTTCCGCTTCGGAAGCACCACCAGCGGGCGCCACCCGTGTCCGGGCGCACCGCAGCGAACGAGGTGAGAGATGGTAATGAATAAAATATGCAGGCAAAATTAGACAAATGGGAACGGGCGGTACAAATTGCTCACGTTCAGCTTCCACCCAGCGCCCTGGCTCACGCCAGCGGAAGTTAACTAGATTCTCGACAGGATCTCGTTTCGCACTCGGCTGCTGCGGGTTTGCCCGGCTCTCCTGCAGCGCGGGTTTTCCCGGCGGAGAAATGCTTTTTCCCACTTGGAAGCACGAAGCACGCAACTGGCAATGGGATAAACTACTGTTAAAAATATTATGATGCACCGCTCCACGTCGGCCGCGCCGGGAAGGCAGCCGCAAGCACCGGCGCTCCGTTTCGACACCCGCTGGCTGCCGGTCTGCGTACCGTACCGTCACGTGCTTAAACTGCAGAGTGTTGTGGAGGCGAAAGCGTTACGATTCAAATCACACAACTGCAGCAGCGAAATGGCGCATCCCGGCACGGGCACGGAAGGGTTCCCGGCCCGGCGGCATCGCGGGAAGCAGATTGTTTTTCTTCGGTTACATCTCTCGGCTGGGTGCGGCGCGCAAAAGCGCATTCATCGCACGGGGCGATTTTCCGGCGCAGCGAAACGCAATCACGCTTCGGTGGGATTATGCGGAGAATGGGAGGGGGGGGGGAGGGAAAAAGTTTGGATAAAGCTGGTGGTGTAACCCAAACTGACGTTTGGCTGGATGCGAGGCGTTCGGGCACTTAGGGAGGCGTTTGGAAGTAATTAGTGTACGGGCAACAGTTGGTACTTGCGAAGGCGCTCAAGTGCTTAAGAATGTTGTTTGCTAAGCATTGTGTGTGAGCTTTTTCTTCGCCTAGCTGGTCGCGCTGCACCCGCCTCGGTGTGGTTAAAAGTTTGCTCCGCTGCAAGTGCATTTAAAAAGTGTTTTCCAGCAATTGTAGTCTAATGAAGTTGGGTTTGTAGCGAAACACGATGTTTGGCTAACTACGCCCCATCAAGAGCCAACGGCGAAGTACGTAGGTGGTTTTGGCCAAAAGTTTTTGGCCGAGCTGTCCGGTGAGAGACATTAATGTAGCGTCTCGAGGGACTTTCTCAGTTCCGAAGACATATGACAGGTGGTGGGATGAGCAATCAACTCTGTATTAACACTTGTCTCAAACAAAACAAAAACAAAAAAAGAAAACCAAACAGAAAATCTCCGTTTCTCACCGTGAGATTACTGTCCGCAAGATTGGAAGCAACAATCCCGGCAACCGAATCCGGGGACCGAAATCATCCACCGTCAACAACTTTGTCCGGTGCCGGCTCTCCGTTGCGTCCGGGGGAGCACACAAAATCGAACACAATCGAAAAATCGATCATTGAAAAGATTGCTGAAAGTTTGCCCCAGCGGAATTCGCCTGCGCCGGGCCGGCACTCTTCGGAAGTGTCAAAAGCGGAGAAGAAATACGGTCGAATGACATTAGTTTATATCGCGATTATCAGCCTAACCAGTGCCGGGCCTCGGAAAAAGGGCCGAAGAAAGATTTGCTACCGCCTGGGAAATCATCATTTCCAGGCACTATTTCCCAATTCAACACCGCACCGCACGCCCGGTATGCCTCTTCCCATGGTCCCGTCTCGGGGACACGTGACTTGTCCTCAGGTCGTGCCCGAGAACGTGACAAGATTGGGTGAAAACTGCTGGGAATTTGCTTGCGAGCATGGTGCCTATCGAAAGTTAGCTGAGTGTGTAAAATGTGTCACATTTGTGCCCGTTTGGAGCCCGTTCCGTCCGTTCGTTCTCTGTCGTGGCGAAGACGCCACGCGCGGTAGGTCCAGCCCGGTTCGGAGTGTCATGGGGACAAGTGAGATGCGGAGTTTAGTCTGATAGAACCAATCAGTAGTCGATTGGCATCGTTCTTGTATATCGCCGGGTACGACACGGCTACGGGGATTGGGTTTGCCGAGAGTGGTCTGGCAGGAGTTTGGCATGAGGAATTAATTTTGTATGTAAATGAACAAAAATGGCGCGTTGTTGTGTGGCCACGAATCGATGCTGTCAAATTGATTTGAGGTTTAGCTGAAGAACTTATTGTTGTTACAAATTAACAAAAAAACACGAAGTAGCTGATAAAATTGAATTAAACATTTGGTGGTGATGACACGAAGCAAACTGCTCTGGTGAGATCTTGCCGCCCACTCAGATGTATCAATAATACATTTGCGTTCAAATCAATGCTACACGTGCGGCGGCACTGTTCAAGCACAATTCGGAGCAGCATAACAATGCACACAACTATCACGGCAACGGCTGGCCGCACACACACCTTCGGTAAATCCAGTTAATGAATATTACATACACCTCGAGTCGCCATTATGGCACGGGCACGGAATGCCGCAGCCGTCGATTCTCGCAGGTGTTCGTCGTGTCGGAATTCATGTCAACAGCGACCCTTGAGAATGCCAAACAGTCCCATTATGATGTACATTCAAATTGCGCGGCTGCATTTCGGGCATGCCGTGCACCGCGCGTCTGCATTCTGCGTGGGCAGCTGGAAGGCTGGACGTCGGTGGGTGGTTGGTCGTTCCCCGTGCAGCAATCGGCGCATTATTGAAGCATCCATCAACGTCTTCGTGATTACGGGAATTTCCTGCAATCAATAAAGGGGAAATGCTTTCCCTAGCGCGGGACAGGCTGGTGAGTTATACATGGGCAAACTGCAGTGATCGGATTACAGTCGACTCGACACTCGAAACCCCCGCGACGGTGCAATCAATGCATCGCTAATGAATTATTACAAATGCATCTGAAGAATTCAGGTGCAGCTGTTTTCAACCGCAAGCCTAGGGCTGCCTATTAGTCTGAATCGGAAATGATGCCATGCTTTTGCGAATTCCGACCCGGGTTCTCTTAAAGTGGCTTCTACAGTTCTACAGTACGTTCGGAACGTTCTCACTTGCCGCGGCCGTCCACGGCACGGTTGCCTAAATTATATCTGACGATCTTGCGAAGAATTCGCAAATATTTATTCGTGCCGCCCCCGGACCGTTGGTGTCGCAATCATTGGAACATCTCATTTAGTCTAATCCACCGGCCGCCGCGTGCTGGTGGTGGGTTCTGGTTTGGTGCCACACGCTGCCTACCCTAATTGCCTGCATTACAAGCCTCGGTGGGTTCGGTGTCGTGGGAAGTTTAGTCGCCCGTCCGGCACGCCGAATTCGCGTCTCGGCGTACATTTTTAAGCCCCCGGATGATAAGACGGAGTCGTCCCACACTCTGGTCCGGCTGGCCCGCGTTGGATTGACGGCGGGATTGGCGAGTGCGTCCCGAGTGGTCGATTACTTAGCTCGGATCTTATCGTCCGTTACAAATCTTGGCCATGCGCGGGCCACGGACGGTTTATCGCAATCGTGTCGGAGCAGTTTTCGGAATGGTTCCACGCCGCTCCGGATGACTAATTGCTTCCCGCGCGGGTCGGCGCGTTTCGGCGTTGAAGTTTTCGGTCATTGTAAGTTCGCCGTTGCTCAATTGTGTTCTTTAGCGCTGAAGTTTACTGGAGTGTCGGTGCTTCGCAAATGACGATATCTGGTCCATTTTCTGCCAGCACGACGCTTGGCTCTTGCACCCGAAGAGAGCCACTCGGCTTATGGCTTACGGCATGCCTTCTTTTGCCGAGCCGGTTATCTCGTACCATTCCGAGCCCGTTACAAGTCCATCAAGCGACCGGCAACCCTCCCTGCAGCAACGGGTTGTTGATGGGTTCTCGGACGAAAAGATGCCATCAAACTGTGGTCGATAATGGAGCGCGCGCGCGTTCCCGCGGAGGGGACACAACATGAGGCAAGAAAGAAAATATGTATGTATACATCGCCCCGCGATCCAGCCGACAACGTGCCATTGTTTTGACAACAGAGACCGACCTATTGCTCATGAGAAACACGTGAAGCCGCCGTTTGTTGCCGCCGTAACCATCAATAGAGATTAAAATCTCTGGAATCCTCCATTCTCGCCGACCAGGCCGGAATTATCCGTGTGTTTTCGTTTTTTTTTTCTTCGAAGTGCTCTTGCCCGCAATGGCGTAATGTCTGATGTCTGGAACGTCGCATCGAGGGAGGGACAAACGTTGGCCGATGACAACGGCGTTGTGTACGGGCAGCTTAAGCCTTTCGCATTCGCCGCGTACCAGTCCATCGGAGCATTGTGCGGACGTGGTAATGATGGCGTAAAGCCCCTCTACCGGACGACTATTTTCGGCTCTACTCTACAATTACTGCGCATCGTTTTTATGCCCTTTCGTGTGGAAGTAGCGAGGTATTCTTTCTTGGGACAGTTGGTACGCAGCAAAAACAGGAAGTCGGGCCCGCTTCTAGATCATGAATCGATGAGGAACTTTCCTCAGGACTTGGCCACGATGATCAATCATTAGGTAGTGCTTGTGAAAGAAACAGCTTGCGGGCCTACGTTCATTCATATTTCCACCATTCATGAAGAAACCCCAAGAATAGAATTCGGGGTAGGAAGTAAAAATACCAAAACTCCAGAGATAGACAAAAAACTCGCAAGGATATGATAAAATAATATTGAAAATTAAATTTCCCGTGCTTTCTGCTGATGCGGCCGTCTCGTCAGTTCTCATTGCCTTTTGTAAACCACCTCCACCACCGCCTAGGTGGCAGCACGGATCCAGACACGCATGCGTGCCGGTGACAGAGGCATTACTTTTCATTCGATTTTAATTTCTTCAAAAAATATTTACTTTTCCCGTTGCCATTCGCCCGCCGGCTCGAGCTGCGCTTTTTTATGTTCATTATTAATTTAGCCATTTGTAGAACGCTGCGTCGTTCGTCCACCCCGTCAGACCGACCGGCGTAGCTCGCTCGTCACTTGGAAAGCACGGCAAGAAACTGTTGGTTTTTCCCGTCCCGTGTGCGCGAGTGTTTTCGTTGCTGGAAAAATTTTGTTCGCTTTTCGTCCCTTTGGTGTTTTTCTTTCCCAAGGAAGCCTACCCTCCTACTCGGTACACTGAACAGCTTCCCACAGTTCCGAGGCTTCTTGACGAGCTCGGACGCGTACATCTTCATCCCGGGTGTGACAGAAAAAGTGAACGATGACCGCAAGGAAATAATGGCCAGGTACAGGGATATCGGTTCCGGGTGACTGTGCTGGAAGCGGTTTGTTATGATTGGGTCCGAGATTAATTCGAAAACTGGAAAGGAAAACATCCGTTGGAGGGATTGAACACGAAGTGACGGGTTTTTGTCGTCGTTGCTTGCGATGTTACTGGGAGGTAGCTAAATTTCAAGTTGTTTTTCGATACTGAGCAAACGACCCCCGGGCGGTCATCGGAGGGAACGATGAATGGGAAGCACGTTCATTAGTTTTGGGAATATTTAAAATTCCCCTAAAAAAGGTTTTCCATTGAAGGTAAGATAGAAAGAAGGATATGGGTAAAGAAGAGTTGTGTAAAAACATACGAACACGATCGTATATTTGATTGCACTCCACAAAAAGGGCATTAAATACGAACCATTCGAATGTGATTTAAAACTGTTTTTGGTTCAGTATGAAAAGCCGAGTAATGGTGAAATACTCTTTTGAATCACTGGGTGCTACTAGCAACAAATAGTTTGTTTTGGCTTCAAACATGCATGTAGTTCGGTAAGCGGTTGAGATATGCTTCTAAAACATTGCATAAGAACCAACAATCACGATTGCCAACATGGCTGTAAAATCACAGTTCTGTAATATGAAAATCGATTTGTACTTCCGCTACCAGATCGAGCATGAAACGGAGGGTTTTGTTTCGCTTGCTATCAACTATTCTGCAACGAGTTTATTTGCCACCACATGCTGCATTCATACTGTGCGGTGATGCATCGTACGCGAAGATTGCAATGGGGCAAATCTCTTTCCGACCGCAGACACACTCACTTGCCTCTGTCCGTGCTCGTCCGCCGTTGGTGAATAAAACAAACGATCACGGTATAAAGAAATAAAAACTGAATTAAAAAAAAGTAGCGCAGAACGGAATGAACGATATATTGACGCATCGCTATCGATTTCGGTTGCAGTGGGTGCGAAGCGTGCGGTTCGATGCAAGCGTATGAAAAATGGCTCTTTTGCGATTGAATGCCGCTTTGAGCAAATAGATGAATCGAATGGCGAATACGGCCACAGCTTCGGAAGTGGTGTACGTGTGTTTTTGTGAGGAAGGGCTGGTGAGAGTACATCAAATAGAACGATAAAATGCATTTTGTTTGTCACACATCTTTATGAGTGTGGTGTTAATTTTTTGGGTACTGTTTTAAAACTGCTATAAGAATTGTCGTTGATGTCGGATTGCAAAAATTATAGAACTTTTGCGTTGAATTTGTCTAACTATTTCCGTGAATAGATCATATGAAAATGAATGGAGAAATGTTATGGTAACTATAATGTCGTAAAAAGATGCATAGCATAAATTGAAACACTTAAATTCTTATAAATAAACTTGAAGTAATTGAAACTTGAAAGCGAGCAGATATATCTGCACTTAACAACTCTTAACCATGGGAGCAGCTTTCCAACACATCACATAAAGCCCTGGCTGCCGCATGAAAAGCACCAGAGGAACAATAAATTATGCGTGTACGTTAGCGCACATGAGCTTTCGAATCACAGCATTGTTGCCTTTCCGTCTCCGTGCAAAGGCATTCACAAAATGTACCATGAGACATTCTTCACGATAAATTGTACATTCCTATACCCAAGCGTAGCGAGATGGGAAATGTCTTTCACAAAAAAGGCGCAAAAAACTCGAACAAAGTGATAGGAAAATGTGAAACGGGTTGCGTTTATCGGAGTGGGGTGTATACGGGAGAGGAAAGCGAAAAAAAACATCAACACGCTCACCGCACAAACAATGTTTGGCGACCCTGTGCGGCAGTTGATACAGCTCAGCTTTCCAAATGCCATTTGCCAAATGTGCGCCGGCAATGGTGTATTGTGTTTTCATCACAATAATGATGTCGTTGAATATTAATCTCAGTGTATCGATGCGCCGTCTACGTGTGCAGGTGTTCCCGTTCGCCACACGAGACTTACTACAGCTTCCATTCGCCGAAAAAATGAAGATTATTCATAGCCATGAGTCGCCTTGTTAGACATGCATAGGAAAAAGTGGCGATCGAGGCAAGGCACGTCGGTGTCAATGTGGATCTGAGCTATGTTGGCGACACTGTTTTTATCATTTTTGTCATTTTCATGTCATTTGCATTGGCAACGTTTTACAACTAGCGACGATCGAATAGGATGCATCACAAACCGTCCTACAATTGAATTGTCACCTATGTTTAAACATGTTTTACTGTGCCACATCGAGAATGGGGATGAATGTTTGTCGAGCCAATGTAAAAGAAAAGTCTCATTTGATACATTAGGGATACATTCCATCAGTAATAAGCAGTTACATTTTACACAGATGCAGATGCATATTACATGCAAATGTTGTTTTTTAACATACAAAAGACTACTGAACTACTTAAACTGAAATGGAATACCCATTTCGATTATGACGCAGATGGATGTGGAGAAAAGAAAAAAAAGTACAACTAAATATCGTGATAGAGCAGACCGCATAACCTGTCATTTAACAGCTTGACTCATGTTTTGAATAACCAACAACAGATCACTCGGCTAATAATGCGTTCTGCAAACAGAAACTTTGGCGACCTGCTCCCAAAATTCGTTGCTTTCCAGCGGAACACTAACCAGAAACGGTCTCCGTTTCCCAGCTCGTTAATAATTTAGTGTGCCCCATCCACCCATTCATCCACCCATCCATCCATCCGTCAGGGGAATCAAGCTTGAAAAGTTTTCGTTCGACCGCATTTCCGACGGACAGTTCCACGAGATCAATTTGAAGATCATTATCAAAACACACAGCACAAGATGTATAATTTACCTTGTGTGTGTTTTTTTGAAAGCTATAGCGTGGGGGATAGAACTTCTAATGGGTTTGCTGGAAATGAAAGGTTGTGTTCCAACCCTTACCAGCCCGGCCGGGGATGGATTCGACGCTGAGATTCATGCGGCCAGTACATCGACGGGCGGGATTGACATCTTGCGGTGAGTTTGCTATCGCAGTTTAGGCGTAATAGCCCGCAACAAAAGCCCCGCACTGCACCGTGGGGCGATTTACATAATTCTCCAGTATTTCCTAAACACTTGAAACTAATTTTCGCATCATTTCCGGAACATGCGGCTGAGAGGATGGCGGACACATCGTCACCGTTTGTCTACCCTTCTGGCCCGGTGTTCCGGGTTGAGTGGGTTTGTTTGTCTGGTTTCCCAGTGCCACCGGGTCAGGTAGGAAGTCAACGAGAAACAGAGAAATGAAGAAAGAGAGAGATGGAGATTGGTAGAAATATAACAAAAAAAAAACTTCCAAAGGAGCTGATACATCCATCGTTCGGTCAAAACGTAACCTCCTCCCTGCAGCGGAAAGACCATTAATTACGGTAAACATGATAATTTATGGAATGAGAACTCCGATTCTAAGAACGTCCCAGTTGAGGGCGCTGAACGGCCACCGTCGAGAGAAACCATCCAGTCCGTGGGGGGGATGGTTTCTAATCCAAGAACCTCGTCCAACGATCGCAATTTTTGTGTGTGTGTGAAAGGCTGCATCGCAGCCAGAGCGTGAAGATTCATTTGAAAAGGGAGCCATACGACGGCGAGTCGGATGAATTTTTATCATAATATTTTCATTTCTAATTTCTTGCATCACATCGGCTGATAGTTTCGATGCGTCTGCTCGCTTTTTCTATTCTTATCAAGCTTCAAGCAAGATGGGGCACCAATTTGTTTCCAACGAACACGACTGGCGGATTCGGCAGGTGCAGGCGAGCAAACGAGCGATCGGTTTTCGTCGAACGAATGGAAAAGTTGAGTCTGGGCATAGAAAAATTTAATAGGAAGTATGCGCTCCGAGCATATCCGGTAAGAAGCGGTCAATGATCGGTTTCGGTGCGTACGTGTGTGTGTTGGTTTTCATTCTCGATGTATCGTTCTTCTTTGTGGTGCTTGCTTTCGGGCAAACGTTCCCGCCAAAACATAATAATAAGCGTGAAACGCGAACCAGAGCCTAAATGAGCGCTACATAAAAAAAGATCTGCCCCTGAGCAGCCAGGCAAGCAAACCGGGATAGCCGAAAAACTCATCGCCATCGGGAAAAGCTCACCCGCCACCCGGGGAAGCAACGGGGAGACGACGGTTCGGGGCGGAAACGATACAATCGAAAGCAACAGCGCGTCTATACTAATTTCCATTATGATGATTATTTTGATTACAATATAATGGCACATCAGAATTTAATATTATTTTTTTACATATTCCCTCCACGCCGGCATCGTACTCTTTCCGGGTTGTTTGACCAGAGAGGCTTACATTAGAGCAACCGATTTCGTTTCTGCTGCAGTTTACGAGGGTGGGAATATTTTTGCCTTCTTCGCGTCCCGGTTTTTCCGACTCGGTTTGCTGGGATGAGGCTCTATTCGCGGGCGCGCGCACGCTGGGAATTAACCCGGCGAGCAACCCGGGTGGAACCGGGGGCACGTAACAATGGACCGTCGGGCCACAATTTGTCGGAAATGGAAACGGCGTGAACGGCGATGGGTTGAGCGGCCAAGTCTCTCGCCTGTGCCAGCCGCTGGCGAGGGTGGTTTAAATTTGTTGCACTTGCTGCTATCGGATCAGCCGAATGGCGCATTCGGCGGCAGATTAGACGAGGAAAGGCTCGGTTTCTCGGGCGCATATCTCTCGTACGTTAGACGAAGAGTTTCCGCGTTAATTATGATGATTGATTGCGAAGACTGATTTCGCGTATCGTTTACAAGTGTCCGTTCGGTTGTTTAACATGCGCAGGGAAAGTGAAAGGTGTGTTACGTGCAATAGAAATGGTTAATCTCAACTATCGTTCAGTTTCCATTCAACAATGTCGGATTAATTATTATTGAGTTCCGCTCATTCTTCTATAATAACAATTGTGTATAATAGTACGTTTAGCAATACTTTAGGCAAGAAAGATGGTATTAAACTAGTATAATGTAAAACTCGGCTAAACTAGGCCAAACTAGGCTAACTTATTTCGGTTAGACTTATCTTTTTTTTTAAATGACAAACATCCTATTCAACGCAATTATATTGTTGGTTTGTTTACAATTAAATTTTGATGCATTTTATAAACAAGTTACTCACTGTTAATGTTATGTAACAAAAACGATATGTACAGTGAAATGGTATGAATATATTTTGATTAGATTCTTAAATCAATGAAAAAAGTAAATGTTGCCTGCTTAAGAGAATTGAAAGAGTTGACAAAAACTAGTAACCTTTTTTGTATTTTCAACATTTTTTACGGTTTGTAAAAGGTCTATATAATACACGGTATATCCCATAAAGAAAATAAAACAATACTATAATAATGTTGATCTACGCAAAGAAATAATTTTCTTCCGTTGCTTTTCGCTATAGAACGTGGGTGGAATTTGCTGCTGAAAATCATCGAACAGATAAATCACACCATGTCAGCGAGAGCAGCAAGAAAATTACAGCCAGCCTCTGCCAGAGGTCGCTGTAAACTGTATAGGCCGAGGTCAGGTAATCGTTTACCTCACCGGATGCGTTTAAGAACGGATCGCACCGACCCAGAACCGATCCTACGGCGTCGAACCCCGGGACGGGGTATTCCCCATCACGTTTCCAGCCGGATTTTCCAACGTATGCAAATCTGGCCAAAATACATCAAACGACCGGTCAAAGTGAGCCACGCACAGCCACGCAACGGGCCGGGGTGTCTTCAACCGTCGTCCCTCCAAGTCTGAGTCACGTACGTGCGCCGACGAGCGCATGAGTAAGCGGGTGTGCGAATGAGCGCAAGATAAATTACATTCGAAATAAGAAACTAACACAAACATTAAACCTAATCAATCACTTCTTCGCTCGCATGGGCTCCAGTGGAAATCGGAGGAGGTCAGCGAAGGAGCGGTCTAGGATGCGGTCGAAACGGAACGAAAGGAAAGTGATTCGAGCGATCTTTAAGCATCTCTCACAACCCTCGACGTTCTAGGGGCCAAGGGCAAGAGTACAAAGCAGGAAAAAACATCCCCGAGCAAAAAAGGGATTGATTGAGAGCAAAATAGGATGAAAGAAGGCAAGGAGAAAAATAAACACACTGCATAAAAAAGCCAACCACGCCAACTTAGTATCGAGTGCAGCGAATGAAGAGGGGCTGAGAAAAAGGAAAAGGCAATTTACTTCGCCCGTTCGCTCGCGTGAGGCTCGTCGGCCGATGCGGCTCGGTTCTAAGTGGCGCGACGGTTGCGGATGATAGCCACAACGCATCGAATGCTGAGTGATGAACGCCCGTCCGTGGACGTGCGCGTACGGGGCTCAGGTGTTGATCAAGTATATTTATCTTTAATTTTCACCACCATTTCCCGTCCCAACGGTTCCCTACGGTCGGCCGCGCGCTCCGAATCACGTTCGATCCTTATGCGTTGGCTAAAGAGCACGCAGGACGACGCATTCGTCGGATGGATGGATAATGAAAATTACTTTTAAACACCTTCCCATTATCGGTGCTCTTCCCGGTTCGTGCCGTTTCCGTTCGTACCCGCTGTTTTTTTTCCCCGGCTCGTCTCAAGTTCTGGGATGAGGCAATCGTTTTGTTTCTCTACGCGCTACCCGCGGTCACCGGCGGCCTCACGCTGGACGATCGAAAAGGCACGTTCGATGGTTTGTTTTCGCTGGAAGTTAATTTTGATATGAAAGTAAAAACCAATATGTGCATCACGGCTCGGTTTCCGGACGGTCGGGAACAGATTGAAATTGGGATCGCGCGGCCAGGATCAAAGGTTAGAGGATGGTTGGTGGTTGGTTTGCATTACAGCGTTTCCATGTTTTTTTTTTCAAACCATGTTTTAGCCCGTGCTGGCTCTCGGGGAAAGAAAACGTGCACGAATCTACGTTCTGGGGGCAGGCGAAATTAGCTTGATTGCAAGAAATCGTGGCGGATGTGAGCTGTCCGCTCTGCAAAACGAGCCCTGGCGGTGGGCACCCAGAACCGATTTGGGGTAATTTGAGGTCGACTTAAAACAACCACAATTGGCCAGCGCTGTCGGGGTTTAGTAACACCCGCCCGACCCGTGGTCAGTGTCAGCGCTTTTTAAGCTCAATTTACCTAGACTTTGAGGATAACTGCATGAAGGAACGATTTGCTCGTGAAAAGTACATTCTAAATGGCAATAAAAATGTAATTACCGGTGTGGCGAGTATCTGTGTTCGCATTGTTCACACAGCTCTCCTCACGTACGACCGGAGCCGGTTCGATGTGTTAAAAAAAAGCAAAAGAAAAAAGTGAAACCAACGAGAAGCCTTTAAAATCCACCGAACGGAAACGGTTATAAATTTTGTGTGTGCGTGTTTTTTTTTCTTGTTATCACGAACCGAAGCACCGAATTTTGCACGGACAATATTCCTCGGGCTCGAGTTACGGGAATCGGAAATGAGATTTTCAAACCGCCGGCTGTGGGGCTGAAGAAGCGTGCGCTTAATGTGGCCATTCGTTGGCTCGCTGGCAGCACCGAATGGATGGTTTAGAATGTCTCTCTAATTAATGATCCAAGAAAGTGTGGTAGTAGTAGCGTCGCCGAGGAAAGAATGCGTACGCTTTTTCCTTTTTTCCTTCACGGGCACGGGCACAGCATTTGGCATGCAAGCGAAAGTTGCGCTAATGGGAAAGCAATAGAGTACGAAATTCATACTCTTAATTGGGAGCAGAACATTTCGGTTTGCGCATTACGCTGTGAAATTGGCGTCTTTTAAGGTTGAAGGAAACTTATTATTCTAAACCACTGTCTTTATGCAGCTTGAAATGTTTTGGAGCAGAACTTTTGTTCATTGGGACCCATTGGGACCCCCTAATAATGTAGATACCGTGTTGGTTGTGCCATATTTGTTATTGCCAGCATCTGACGCTCCCGTTGAGCGTTGATGCGTTCGATGCGTCGTCAGCGTGTGTGCTCCCAGAATGTTTTATGGGACGCATAAAGAGTGCTTGATAAATGTCTATCCCACTTCCATGCCAATCTGCCGTGGTTTCCTGTGTCCCAATGCCCCACGAAACGCGCTGAACCTTACCGCGCGAGACAATATAGTTATTTATTTTCGTTACCAATATGAGCAAAACTCCGGGAGGCAATGCACACGCGTGAGGGGGCGTCCCGGCGTATACTGTCCACACGGCGCTAAAGCTCCCCAGCGTGATGGGCACCTTTTCAGCACCCCACAAAGTGTTTCGCGCGTGTGGCGACGCGAGTGAAGGCGTTTGATGATTATGTTGCTTTTAAGAGCATTCCCTTCTACGAATTTTATGAGTCAATAAGCGTAAAGTAAGGTGACATTTATGCTATCGAGATGGTATTATCAACGTGTTGTCCTTTTCAATTCTTCACACCCGTACCCGTGTTCCTTCCTCCTCTCCGGGTAGGATCTCGTCAAATCGATTCCACTCATCACAATGTAAAATGCGTTTCGTTCGGTGTGTGTGTGTGTGTGTGTGTGTGTGTGTTTCCCACCATTGCACCAAAGACCATAGGCAACACTTCCTAGCGTTTGTTATAAGCAGTTGAAGTGTGTGGGTGTTTCGATCAGATTGTCTGATGTCATCCAAAACTGCAGCAGCTCGCACTTCAGCGCCATGTCTATCGTTCTCATCATTTCAGAAGTTACAATAAATTGTGATCAAGCAAAAGTGCTTCATCTCGACTGTGACACATCCAATAGGGTTTCACTCTATTAGCACACATGAGTGTTGCATTATTCAAATCTGAACTTGTTTAACGTTTTTTAGAATTAACTAACTAATTATTATTGACTAGACAAAAAGTAGGCACAATAAATCAATTGTAACAATTAATAGCTTCGTATTGTAAGGTTTTTAGTAAATCGATAAAATATAAAATATTATTATACATAAATATGATTTTTTATGGAGAAAAAACATCAAGTGAACATTTCAACAACTCGGCATTTAAAAAACACTTAACCTCATCGGAATTTCTTAAATTCCACATTTTTTAAATTGCTAGCCCACCCCGAACAATTGCGGGCTACAGCTTTAATGTGATTGAGAAATCTGCAACACCGAAGAATAGATAGAACAAGGACGGAGGTAATTTAATTAGCAGCATCCTGGGCCATGTTACAATTTAGCAGTCGACGGTATGTAAGCGAGAGAAAAATTATCCGGGGACAGATTATGGTTTCTTTCGGCGCCAAGTGACAAATAAGGTAGATGGAACACGTGTTTCCTTTTTTAATTTTTTGGTTTGCCTTTGGCACTGAGGCTCTCATCTTCAGTGTAACTAGAACAGCAGCACTGACCTGCTTTGGTAGCATGGTTTTGAATTTTTAATTAATCTAACTTTCGGGCGCGGTAAGGGGCACCAAATGTCTTTTTCATATTTTTTTTCCTCCGATGCTCGAATCGCAATTGGGTTAAACCATGGATCACCCTTTTCCCTTTCTTCGGAACTCTTTTCTTGCACATCGCACACAACCGGTCCGGGGAAACCCGTTCGAGGCGAATCTTGCCGTGTGTTTTTGTGGCACAGGAGCAACGCTGGGCACAATGGGGAAAAAACATGGATCTAAACATGGGAAAGCCTAGGGAGACCGGTTGACATCATCGGATAGACATTACCATAATATGCAAATGATTGCAGTGCAGGCTTACACGCTCATGCACGTGGATGCTAAAATTGATCACTTTTCCCACTTTTCCGTGCACTCTTTTTGTCGACTCCTTGCGGTGGCGTAGTTGATGCCACTTTCAACGGTGATGTGATCCAATGCTTGCAAAAAAACATAGGAACGATAAGGTTAGATAATAAAGGATGGATTTGCATTCGAGTTTGCGCTAGAGAATTGCGAAAAAAACGTAATTTTGACTATAAAGGAGCTTCAACACAACACATGATATGAGACAAATTTTGTTAACAAAATGTAGTCTTTACAAAACAAATAATTTTTCATTGATGGAGAACATTCCGGATTGGCGGGTCAAGAAGCGTATCGGAATTTAAACGGATTACCTTTCGTATTCAAGCTTAAGTTTAAAGCGCTTTGTAAGAAAAAGGTCTCCGCATTAAGACAATGTGACAATGGAACGGCCTGCTGTTGTGTTTATCTTTAGCTTACGATACGCCTGCGGTCGAAGGTGGTCTAATCTTGTTTATGTGGAGCGTGTAAAGCTAGCTGGGTTAGCACAGAACTTGAACAGACGCTTTAGAACAAGGCCAACTGACCATTTAGTGGTGTTAAGTCGCTTACGGTGAAAGTGTCGAAGCATTGAAATATTGAATGGTTAATCGGAGATTATCTTGTTGGATTTGTTTCACCACAGAATCAACCTTTAGTGGGATGTACGTACATTTTGGACAAATGGCACAATCGTACAATGCAACATTAAGCGTCTGTGGCTAAGGAAATCAGCATAGAATAGTTCGTAAAATAATTACCCTGAGTTGGGTGCCCTATCTATATCCATTTAGTGAGCATGGAATCTTTCACTCCGCTGATGGTTTCGTTCATCATTTAATGCTACGGTTTGTAGGACACGAAGAATTAAGCTCACTTGTACCAGTTCTGTTAGATCGCCGGATTCCCATATCAAAAGTGGCTTGTAACAATTGAAGGCTGGGAAAAGCGCTAACCGTCGCACCCGTAAAACTGAAGCGCAACCAAGTGCTAGTGAAAGCTTGACCTCATAAGTCAGCATGAGAGAAACATCAGCGCGTCACAGCCGCAATATGTGAACCGGTGGCGGTAGTGAATCTTTTCCGACCAACCGGCGTGTGATCGCGGCTGGCGGATAACAACATCGTTACCGGTAGTGGTTCAAGATTCGTAGCCCTCTCAGAAACGCGAGAACTGGAGCTGGGAAAATGTCTGGCAGCACGAGCAAAAAGAGAAAAATATCGCAGCTCTGCTGATGGCAAAACCGTCTTCTCAGTGAGCCAGAAGAGTCTCGGTGAATGTTTTCCATTGTTGGGAAAAGCAAAAGGGAAGTGAAAATGTAAACTGGAGCGTAGTTATGCATCGGGTGGTTTGTTATCGGGTGGTTCATTTGAATAAAACTAAACCCTCTGCACGAGTGCATGTGCATTATGGTAATGGCGCTGACACTGGTTGAGAATCAAGGATGCTCCAGAAAGATTCGATGTGACACGCGTGGAAAGCAAGACTGTGAAAAGTCGCGTCCTTTTACCGTCAGCTGTGTCTTTGGGTACGGTTTGATTCGGTGCCGGAATCTTAAGATGATCTTCAGAGTAGTGGTTGATGATTTCGTTGGGCGCTGGATAAGATATTTCTATGGCCGAGAAAATGAATTCGTGCCAAGCGGTTGTAACGTATTACTCGAAGTGATTTGGTTGATAGTACGTCGCTTAGAATTCTTGTTATAAATTCTCATGAAATTTCCAAATACCAATGTTTATGTGGTCCAAATTTATGTTTAAAATAGGAAGATGTTTGAATACTTAAAACACATTTCACTTGCTTGAAGATTGCAGCCTTATTAACCATTTCCAGTGCAACGTACCTGAAACGAAACAAAACAGAAAGAGTTACTTCATGTGGGTCAAATGGAACAAAGTTAAACATATTTTAAAGTATCTATATTGCAAATATTCATTATTATTACGATATGTTCATAACAAAACTAGATAACCAGCAACTGTAGTTTACCTTAACAGAATCCAATCATTTCACATATTATGGTTTTAATTGAAAAGATGACATCAACGAACAAATCAAATTGTTCACGATTATGGAAACTAGAGCAAACCTAGCTGGAAAAAGTGAAACCATCGAAAGGAAAAATCGATCAACTTTAAATAAAGTGACACCACCGTAACAAAATCGCCTGAACGGTCCCGTTTTGCCGCACTTTTTGTTTCATCTATGACAGCGAAGAAACGACGTACCCTTATTGACACCGTGACGGCGACCTGTCAGCTGTCGGCGCATTTTTTGACCCAGTGACGGAGCAATTCGAATGGTAAGCACGAGGGGTAGAAGGAACAAAAAATACTCCCAGCCAACAGGCCAACTTAAACGAGAGTAATGAAAGCGGAATCCATCCACAACTGAGGCGGTACTGGTGAAAACCGCACACGGTAGCTCTTAAAAACCATGAAAAAGCAATCAACGGTTCGATCGTTTGGAAAACCGTGCGCAGGTGAAATGGGTGGATAGAAATAATATTGCTTCTGACACATTCAGGTATCAGGACATGAAGCGATGGAATAGTGAGGATGTTTTTGTTGACTGATTTTGAAAAGTTTGTCAAAAGTTGTAAAATTAGATAAATGTTTTTTTTTTAATATTTTTGCAATACATTTATTTTAATATTTAAAGTTCTCAAAAGGTAGTTAATATGTCATAAAAACTGTTGAACTAACGTTGTGCTGTTTGGAAAGCTTTGTTTTGTTTTCTCTCTTTGTACTTCAAGCTAAACAAACACAGTGTTGCCAAATTTGACAGATAGCGATGACTTTAAGTTGACTAATGTTTGCTACCAAAACGACAAGTAGCATTCTGCAGCTGAGAGTACACCGAACAAGAGGGCAGCCCTTGTTCCGTGCGTCGCAGCATGCCTGCCCAACTGTGTGAGCTGCGGAGCATTCCTGCCTAAATAACTTTCCAAAAGAACGAACACAGGACCCTCGACATTCCAATGAATTGGTTATTTTAGCTATCTCGGCATCCACTCTTGTTCCAGCCTTCGGAGTCGGTGCCTCTCGGTGGAAAATGCGGAACCCTGCACACCTTTTCTGCTTTCCGCTCGGTGTTCTCGTTTCGCATCGCCAACAACACAGCCCAGACCGTTGCCGAGTTCTTTCGGCGGATTGTAATCCTTGTCACAATGTGAACATCACCACTAAAATACCGGAAAGCCAGATTATGGCCCACAATGGTATGGTGCTTTAGTTGGATCAAATGGTTCTGGCTGCTTCGTATCCTTCAGCGATGGTGCTTGGGTGTGTATGTCTGGCTGGAAGATAACGCAATTTTCACACTCTGCAAACAATTTATGATGCACCATTCGGGGCGTCTTTATGCTGAGCTGCTATTGCAGTGCCCAAAAAGAAAAACACAAAGCATGATCCGGAACATAAAAACATATGAGAATTCTATCGCTCAGTCATTAAATAATCTTTAACCGCTGAATAAAACACTGGCAGGCCAACTGTTCACATCGAGTCGGAAACCGGAAATCGGAGCAAAGTAGAATATGTCAATTCGAAATTCCGTTAGAGGAGTTTAACGTCGTCGGTGCCACCCATCGATGACCATGAGCCGTTAAAAGCAACGCGCGTCCAGCGCATCAGCCCAGCGACCACCGGTTCCGATCGTTCGAGAAAGGAAATGCTACGGAACAAAATTACGGCACTCTCACGGCCCATTGAGGGTGACATTTTCGATGGATGGATGGCTGGAAAACATATCAGCCTCCATCACACTCAACACACACACACACATACACACACATACACCGAACAATCGTGGTGCTTTTTCCGGTTTTCCCCCGGTGCCTCACGCGATAGCAGATTTGACCTTTTGCCTGTGTCCCACGTTCTGTGTCGTTACGCTTCGTCTAACGACCGGCATCATCCCCTACATCCACCCACCGGATTCGTTCGCTCGGCCGCCTTCCTACCAGCTCTTTGGCTCACTGTCTTGATACCCCGAAGGATGGGGGGCAAGGTGTGTGTGTGTGTGTGTGTTTTCTCCACCTTCCTTCATTTGGTTGCGTTTTTTGGCTGCGTTCCCGAATTCTAGTGCTCCGACCTTCCCAGAGCCGGGCTCGCTTTACGCCTCGGCCGTAAACGAACCTTGGCATTGACAAACATTCGACGGCAGCGCGGACGGCGAAAGAAAGCGAGCGCCACCCTGTGCCGGGAATCAGTAAACATGAATAATTCAACCGTTAGCAAACGACAGCAACACAACAACACGACACACGGGAGGAGCGAGCTGCACGGACCGTATCCCTGTCGGTTCCGGAAAGCGGAAACGAGCGTCCTGGCGAGTGTTTCAACACTCCAAAATTGCCCGAGAACCCGGCAAGGAAAGGACTTTAACTGGACTGACCAAACCGAGCGCCAAGGCGAAAGGGCTCGCTAATCCCCTTGTGACTTTGCTTTCTTCCGGACCACGCCACAAGAAAGCGATTGCAGCACCACCTTTAGGGAAGCGAACCGATCCGCTTCTTCACTCCGGCACGGCAACCCGTACGTCGGGGCCGGCGAGATGTGCATACGGCGGAGAAATTGTGTGTTGAAATCATATTTTTATGGTGTTTTCTTTTTATTTGCAGCCCACATACACGCCGTGGCACACGTTGTAGTCGGGTTGTTTTTTTTTTTCTCTTGTGCTATTGTTGATGCTTAGCCTCATTTGCTACACGTTGGTGGATATTTGCGCACACGCTTGCTGCCCATCGTAAAATACCGCATCAAATTGGGCCCCTCTCGTCTCGAGAGAGAGAGAGAGAAAGAGCCGAGCCCTCGTGGAAAATCGCGGGAAAATTTGCAACAATCTGCCACAAAGTATTGTTCTGGTGCAGTAACCGGTAGGAAAGGAGATTTCGTGTAGATTTTGTGGAGTGTCGACGGAATAGGGTGGTGTGTGTTTCGCCAGCATATTTCGCACGACTGCAAACGGATGAAAAGCATATTGTATGGTACAAAAAGAAAACAAAGAAATGAGAAAGTAAATTCACAATCTGCGTCTGGATGTTCGTATTAATCCAAAAACAGGTTGTAGTAGTAGTAAGTAACGTTTATTTTGGATGAATATTAGGATTTGAAACAACATTAACAATGGCTGCATAATGAGTCAGATGTTATCTCTCCACATTGTTACAAAAATATGAATATGTCGGTCGCAAACTATATCATGTTGAGCGTTTGAAACAAAATGTGGAAATGTGTTTACAGAATACACTCCAATCAGATGATGAAAAAGAAAAAAACAAGTTTTTTCACATTTATCTCACTCACCTAACACTAACTCAAACACTAGTTTATTCACTAATCACTGGATACACTTTATGTACCTATTGCATCTACTTCCTGTATTTATTTTTTAACAACTTATACTTGCTTTCAATCACATAATGTGTTAAACGAATGGTTGAGAGCAAATTATTAGATTATTGTTATTCATATTTATTTTTAAATTCGTAGAAAAAGCTTGTATCGTTCGTAATGTTTCTTATCAGTTGGTCTTTACATAGTTACAAAATTGTGCTCCTTTCACTTGTTAATGCATTTGTGCACATTATGCACACTATTTTGTGGTCTTCTTATTTGCTTGTTATCCAAACTTTTATTTGCAGCTATACAAGCATGGATAAATATTGTATGCTTGTTTTTACACATATTTTTTTTGCTAAGTCTTGGAATGAAAATCTTCAGTCGAACAGCTTTGTGTTTTAAATTTAAAATTAAATAAAAAGAATCAATAATAATCCAAGGATAATCATATACAGTTAGCACAGTTTTTATTATTATCTTCAGTCAATCACGCTGGTTAAATATTGTGGTGCATCGTATGCGTAGTCATGTTGTTTCAAGCATTCAACGGAATAAAATTGAAATTAATATTGTATCGTTCTTCATAACCTGATTACACAACTTCCAATGAATGAGATAGCAAACATGCGGTGGACGCGCATCACATTTTCACTCCTCCCAAGAGAGAACGTTCGTTTCGTCCTTTTGTCGCAAAGGATGTACATTTTTAATCAACTTTTATTAATATTGATTGTTCCGGTCCCTTTGAACGTTTGCTCGCTTCTTCTCGCGCGGTGTTTTTTGCCCCTCACAAACACAAGTTGCAATGTAAGCCCTATAAAGAGACAAATAACAGCAGCTGCAGCCAGCCACCAGTGTGTTTTGATCGTTGCTGGTCCCGCTGCACGATCGACCACGAGTGGCCGCTGAATGGTGTGCTGGATTTTGCATTTTTTTTCTGCATTGTTGTTTTTTAGCTCGGATGCTCTACATTTTTAAAACCGGTAATCCCATTGAGAGCGGAATCGCGATTTTGCTGATATTACGGATCGGTGGAACAATGGGCAATGCGCTTTGAAAGTCGTAATGGCACAAAGTATCTCCCTGGGCTGCACCGGATGCAGCACGGGGCACCGTTGCTAGCCATTTACGGGCGTGTGCTCAGTTGCCTCAAATCAAAGCTAAATGCACCGGTCGCAAACGTCCGAAGCCCGCTGATGTGGCGACGCTCCTGGGAGACACACCGTTCTCTGGTGTGTTTTTGGCGTGTCGTGGTCGTCCGCTTTCCGCTGGAGCATCGGTACCATTGGAAATGGCTCGGTGATGGTAGCCAACCAGCCAGCCAGCCAGCCAGCCTGCGTCAAAGGGTAAACACCGGAAAGCAGCTACGATGCCCTTCGGGAGGGCTCGCGTAATGGGCGACCGGGGGATGGCACATGCCGTTGCCCAACTGTAATAACAGTACCATTTAACGATATTATTATTTCAGCTTTCGCTGATTTTTTGGTTTTGCGTCGTCAGCCAAGAAGGTGCCCGGTTTCGGGGGTTCCGTTGCTCCCATGCTCGCAGGCACGCTATGTCTATGCGCTTGTTTCAATTTAACGATTCTAGTCCACCCACAACACTCGGGCGCTGATGGAAGTGACTTGTTTTCCGGAACTGCTTCACTTAAAGTGCGACAGCCAGAACGTGACTGGAATTCGGAGCAGCGCGCACCCACACTTGCGGGGCAGCTTTGAGGCAGCAGCTGAAAGCGCGTCTACCGTGTTCTTCGTCAGTTCGCATTTTTAACCGAGCAATCGGCTCTCTTGCTTCAATCGGTGGTGTTGTTTCGCTGGGCGCCTGGGTATCCGTTGGTGTAACCACACGCTTTGTTGAGGTTTTATCTTTCTTCAAGGAAACAAGCACGAAGAAAAAGTTCACCCACGAAAGCACGCACCGTTCTTCCACACGTTGGCTCGGCGCGGGGCAAAGGGCGAAACTGTCAATAGGAAAACCGCGAAATGCGTCTATCTGCGTCAATTTTGATTCAATTACTTGGTAACGAAATTTTTGCAAGGAACCATATTTGAAGGAGCAAAAAATAATGCCTCCAGTCCGTTACTGGCTGGAGCTGGAGCTGGCCCCGAGGGTCCTATAATTGACGGGTCTTTGCGCACGGAAGAAGGATCCTTTAGAATTATTAATGTGTGGTTTACGGTATACTTTTTGCCTGCGGCAGACGTTGAGAAGCCCCGAACAAAAGCCTAGAATCCAGCCAACCAATTGCCAGTCAATCGGTGGTGACAGTTCCAACACCAACCGTTCGTTCGCCACGTGTGTAAACTGTAATCTGATAGCGCTGTCAGGTCCGGAACATTGATGGATGAATCATTTCGGGCATTATTTGTGGTAGCGCGCCGGAACAGTGCGTGCCCGGCGAGGGTGCAGGGCGCTTCGTTCGGGTTTATTTGATAGAATCAATGAAATTAAATGAAATATGAGATACTTCAGCGCACGGTGGCGATGAGACGTGGAGAGGCGACTTGGTGTTGTTGGGGCACGGTATGAAATCGATCAATTCAGTGGTTAATTTGCGACTTGCTGTGAGGATAACTGGTCGAAGGCAGTCCCGCAACTAGGAGTTATTTAATTTTGATTGATCTATTGTGCTTGTTGTCGACCTTTTAATGTACTGTCGGAACGTTGGCGTTTCCGGGCGTTTTCGTTCGGGTAGGAGTATGTTTTCCATAATTAATAGAGCGACAAAGTTCGTTTGAAAATTGAATGCGTATATTGATTTCGTACATTGAATATTAGTGTTTGGAAGAATATTGTGCAACTACTTTTATGATTATATCAAACACAATAATACAGGTTTCTTGTAGTGAAAATGTGTTCAAAGAAGGTTTGCTCGTAAAAATTCATGTAGAACGTTCATGAACCTATTAAAATAAAGTCTAAAATGGAGATTAACAGCAATCTGAGAGCAAAGAGCACAAGTATAGTTGAAGAAAAGGTACATTATTCCCCCTTGAACCACCATCTGGAATGTGTTTTGTGGTGGTTGCGGTGAACGTTCGCGCCATCCTAACTGGTCCGTGTTTTTTTTCTTCGTTTTCTCTCTTTCTCCAACCCAATAAGCTATCACTGTAAACAGCGTTTCAATCGCTTTTGTAGCATCAATCTGGGTTTCTATTTTGAAATCATCATAAAATATGGCATTAACTATCTAATAATCGATCCCGCCCATGGCACGGGGAACGATGGTGCTCTTTTCTTCTGCTGCTTCATCTGGTTCGCTATTGAAATAAAGCGGCAATCTAGACCGGCCCGGCAACCGTGAAGAGGCCCTGGCCCGCGTGTGTAAGAATAGCCAAACTCTCCTATCACCCTGCTCTGCCCCTGCGGCCACTTACCCGGCCCGGATCGACTCGATCGAGTGAAGTGAATCAACTTAAAAAAATGATACAATTTCCAGTTTCCATCCGCCAGTCACGCCGTCGTTCGCCGCATCGTCAACAGCATCCCTCCGGGTGGTGAAACGGAGCGAGAGAAACGATCACGGGATTCCCGGCGCGAACGCGAACGAGTCGTAGAATATGAAGAGCTTAAAAGCATAAGACGATAGCACTTCGCCGTGGATGGGTGAGGGAGCGGGGGAGGATAGGGTTAAGCACGGGTCGGTCGGGTGTGGAAGAAGGCATAAATCGGGGAATATGTTTGTTTTACTAAAACGTCGAGAGTGGCATCATTTTTATTGTTTTCTCCTTCATCCACGACCGTGAGCCGACAGACTGAAATGAATTTTTATATCTTACTCCACGGTCCGGCCCCGGTGCGGGCAGGCGAGTGGAGACGGATCGACGTGGCAAACGAGAGCGAGAAAGAGAGCCACCTGGGGCGTCCGCACTGGAGCACTCCGGTGGTGCCCCCTGGGCGACACACTGTATGATACATTTAATAATTTTCCATCGAGCCGGTGGCAGCCGCAAGCCAACGAGAGTCGAGACGGCCGAAGCTTTTACGATCGCACGGAGGACCTCCCTGGAATACACGGCACCGTACGCCAAAGCCCCATTTCTTGAGAACACTTACGAGAATGGCTCGCAGGCAGAAACGGGCAGAAATCTCGAGCAGATTGCAATGGGCGGCAAAGCGGACGTGGCCGACGGTGGCGGTCGTCGTCGTTTATCAATGGAAGACAATCTACTTTCGGGTTTTGAAAGCTGAAGCTACGTCCCGACGGAACGGGCAGAGAGGAAGATGCCGGGAGGGCAACGTTTCGGCAAGCTGATTGAAAAGGTACCGCAGGGATCCTGACAGTCATCCGCGGGGAATACAAATGAATCGGAACGAACGACGAAGACATCTCGCAGACCCCACCGTTCGGGTGAGCTCTGATAAATGAGCTCGGTGCATCGGTATGACACGACAATGCTTGCACAACCAGCGAAACAAGTTGCAGCGCATAATTTATATCGCTTGTGTGGGTTCCGTCCGTGCATAATCACTGCGAGACTACGGGCTTCACATTCTTTGCGATCGAATTAGTAACCATAAATCAATACCGGCAGAGTAAATTGGCCGTAAAGCGAAGGACATGGTCGGTTGTTAAGCAACGCGCTCGGCTTCCTGGGTTATTGTTACGGGTGAGAAGTAATTTGCTCTGCCAAATGAATCTCCTCAGAACAGAATAAAACAGCGAGCGAATAATCTCGGCTCGTACATCTGAAACAGAAAGTCGCACGAGCCGGCAAACGCATCCGCATCGTCGAGGGAACAGAGCCACAACCCGCGACTTCACGCGGCACAGCATAGCAGCTAGACATAAAGCAAATAGGGCAATGAAACTCTTTAATATGGCATTACGTTCCACCGAGCGCACGGAACGCTCCCGGTCACCGTTCGTCACCGGGCAGACCGCAGGATCAGGGCGAGGTTGGGCACCGTGGGTACACTAATCCGCACTGGAATTACGCCAGGCAAAAGCAGCAGCAGCAGCAGCAGCTACGGAGGCCACGGACAGCCGCCGGGAAATTCGCATGCCACACTCATTGCAGTGTCGTAAACGCCGCACTAAAGTGTTCATATCCGCCAAGTTCCGGCGGGCGACAAGAAAGGTGCGAAAACAAAAAAATGTACGGACACATCGGGTTAGGTTGGGTTGGCGTTTTTTGTTGTGTTTTTTGCACTCATTTCAATTCCGCTGCCCATTTGGTCCTCCTGCGCGCGCTGTACACTGTGATTAGATTTTTGGCCGGGCGTTGGAGTCATCGTCATCGTCGCCGCCACGAGACGGCTAGGATGTTATCAGCGACATCATCACCGCACTTGTCATCCGGTGTGCTGTTTTTTGCTGGTCTCCGCTCTTCTACACCGACAGGAACATCGGACGAAGCGTGGGTCCAACGCCAACGGACGGCCGTTTCCAATCCCTACCCCAGCGAAAGGGCCGAAGTTTGGCGTGTTGTGACCCATTTCATGCCTTTCCGGTTCTGTCAACTTTTTTCTGAGTGTGCCTGCTCCCGTTCCGGCCGCTGTTTGCGCTTTTGCGCGCCATCTTCCGGTCCGGGGTGGGGCTGGCACGTCCTTTGTCAATATTATTTATTTATCAAGTTATTTAGCATTGTCTGCTGTCAGGCTGTGTTTTTTTGCCATGAATTCATAAAAGCTCATAGAAAGTGCTCTTACTACTGTCCCGATTCCCGGTGGCCTCTCCCCTCGACGGTGTGGGCGATGGGTACAAAGATTACCCGTCCGGTGTGCGGCCTGGTTCGAAAATCTTGCGGAAAATCATCCAAACGCTGTCGAAGCGAAACTCATCCACCCTTGTCGATGGAGGGGATAGACGAGGCAGAACCGCAGTCTGTATTGACGTTTGACATAATCATAAAAAATATCATATTTTACGTTCCTCCTTTTGTACCGGTGGACGGTACCGCTAGCAAGGTACCGAAAATGTCGATGATCGCCAAGGGTTAGACACATTGTGGGTCGTTATCTCTCTGAGGCTAGCTTCCTAGTCGTACAGTGATGAACACTGCAGCACCTCCAACGATATTAGTTGTAAATATGGAAAAAATATCTATTTATTGGGACTCTAGTAGGGACATTACATAGAAGTAAGCCATCCATTTCTACGTCTCAGTAATAGCCATTGTTCAAAATCATAATTCCAGTCGTAGATTAAAAGCAGTGAAGGCGACTGTAATTGCGTAACGAAACAAGCAAATCCGGCCACCAGTACGGTGCATCGATTTTACCGCCCTCGCTGTATGACGATATCGAAGTGACAGTTGTGACCTGGCGTCACGCCACAACTCACTTTCGACACCCCGGAACTCCCAGGCGAGGTCAAACGTCAGTTATCCTTCATGCTGCTGATCGGGAGTGGCATTACGCCAAGGAGCCGTAGTGGGGAAAAAAAATCGCACTCGTATTTATGCTTTCCTTTCTATCCCGTACATCCCACCGTGTTACGGAAAGACCTCGGAATTAAATACATGATCCAACGCGTACGGAAGATAGAGATGACAACGGGCGGTACCGTGCAACCTATCTTTGTCCCTTCAAGACTTCACACCGGGCACGGATCCCTCGCACGCTGAAGCCATAGTTGTGATGATGCGTCGTAAATTGGATAAAACATATTAATGACTCGGTGAAACAAGTCGTTGAAATCTCCACGGCCGAACCGCGGGATGGAACCGTGGAAAGTGGGCAGCGAACGCACCAATGGAGAAATAAAATGGAATGAAATAAAGCCATCCGAACGACGACCGCGTTCCGTTCTTCCTCGCCACGCCATCGTAACGCGTGGCATGGGACCGAGCAGAACGAACTGCTGCTTATCGCGCGGGCTCAGCTACAAGCCGCCCGGTTCGGCGACTCTAGTTTCCGATCGTGCTGTGGCTCCGGGTTTCGACTTAGCGAACGTCGCTGCCCGTTGACATCTTGATAATGCGTCCGCTCGCCACACTTCTATGAGCGGAGCCACCTTTTTGGCTTTGGTGGCGTGTTTTATGAAAGCGCGGCGGTCACAGGGATAGAAAGGGCTTTAAAACGAGGAATTAAAACACGGCTGGGGATGGATGTGGAAAATTCAATTTCGGTAAGCATGGAACACTTTCCCTGTGTCTGATGAAATTTGATCGACATATACGAGAAACTTGGCTTGCCTTCACAGCATCTCAACGATGACTCAGATCAGATCGACGAGTGTCTGTTGGATGATTTTATTGGAGAGATTTATTGCAACGAACACATTTCATCGTAATGATCTGTTCGTTTCAAGCGTCTGGTATTAGTGCTTCTACTATACTTGAGAGATGCTGTCATTTCGGATTAGTTTGACAAAAAGATCAAATCCAGAACCATTTTTTCAATTGATTAACCATGTTTGTAAAGCCGTTCCCATATTCATTGGTAAGTGAAAACAATGTTTCTGCAATGTTCTTCAAACGCAACTCTCGTTAAGTACAAAAGTGTAGCTAAGCACTGTGTAATCCAATTAAAAACGCAAGCACTCCATCCTGTTTATCTTCGAAAATGTCCCACTTAAATGCTCAATCGTCTGCGAAATCAGTTTACGTCCTCTTTCCACATAATAAACGCCATTTTGGCCCAGGGACGGCGGTGGCGGCGGCGGCGAGCGAATTGATTTGTACCGCGCGCTCTCCCATTTTGGTTGACGCCGAAAAAGAGCGCCACTTTGGAACTAAATTCAATTTTCCTCATCCCGAAACGACGGGTTGGACGCCGGCGGGTGGTGCGGTCGGACTCTTAGCCTTCCATCGGCCCATTTTGAGCCGCTTGTTATTTGAAGAGAGTTTTGCGAACTAATTGCCACCGGCGCACCACCAGCTCCTACCGTCCCGCATCGTACCGCACACCGTGAAAACTCCTCCGAACGCAACCACCAGCCAAGGTGGAATTTGACAACGTTGTTCGGTCGGGTTACAATGGCCGGATACGCACGACTGGGATAGTCGACCGGGTGGGGGTGATAGTCGTGCTGGGAGGAGAGGTCCGAGAAGCGCACGAGACTGAAGTAATTTATTTTCGGAAGATTCTCACGCGTCACTCCTTTAGGCTCCGTAATCTATCTCAAGGCCCCGGAAGAATATTAATACAGCCGAGTCCCGGGGCCGAGACTCGGTCGTTGGGCTGGTTGCTGAAACATCCTACCACCGAGACCGACCCGTTTCTGGTAGCGAACGCATCCCGAGGCTGTTTGCGAGGATTTTTGTCCCATCCTTTCGGGAGAGGAAAAGAGCAACAAACAGGACGGAATTGAAAAAGCGGATTTGAATATAATTTAAAAGTAATCGATAATTTATTATGTTAATAGTAGCGCTGTTCAATGAACGCCCCGGATCCACATGCGAGGTATTGTCACCTGCGTTCACAGCTCTGCTTGGGCGTACGTAGCAGAAGTTTGATTCTCTCTAAAATAGCTACGGTCGATAGCTGTCACAAAAAGCAGAAATGAATAATCGCGTGAATCTTGCCATCTGTGCGAGTACTAGAGTTCCTGCCGGTGTCGTTGTGCTCCATTTTTCGACCCCAAACGGATGTCAATCGGCCGCCCAAACAATCACACTCGCCGGATCACTGGACGTATTTGGGGCAGGAGCAGGGGTTCCGCGGAAGTGGCCGACCGTGACCCACGCTGTAGCGAAGCGGGACGCACAAGCCAAGTATCAACAGTACAAGGAATTACGCACCTTCCTACCGATGGCCCAGCCGATGCCAGGGAAGCGAGTAAATCCGCTTAAATGCCTATGTTCACTTATCAACGCTTCGACGCCAGGTTGCGACCAATTTTAGGCATCAGCAACAAACAGGACCGATCGAAGTGGCGGCCCCGGTCGGGCACGGCACAATCCGTCCGGCCCGACTACCATCGCCTGTCCGGTTCACTTGGTACGCTCGGAGCCAAAATTAATCCTCCTGGCACCAAAGAAAACACCTCTGCCCGTTCCCGACCGACCCATAATATTTAATCTTCTTTCAATCAGCTGAACAATGTTGTTTGGTTGATTTTCGAGTCCGGTTTTTTTCTGTTGCCGTCTGCACGGTGGCTGAGGTTGTGCGAGGTGAGGCTTCCCCACTCTGATCTGTTTTTGTTTCTCCATCTTCAATCTTATTGGTTCGGAGATCGGCGTGGTTCTGTGCCCGTACGCTCATGTGGTTGGGAGAATTACCGGCGATGCAGGAATCGAAAATTTACATGTCAAGAAAAATATAACGAAATGTGTGTATCGGATCAACGGCGTTTTTCGTTATTTGGTTGAAATTAAAATGTCTACGTTTCTTCGCCTCACGCACCATTCGTACATCGCCGTTCAGAGATGGGCCCACGGACAAGAAACAATCAGTTCCCTCTTCCGTTCCGAGCCGTTCGTCCGACCGGTCGTCGTTCTTTCGCGGCGGTTTGTTCGTTTCCTTCCATTAGCCTTAGTCGCTTGTTTTTCTCCGTTTCCCTTCGCCATTGACATTCATTCCTACTAAATTAACCATAAATAAGTCCCCAAAGGTACGAGACGGCAAGCGCTCCGGAACCCACGGCAAACGGTTCTTCGTGACTTAAAGCTCTCCGTTCGGTTCGCCGTAGCTTCATTCCGAGCTGTCAACCGAGCTGCCTTTGTCTTTCGCGTGTGTCTTTCGCTCTCAGATCTGTGAGATATTCTCAAGCAAGGGGGCGCGCGAGCTTCCCAGCATCAGCTATCGAATAAGACCGGGCATGGAACGGGCGAAAAGAAACGGAACAGCGCCTGCTTTTTTGGACAAGCAAGCGGAACTCCAAAGAAGGAGCAGCATCGTACAGCCGGGCCAAAAATCGATTGTCTCCACATCCGATAGTTCTATTGAATTTCGATGCAGCGACAAAAACGTAACAACTTCTTAAGCTCGTTTTAGTCCACAGCGGATCGGAAAAGACAATACGACCAGCCCAGGCCAGTGGGGAGCTTTAACAAAGTTTAACGATGTGTGCAAAAAATAATGAGCGTGTTTGTCGACGAGGAACGGTCAAGTTGTCACCTGCCTATTATGGACATATAGGAAGGTGTTTTTCTGCTGTACACCAACGATGTGTCACAACAATATTTAGAGCAATGGCTAATATTTCGTAAAGAAAGAAGAAAGAAGTGAGAATTTTAGAGCTACTCCAGGCAATTGAAAGACCTATTTCAAATTATCGTCCAATAATCCTTTGGGAAAGAAAGGTTTAACAGTTTATCGACACATAACCACAACGTACATATTTCCGCATACACATCCAACCGTCTACCGAAGTGGTAAAACAAGGTTGGCTCCTGACCAAGGATAAACAATAGCTTTCCAACTAAAGTTTGCCATCCTGCAGTTTCCGATACGAACAAACATGCACACACACACACACCCAACACTGGCCCAAAACTCGATGATGGAAAAACGAAAATTGAATCCACAACCGTAGCATGACGGAAGTGTGATTTCTGTTGCTGCTCAACATTTCCTAGCCCGCTCAATCGCTACCGGTCGAGTTTTTGGTGAAGTTTGGAGATCGTTTCGTTTCTTCTTGTCGACAGCTATCGATTTTGGTAAAGCTCGCTCACCGCGTTCCGGGTAGATGGTGGAGAACAAAACCTAGCGTAAAGGCAGCATCCGAGGATACAACCGAAACGGGATGCTCCGGCGGAACCGCTGGCAGTGGAAGCTCACTGTTGTTGTTAAATAACGCTTCTTGCACTCGGCGCAGATGAAAGCACGTTGCGGAATACAATGGTTATGCTGGAAAACTATTTCGGGGTTTTTGGAGGTGGGAGAGTAGCTAGGATATGATGCTGATCTCTCGAATGCACGGGAGTCGCATTGGCTTTCGGTGGAGAAGTTTGCGCAAAGTAAATAACATCGGGTTTCGGGAAATTCATCGTGATGGGTTGGGCGCTTGACAAAAACAACCAGAAGTGAATAGTATGGAAGTCTAAGTTTCATCTCATAGAAATGATTATTTTAGCTTGTTGATTAAATGAGTTTGAAACGAAATTCAGTGCGGTAGAAATTCTTCAATGGTACAAAAGTACTACAGTACTTGTTAGAAATTTTTAAATGATGAAGAACACTTCATGGACGACCTTCAAAGTTTTGAATATCCGTCTTCGTTGAATCCTCGGGTCGTCTTAGTTAAAATCTGAATGATTCTGCTGCCTCATGCTTAGTGAATTTCATCACAATTTTGAGCAGAATACAGCCTGCAGGAAGCCCGTGTTCACTGTCCAACAAAGCGAATCAATGTAATCGAACGCCCGGTAATCTTGCCAATGGAGAACAAGACCACCAGCAGGAGCGCTGGGGGCACATTAATTAACTACTACATCCTTGCGGTCGCTCTGGCTGTGCCACTGACAAGCAGCCGGGAAAACAGCGGGACCGCTGGCTGGACCGGCTGGATATCAAACGTTCATTCAAATTACGAACATGTCCGGGGCAGTCTCATTATCTCATCAATCTCTGCCGGTGACATTATCCGTTTGGTTTTGTTCGGGCGAAGCAGACCGAGCGCCAGAAGCGGGGCTGACGGCGACCCAGCAGCAAGCGTACACACCTCGGTGCCTATCCAGAGCGTGCTGCGAACCTCCACGACATCTCTAGTTACGCATAGTTTCCGAGCGAAAGAAGAGAGAAAGAGAGAGAGAGAGAGAGAGAGAGAGAGAGAACGAGGGCGAGAGAAGGAACGGAACATAAAATCATAAAACTGAAAAGAGAAATTATCGATTGGAAATAAAAGTTTATAACGACGCATTCAACTATAAAACAGCTGCCCGACTCCCCATCCCGGAGCTCCGCACGGTTTTACCCGTCGAATAGACGTCGCGTTCGGTATAAAATGACGTGAATTAAAGAGAATTAATTAAAATCGATAGAAATGGATGGGTTCGCGAGTGGCGAGTGGTACAGCGGGCACGATTCCTTCGTCCTAATCCGAACAACGCCATCCAGCTGAACACTGCCGCAGCGATTTGGGCGCGATCGCTCGTACCATACGGGCGCGGTTGTGTTTGGTTCGAAAACAAATCAGTAGACAGCGCCGTTTCCCATCAAAATATCGTGGAGCATTGGATGGTGCGCGGTGGATCGTCGCTTAAACATATCTCCCGTATATCGTCGAACGATCGTTCGACGTTCGATCGCACAGCTTCGCAGGCGTAATTGTAGAAGTGTCGCTGAATATCACATAACACACGCAACAGCGCTAAAGATTGAAGGATAAAATCTTATGCTTCCTGGTGCTTAATCATTTCCTGCTGTGTTTATGAGGGCGTTCTCACCGTCGATGCTTTCGTCTTCGGTAGAGGTGGATATTCTCCATTGTGGGATCAGCTATCAAGCAGCGCCAGCATTTGCGTCGTGCTGGTCCCCATCAGTCTCGGCGCTGTTAATTAACCAATCAAGCATTGTTCGCCAGTTAAGACTACCGTTGATAGTGGCTTGCCCACCGTTTGCAAGGACCACCTGCGATAGCTCATCGTAGCCACTTCTTGGCAAAGTTTATTAGAAACAGGAAATATGCTGTAGGTAATGAAAGAGTTATAAGCCCGTACGGCATGGCAGTCAAAAGTTCTTTAGGCAGTGTCGCAATGTCGCTCATTTCCCGTCGTGCTGAGCTGTGAGCATTCCCATACTCGTTATTCTAAAGGAAATCGAATTCAAAAGGATTTTAATTGACATTATGCGATTGATCTAGATAAAATTGATCTAGAACAAGATGATAGAAAATCGATACCGGTTTAGTTTACCAATTTTGCGATGAAAACTATAAAGCATTGCTTGCAGGTGAACAACATTAATTAGGTTTAAACAAAAAAGTAGTGTCTCCCGGGGTAATTTTGACATGTTTTGAAAATCAAATATTCAGGTATAAACAATACGAAGGAGCCGTCCCAGCTGAGGACAGAAATATATGAGTAATGAATAGACATATTGAAGAACATATCAAACTGATTTATGTTCTAATTATTTCCTGTAATGAATTCCCAAAAATAATTTCATTCATTGTCCGTATCGATACATCATTATTGGCTATCGTGCGACATGTATACCCAAACACATATCAATTAACTTTTTTGACTCTACATCGAAACCAAATCGTGCATAAAATATTGAGTTATCTCGGCCGTCATCATTTTCACAATCATTATATTTTGGTCATGCTCTGAAATTCGACTACTCTTCGATATCCGGACCTTTTCGTTGGGGAATTATGGGAGACGTATTTTTTCTTCCACGCAACAGCCCAAGCTCTCAACCGTGCTCCGAATGTGCGATAAAATATTGATAGGAAATTTATCGGAGAAGGAAATCAAATTTATACGATGTCTTTCATCGTAAATAATCCGAAGCCCAGGGAAAGTGAACAAAACTATGGATCCCACCACTTTGACGTATTTTCCCGGTATACCCGAATGAAAAGCAAATGGTCACCTGTTCGGAGCTGTGGCAAAGGGCGACCCAGCACGATGGACCGGTCAGGTTAGGGCTTCCGAGAATGATCAAAGCGCGGTGCACGGTGAACGAGAAGGTGTGGGTAATAGGATTTCTATTTACCCTGTGTCGGACCTTTACTTTTTGCAAATGATTTTCCCTAATGGTTTAGCGGGCGTTCGTCGCATGGGTTGCATAAATTCAGTACCTGTAGAGTGCACTTACGCAATATTGATTTTTACCCAACGTTTTGGTTGGGAAAATATATTTTTATCGGTTTGTAATACTTGTAGACATATTTGAACCAGTTTTTTCTTGTCGAAAAACTTTCCGACGGGTGTAAATACGTAATTCATCTCTACAGCTACATAACTCATTGTAGAGTAATGGTGCTTGTAGTTCTTGAAAATTTGCCATTTTCGACAGTAACAGCAAAAGCGTGTTCTACGTAATACAGTTCAGCGTGAAGTAATGTTAAACAACAGGAATAAATTCCTGCTGCCAGAGTTTTATTCATGTTTTAATTACTGATTGCCTATAAACATCAAGTCACAATACCTTTCATTCTGTGAAACCAAGCTCACCAGTCACTATGCCTTACCTGGAAGTAGAGTAAAAAACAGAGGGAAACATGTTAGAAATAAATGCTCTCACACGATCAACCACACATGGCATAAGCCGTTGAACTTTTGCTACAGCATAGAACAAATAAATACAGCACAGAAAAAAAGCGCTAAACTAACATGGCTCCCATGAGCTCCGTCGGTGTGGCAGGGCCCGTTTCAATTCCCTTTAAAATCCGTCAAAAATCAGCGTAAAATGAGATGTACCACTATGCCCCGGACGAGCGTGCAGACATGAGAAAAAGCATCGGCCCGATCGAATCCGTCTAGTGTGGAGTGGAGCGTCTGATGATGCCGGAGGCTGCATCGGGCTTTGTGCCGATGTGTGTTTTGACGATTCGTTCAGACATGATCCAGAGCAACGGGATGTGCTTGTGTGTGAAAAATCCTTCTGCTCACTTGCACGCCTAATCAATGGTGATTTCATGATGGACGAACGTTGTTGCAAGAAGCGTACTCAATCCATACACATACTAGCAACGTGTGTGTGTGTGTGTGTGTACGTTCAGCGGGAATCCAAAATTTCAGGTCTCCCACAGCGTACTAAAGCGTACGGTCAAAGTGATCTACAAAACTGCGGTGATGTAACAAGGGTAGAACATGCGGCCATGATGACGTATGGGCATTCGAATTTGTCTCTAAGCGTAAATCGGTATAAAGCCAGTCGGTATAAAGAAAACAGAAGGGTTTTCAAAAAAGGTTTCACCTAGGCGTACTGAAAACATGGTTTTGTATATTATGTTTCGCATTGGAATAGTATTCTCACGTTCCCATAAGAAACAAAAGGAGCGTAATTTCAATCAATAGGGTAACTGAAAATAATAACATACAATCGCTGTCGGTTTCCCTTCAAATGAACCGTCTAACTGATACTTTTAACGTTCTTTCTGCTGCTAGAAACCTACAATTTGGAGGGACTTTGAATGAACCCTCACAAAATGCAAACAGCAAGGAGAATTGCTACGACAAAGGAAGCCCTGCAAGTGGTAAGCTTATCACTGCATTTGCGTGCTGTATTATAAACCCAACGCGCTAGTTGTAGTTAGTATACACACTTCGAAAACAGTTTGTTAAAAAATACACTTCAGTAGCCAGAATGGTTTATTTGAAAAGATCCAAATTCGGAAAATTATTCATGTTTCATGATGATCACTTTCAGCGTGTTTTCAGTGTGAGTTTATTTTTGTCAAAAAACATTTATTCAGGAACATGTATAACTATCCAACCGTTGTTAGGCAAACATTTTCGTTCACACTCGATTTCCCCATCGCAAACCACTAAACCCCAGGATATTGATAATCTAATTTGTTTGCAGTGCTGCAGCAGTGTCGGAAAACACGCGAGGTAGGAAACAAAAAGTCCCGTGCTGGGAAGGCGTGGAGAAACAAAAAAAAAAAACAAAACACCACCCTCTCGGCACGCACCGGACACGTCGAGGTAGTGTCAAATTTTTATGCATGCGGTTTTTGTGGTTGCGGCTGGATGCATGGCGTAGCGTAGGCGCTGTTACAACACCCGCTAAAACCACGCATCGATTGAAAGCACGTATCGATCAGGCCAGGCGGCAGCTCACTTTCCACGGTAGGGATGTGGTTTAAATTACACACCAGACGGACAAGTGATTTAAATTACCGCTTTTGTGACAAATGTTGAAAAAAGTTGGAGGGTATCCTTCGACGGTCTTTTCAAGCCATAATTGTGCGCTACCTGGGGATATGGGATTTCCGACACAGATTTGGTCGGTGGAATAATGCATGCTTTCCGTTTTCAATAACTAAACCTTATTTTTCCTTGAAAGAATGTTTAAATTTTCCTTACAAGCTATCTCAATTAGTTAACATTTCGTGATAATGTCATTTGAACCAACCGATTCGGAGACTGACGAATGATATCGTTAAACGAGTATCGCGTTATCTCGGACTCTCTCATTTGATAGTTCCGCCGGACCACACACAGCCCCGAAAGGTGGGCTATTCCGCGAGACACCTCGCGCTGGCCTTCAACGTTACAACCCATTCCGACGCAACGCTCGTAGGAGGTCCCGTGGTAGAAATACGTTCAAACGTAGAGAAAATAAAAAGAAACACGCGGCTAAGTCTGGACCAAACTGCATTTGAAGAGGACGTGAACGAACACACGAAACACATTCGGTCCAGCAAGATCAAACCGGTGAAATACAAGAGAAGGAGAAAGAGAGAGAGAGAGAGAGAGAGAGCGCGCGAGAGAGAGAAAGAGAGCGCGAGAGAGAGAGAGAGAGGGGAGAAACTTTGATGAAACGCGTGCGCTAGTGGGACGCGATAACAACATCTTCATTTCGGGCGCTTGTTCGACAGAACCTTGGGGCACAACTGCATGCCACACAGAAACAACAGTGTGGTTTGAAAGTGCATTAAAACTTCCTTTTTTTTTGCTCCTCTCCTCCGAAAGCTTTTATGTGTTCATCGTTTATCGACGACCCGAACGACGGCGACGCTGCCCGGCTGGGTCGCAGGGCAGAATGCATTCGTCAAGAGTTGGTGAAGCAGCTCTCCCGCGCGTCTTGGGGAGTTGTTGTGACTTGTTTATTTTCCATCATGTCCCGCTGTGTGATTTCCGAGCGATGGCAGCGAACGGCCCTGCACGACGCCTCACACAAAGCTTAAGGGTAGGAAGGCAGACTAAAAAAAAAAAAATACTCGACAAAGATAAACCCAAACTGCCGAAGCCTCCCATCACGTTTGGCAACGTGTGCGGTTTTTTGCATATTTTACTCATCTCGTTACGCGCTGTGCTGTGTGTGTGTGTGTGTGTGTGCTCACCGATCCTCGATCCCCGGTGCCCCGACCGCCCCGGGCAGGCAGTAAATCCCGACCCGGCGAAGCTTATTCCCCTTTTTACGGGAAGCATCCCTAAAATTAGCCCAACCACGGCGTCTTGTACGGTCCCGGCTTCCGAGAAATTAAGGGGATCGGTTTTGGTTGGTGTCGGGGCACGCGCTTCATCATCCGACCACTTTCATGTGACGCACTCGGGAAGAAAATCCCCGATCCACAATCTGCGCCGCGCTCTCCACACATTCCGATAACGGCCGGAACGCCGCGATAAAGTGGGGCTGATTTACCTACGCAATCCGGAGCCGCTCGCAGCGCGACGAACGAGGAAGCTTATTATAGATTAAGGTCGTTCCGGTGCTCCGGTGCCCATGGTGGCGTAGGGTAAATTGTGCTATCGACTTGAGTGAAGTTTGTGGTTAGCATTGTCTCAATGTCTCGTGAGTGGGTGGAAAATTGTTGAGGTTTTGGGGATAGCACGCATTGATAGCGCGAACGCTTTCGAGCACGGCACTGATTGGATGCGGCGTAGCGCAGGTCTTTCTCGCCTACTCAGCCTAATCCTCTTTTCACCTCCGGCGGGTAAGGTGTGCACGATGTGGTTTAATTTAAAATAAGACAGACATAATGAAAATCAGCACTGCTTATCGCCAATAGACCTTGCGATTTGCGCTGTAAGATCGAAAAGTTCATATGCTTTAGTGTCAACCGCGAAACAATGGAAGCAAAAGTCTTAGTTTTTTGGCATTTGGAAACCTCCAGCAATAACGTCGACGTGATGATCGTACAACTGGCAGCAATCAATGGGGATCACACATAAAGCGACAGCGTGCACCGGAGAGCATCAAAGAGGTTGGCAAGGCTTCGGAATGGTGCTGACCAACCAGGGTGGGACGTGCTGGATGAGATTCCGATGGCAATTCAACATCCTTACATGGAAATCCCACTTAGCACAAAGGGTAAACGGAAGCGGAAAAGCCATCACCGGTGCCTCGGTGCCTGTTTCCGATCGAACCGAAATGGTTATAATCCACATAAACGAATGTGGAATCAATTTTTCCCTCAGTTCTATTGCTCTCCACACTCCGGTCATCATGGCTGGACCGCTGTCGGGTCGTTCGTTCTGGACCGCCGGGCGTATTTGTCCGCTCAGCATTTCCTCGGCTACGACATGGCATAAAACACACAGCTTACGTAGTGGCGGCGGCAGCACAGGCCATCCCGGTGCCCGGTGCGATAGGACAAACAAAGAAGTGAAACATTTAGATACACATTGATACCCGTATTTTTCTTTTAATCAACCTCACCTTCACGTTCCCAGAGACCTTCGCCGAGATTCGTACAATTCTTTCGTCCCGTAATTGGGGTAGCTCGTGACATCGACACAACGAGCGGGATAGTTAAGGTACCAGAAAAAGGAGGGATGAAAGGCGATTAGTTGCCGATGATAGAAACAGTGAATTTGTATTGGATGGACGATCGCCATTGTCAGCGATGGAACGGAAGCAGGTCGAACAGTGTCGAAAGGGTGATGAGAGAATTGCAAGCGGTTATATAAATTCATTACATAACGCTTGCTGTAATATCTAATGGGTAGCTTTCCAACAAAAGCTTCAACAAAAGCACACGACCGCGATACTATACACTCAGTTTTAGTTCCTCGAGTAGAAGGAACTTTGTTAGGAAATGTGTATAGACTTCGAATATTTATTCTCGTTTTTGCGTGTGATGCTGTACGAAAATATATCAACATTTATGATTTCTTATTCACACGCATTTCTTATTCACATGCTTTTGAAGGCTCGATGAGGATCTTCTTCTAGAACAATTCCGCAGCATGTATCTCAGTCATTTCTGGTTCTAAACCAATGCTGTTCAAAAACCGAGCCACCAAGAGGCACTTTTCAAGGAAATGTAAAATCCTACCACACCCCCAATTCCACCGAAACCCTTCACCACCCGACCACCCCAAACCCAGTTCCCGTCCGAGGCATCCGTTCTCCATCCCGCACAACCCTTTTTTCGGCCGGGCTCAAGAAAAGGATTTCTTGGGCTTCGGCAGGCAACATAACCCCGGGATTTAATGGACAAAGCGTAAATACAGTTGTCGTGTCGTCAGAGGCAGCGACCTCACGCGAATTATGACTCGTCTTTCCCGGCCCGGCTGACGACGGCGACGGCCAGCGAATGAAAAGGATGCTAAAGGATAACGCCGCACGCCCGGGAAGAGAATGATTATTTAAATCGTGGAAGGATGAAAGGATGAAATTTAATCCAAACCCGGCTTTACGTTCACCATCGCCGGCGTCTTCGTGGGAGCGCACACGGCGCCCCCTGCCCGACTTTCCGGTAGCATTCCGGTGCCCGCGCCAACGGTCTATGTTGCCATTTTCGGGGCGGCAGCAAACGGAGCAAATAATTGTCACTGATGATAACAAGACCGATTCGCTAACGCCGTCAATCCGATTCACTCCATCTTGTTCGTTTCGACGCTGTATGGGGGCGCTGAATGGGACCGACCGGAATGGGGAACGAGGCGGTTGAGATGGGACAACATTTTTGTGCCCTAATTGACAGCTGCTATTGAAACCGTTGGTGTGTTAAGACGTGATGTAAGATCAATTATTCGGCAGACAGCCAACGAAAATACGGTCGGATTAGATTAGATCAAAATATTATGACTATATTAAATCGTGACACGGGACGAGGTGCAAACGTAATTAACAATGGTCTTTGCGCATTTCAGATTACGTTCCTGGGTGTATTTTATTTACTTCTTTTGCTACATTTTGAAATGGATCATATTATTCGATAAGTTGTATAATTGAATCGCTCCTTGGAACGGGTGAAACGAACGTTGCTGAGCGCTGGAAGTAAAACTGGAAATCACTTAATAGCGTGATAGAAATAAACACTCCAAGTACAGGAAACCAGCATAGGAATAAGCTTTCCTGGCGTTAGGATATTTCGGCAACACGGTTTGACATTCGCACGTCCGTCAGACGACATGCGAAACAAGCGCACGGATTGGAATTTGGGAGCGAGCTGGAACGTGGTGCTACGGCCTGTCACGGCCTGCTCGGCCTGCTCATCGGCCAGGAAGCTATAAACGAGAACCGTCCGTTTTATTATTCATTGAACGGGTAACATGTGTCATAAAACATATTTCTTCTTCTAGAGTCATGAAAATATAATTTACTGCCCCCGTTCTCGAAATATGCGTACGGAATCGAAGCAGGAGCGCACTCCGGGCTAAGTATGAATCATGCAGGCATCTCAATTGTCCATCCACAACCCAGGCACACCATACGCACACACACGCACACTCGCTACCAAGGACAACTTCATTTCATTTAGCCGTTGTCAGATTGCCGATTTGAAGGGCTGTTCTCTGCTGTGTTAGTCTCGGCACGGCGAAATCAACGATCAATTTAACGCACGACGCCGGGTAGAGTCGAGAGTTGTGAAGCATCTGCTGAGAGATCGTACCTTTGGCGTACCGAACGAACGAGTGTTTGACTAATCTATTGTCGTCTGGGATCGCCGTATTTACAGAGCAATGACTCTACGCTCTCCGTAACGCGCAGCGTGGCGAAAGCACAAGACCAAGGTGTCCCTTTTGCTTGACGTTCGCAGTGCGCACCGTCTCCCACCGGAGCGAGAAAGCGACACCGAGGCAGCGCCCTCGTCACGCGTACAATGCGGGGCCACTTCGTTGCTACTAACGATAAAGATAAAAGTTGACTAGTTTTTCAGTGCCTGACTGGCACTAACCCCGCTGGGAAACTTCACAGGACGCCATCCGGTGTAGCATGAATGCTCATTCGTTATTAATGAGCACGATTTGGTATTTATGTTACTGCAGTAGTTTGTCCTTCGCTGGCGGCAGCGGCCATCGTTGCCCACCCGGGCCCGCTCACCAGCCGCGCTCCTCGAATGCCTACGTTACGTCGAATGCCCCTGGCTCCCCCCAACCGATCCGTAATAGCCAAACTCCCCGGCAAAATGGTCCAACTTTCGGGCGTGCGAGTAACCGAAAACGTACCGGCAAATCTCGTGTTTCAAATTTGTCGTCAAATTCACAACACTTTGCTCACCACCAGCGCCAGAAGCGAAGCGAGCCAGCCTTCGCCCTTTATCAACCCACCTGTGGTCTCGGCCCGACGTATCGCACATCGCGCCAGTGAACTCATGCCTTCAGATCGCTGTTCGCGCTGACATGAAAGCGCGTGCGGACGGGCGGAATTCTGATTGTTTCGACAAATTCGTCAAAAACTTGACTAACGAATGCCAAAACATGTATCTGGTTACGGGTTGCAAGTCAACTAGGCTCTATTGACTCCTCCGACGGGAGCGACGCGCGGGGTAAAAGTTTTGCTCTACTCTCTAAAACATCAAAACATATCACATCTATTTACTGTTCCCCTAATTGGTTTGGCACGCCTTATCAGTGTGGCGATATGTTTATAATAGCACCACGAAACGATAAACGAGACACGCCGGAGGCGCAACGGATCGAATTATAATGGGTTGTTCGAATATAGCTGATCAAATTATCCGTCTGGCGGCGGTTGAGGAAGTGTGCTTATGTTACCGAGGTTGACCGTGGAGGGCAAGACCGGGCTTGTCTTTTCCGCTTCGAAGAAGCCATTTTCTTAGAATAGCTAGCGAAAGGAAAGCTCATCTGAGTGCGTACGGCAGCGTGAAATGATATGAATCGCACTGAACTGAAAGTCACATATTAACCAATATTGATTTGTACAGAAAAATCATCAATCACTTTTGATCTAAGCTCCTGGAGTATGGTTTTGCACCTCGAAGGTACCACTCGATCATCATCGAGGCACTGTTATTGGTATTGTACTTAAGCTTAGAGAGCTTTCGTCCAGCTTGCGGATCCAAACACAATATTGCACGGATGGGCGAATGCCTCAACAGGGCGCTTGCAGATATAATATCATATTCCAGCAAACAGCCAACCACACAATCAAATCGGTACCAGCTCCTATTGCCGCTCTCGGAAATATTTCATCTACATAGGGTTCTGTGTGCCTCCAGTTCATCACTTTACTTTGAAATATTCCATTCATTAATCACCTTAGGAGACATCCATCTTGCGCTCCGGTTGCACCGGCTTATAACAACTGTTATTGCATATTTATTCGAAATCCCGCACGCTGTTGCAATGCATGTTCGGTGCAGGATTCCAGCGCTCGAGAAAACGCTCCGTCCGTGGAACATGGACAGGGAAGCGGCAGCAGCAGCAGCAGCAGCCGCAGCAGCAATGAATGCATGATTCAAATGCACGTTCGAAGTCCAACGTACTGCGGGCGTCCAACGGAACGGGGACCTCGTGGCCCTCTGGAACCTCGGCAATCCCGACAGTGCACTCGGATGCAAATACTGTTATGATTGTTATATGATGCGAGATAATACGCTCGCCTATAGAATGTCAATTACGACTGCATTCAATCTGGAAGATTTATTGCACACTCGCTCGTCCGTAGGGCCTGGCCTGCACCATACGCTCGCCATACGCGCAGTAAGATGTGCAGCCTCCAGACGGATAGACGGACGGCGGACGTCAGGCGGTAATTATGTACGACGCACATAATTTGCATTGAAAATGTATCATTTCACGCCCGGCACTGTTTCAACCGATGCGTGCCTTCCTCACACACGCACACACACATGCGTGCCAGTGGCCACTGACAACAGCCGTTATCGTTCGGCTCCTGTGGCGTCGTACAGCATCCGGGGCGTTCGAGTCAACCTAGCTGTTGAAACTGGAGCGAACTTTGATGTTTTCCCGCTTGTAACTTGACCGGGGCGAGCGCAGATTTACCGTGCCGTAGCAATTCAGGTCTACTGGCCAAGCCCCACAAGGAGGAAGCCTTCGCGGTAGCACTCCATCCGAACTAGACGCGCCTTGTGGCGAAACAAAACGGATGGTGCAAATGGCGAAAAAGAAAGATGTCTTAGCTTCCGGGTGCTGCTGCACGATGTTTACATATGTAAACAGTAATCCCTGTACCAGGAACTAATTTAATCATATCTAATGGTACTCGAGAAAGTTCGTCTTTGCCACCGGTGAGCCCGATAAACTTCGCTCGACCATGCGGCAGACACTATGAGCGAGAGTTTTGTACTGGAGCGAAGTAAACACGGTTCTCCTTTTTCCAACACTCGAACAAACAACTGGATGCTGCACTGCAGAACGCAACGGGAATCGCAAACTAAACGAAAGAACGATCCGGAATCTTTCCATCTCCTGCTCCAAGTTGAGTATGGTGAATTATTATCACTTCGAGAATGGGTTGTGGTTGCTAATTCTTTCTACCAAAGTGCGTAAAAACAAAACATTTCGTCGCGTTGAATCGGTATCAACCAAACTCGACATATTTGCTTCCACTTAGCTAGGCATCGACCTTATCCACGGAAAGCGTCACCGAAGCCGTTGCTTGCTAATTGATCCGTTTCGCTGAAACAAAGCGGTGACGAGCAAATCCGTAAAACTCGCCATATTTAACGAGCTAAATCCTGTTCATCAATGTAATGGATTTTGCAGCTGACACGGGCGACCTTCTTTATTTTGAGCTGCCTTCTGCGTGCCTCAATTCCTCCTGAGCCGCCAGGCTAGTTTTTGTGGTGTCTTCCATTCATACCGAGAAAATGGATCGTGCTCGGATCCTTCCACACTCGTGGCTTCAACTTTTAAGCTCGGCCCATACGACGCCTCCCGCCGGCCCTGTGTACCGACCGGCCAAGTGCCTGTGCAGGGACGGGGAGGACAGCAGCACTTAGAGCAGGCAAACGTCTATGCACATAACACACACGTGGGGCGCACATGTGTGCGAAGCCCGACCGGAGCCTGGATAATGGTCGTAATACATAATAATAAGACTTTAAAGAATCCCCCGAGAGTGTCGATTGTCTGTGCTACCGGGAACGGAGAAAGCCAAGAATTCGTAGCATTCGCAAGATAATACACCAGTGCGCCAGATTTTGTCGGCGAAAGATGGCTGGCAGGCGAAGGGCGAAACGGAACGTGAGCGGTGTGTTTGTGCGACAGCGAGCGGGCTTCGTTCGTATGCAAGCCTGAAATAAGAACGGAATCTGCTGGAGTATCCACAGGAGATGTGCGGAAAATATTGCTAATCTTCTCCTACAGGGTGATGCATCAGAAGCCGGATGCTTTTTGCAGCACTCAAGCGTTATTTAACTTGGGTTACGTATATCACTCGATTTATGGAAAATATTAACATAAAATAAAATGAAATATTTCAATAAAGTTCTTCCTTTACATGAATTGAACATGACGCAAATGAAACGGTTAAGCCGTGTAAGAACGATGTTTTTTTTTTATATGACTTAACATCCAAATAAGGATATAAAAACATAACGAGCTCACAGCTGCTACATTTGCACTGCGTTCCCCGTGGCGTTGTTGGAGAAACATCGGTGAATTCTTTACCTAGTTTAATTTTCCATCTGCTCCCATCCGGTGACGCCCTGTATAGTGAAGCCACGTGATGATGGTTCTTGGGATGGTGTGCCGTATGCGCGCATTGCGGGACCGCTAACCAATACATACGTGAATTTAACTATCCATCCATTCGCCGCCATTGTGGCATTCTTCCGATTGCTCCTCCTGAGCCGTACCACCGGCGGTATTTGTCTGACAAGCGGAAAGTCGCATTTGGCCGTATCTCAAGCAAGGAGAGCATGGGGAGGTTAGTGCGCTACACCCTCAGGAAAAATCCGGCCAGGAAATGCTCGCGACGCCACCCAGAACGTCCCAGCGAGATTGTTGCGTGCCGCGGAAAGAAACTCACGGAATAGAGCCATATGCGACTTCCTTTTCGTCCGTGTGGCGCATCTCCGCTCCGTCAAAATCCTCGTTGACAATCCTGTGGCCAATTCTGGCAAGGCGCATTCGTGCAGCTCCGTTTCATTTGTCGTTCGCCCTTCGAGCGGAAATAAAACTTATTCTGCAGATGGTTCCTACACAACACACACCTTTGTTTCCCCCTTGAGGAGTGAAAATAAGACATTTTCTTTGGCTTTTAGTTAAATAGAAAATTGTAAGAACAATGAACCACACAATAAAAAAGATACTCGGGTTTGACGTGAGCATTTCCCATGTGCTACTGTTTGCGATGATTTTATATTCACCAGAAAGTATGTACTGCTGTTGTGGAAATCGTAAAGATGTTGTATAAAAGGTTTGTTTTTAATGACTTTTCTGCTCCTATCTAGAATCGTGTTAAAACAGGTGTTGAAATCGTCTAAATCTCGTGGTGAAGGAAAATTAACGTGATGAAGCGAGGAATTGAAAATAAAAGTAATGTTTTGAGTATGTTTCCGAGGACAAGGGTTATTATGTTACCGTTTTTAAATACATCGGAATTAAGCTGCGGCAAAGGAAGCGAGAGAGAGAGTTGACTCGAGTTTCTTTTCATCTCTAGCGCTCCACCTCCACACCGTCGGCATGCCAATCGTCATCGCTGCCGTCATTATCATCACTTGCACGGAGAAAGAGAGAAGCAACACATTGCCCCCGATACTTACATCAAAATCTTTTCCGAGCCGCTACGCCATCTCATTCCTCACACGTCAGTGCTTTGTTATCAAAGGAAACTTTCATGGCTTCGCGTTTGCAGAATCAAGTTAATGTCGGGAGGAAAAGTGGCGTACCTTTCTGGAATTATAAACCGTTGGAATAATATGAGCTGAAAGAATGTAAGTGAGCACGGGTACGGGCTCAGGGTGTACATCCGCACACAGTAGCAGGTTTGCATTCGTTTGTTGCTAGGTTGGAGCGCCATTTGAGTACATTCCAGCGTCAGGAAGGTGAGAACATCAAAAGAAGTGCGAACAAACTTGACTCATTTTGACATTAAGATTCGTTTTCATTTGAAATAATAATTCTTTGTGAAATACTCTAACCTCAACACAAGTTTTTGTAAACTATGGGACATTTTGTAGAAAACAACAGTACATGGATCAAAGCTCACTTCGAGGAATTTTCACATCAAAACTATGGACTGGGAATAACCAGAGTCATAGGACCTATTGAGGCTCTCGGATAAACAGTCTCCAAAAAAGAACCGATTATCAGAAACATCATGCTGAATCCCACAGCGACATCCTGCTAAAAGAGGGATGATGAATGCAAATGATGAATTAGGACCCAGAAGGATTCCTTTTCCATATGTTTGGCATGTGTTTCGTTATGCCATGCATGGATGGTTGTGACGAGGCTGTCTGGTTGCTCAAGCCACATCAATTTCCCTGAGGAAGTTGTTTGCTGACATAAAAAAAATCCTAAATGATATGATGTGTATAACATCTTCCGAGATAATGTAATAACTTTGTCAAAGGATGATGATACAATCAGGTCTGGAAAAACTGTGCTATCCGAAGTATCATTGTCCAGACTGGTGCTATGAGTCGCATAAATCAAAATTTTCGACACAAAATAATTAACGAACGAATGACCAGGACCAAACAAAACGTCAAAATCGGCAGCAAAAAGGCGAAAAAGTTACACCCTAATAAAACATCCTGTGGAGCGCGCCTGCCGAAGGGATGACCTTTGCGGCTCAACTTAAAAACTTCACTCACTTTCGTCGGGTCGCTCCAGCTTCGGGCCGGTTGATGTACGCGCCAGCAGCACGAGTGCGGAAGTTAATGGTAGAAAAACTGGAAACTCCAAAAGTTGATCGGAAAATTCTTCAACATTTATTAAAATTTATAAGATTTTTATTAGGCCCCCTCCAATCCCCTTTTCCCAGCTGGGATTACGCCCCGGTTTTTTCGACAGGGCTTTGTTCTTTGGCAGCGAAATTAATTATAAATCTTATTGTTTGCAAACCTCTCCCTCCTGGCGCACACTTTGGCAATCTTTCGACCACGGTCTTCACGGTAGGCTCGATCGGTATACGGCAGGCATTACCGGCCCGCCTGACTGATGATGAAAGATTTTTTTCTCCGGCCTGTTCTCCACCGTTCCAACAATCGAGCCCCGGAGAGCAATCTCTTCGGTGTTCGCCGGTTCGCCGCGGCGCGGAAAGTAAAACAATGAATCTCAACAAGGCGCAAGCCAACACACAACAGCGCGAACAAATTCGCATATCGTAAAATATATAACAATTTGCATAATTTATTTTGATCCATTAGCGCAATCATTGCCGGAATTCTAAACTTTTTGTACTTTTTCCGCACATTAAGCCCGCAATGAGGGTGCCTCATGCAAATTGGAACGATCGTGCTGCTGGTAGTAGTTGGTGGCTGACGGGAGCTTTGTTTAGAGTTTTCAAGGACTACAAATTTCTGAGGCAAGCAAACTTAGGTTGAATCTAATGTCACTCACTCATTGCGCCTAAGCCAGAAAAAAATCAATCAAACGAAACGTTTGAGAGAATACGTGTGTAAATAATCGTGTAATTAATCGTCAATCAACGTTTTAAAAATGCACTTAGACTGTCCATACTAGACCGGCTAATTGCATTTTATGTTCGACATTATTCAATTGAACAAAGTGACATTGATGCCAGTTTTCCACAGCGATCTATCGCACCGGCGTTTTCCACACCAAAACTTAAATTGATTCAACATACAACATCCACACTCCACTTTCGGTTAGCATCGTCCGGGTAAGAAAGAGTGGTAAAGGCGCGTGCTGTGGAGATCGATAGCCGTAATAGGTTGTATAAAATTAAATTTTAAAAATTCATCGCTACTACGTGAGCCTTTTTAAAGGGAAGCATGCCGGTTCTGGTGGGCATGATTTTTTAGTTTCACTTTTCCTAGCCACTTGTGGTGCTCTTCCCCATCGTTTGCAGACTCGTTCACGCTCTACGGCAACCCCTTCAAGGCGAGCAATCGGAGAGAAATAAATAACTAAAACAACAACAACAAAAACAACGGTGAATACGAATACGGTGAAAATGTTGTTTCCCGAACGGGACACAAAATGAAAGATTCGAGTAGCCGTAGCCGTGTCGGCGCTGCATGCTTATGAATGTCTACATCCTCGCTTTACGTCCTTTCCGACGAGAAAAGCTCAAAGGGCTGCTCCTTTATTTTCAGCCCCAGTGACTCCGTTGGGTTTCCGCAGAGTGTATATTAGTATTACGGAAGCGTATTTGCCGTCACAAGCGATACAGTTTGCCGGGTTTGTTTTTTTTTTCTCTCTCTTCTCTACGTTCCACATTGATCCTCTGTAGGATTTACGGAGCACCTCTAGAGGCATGCATTCACCAGCCACGGGCTGCGGCATGCCATGGGGGAAATGTAGCGAACCGTGTTAGACGGCGGCAGGAAAGATACTTGTAATTTCCCTGAAAAAAGGCGAAGAGGAAATAAATAAACACTTAACCCAATGAACGATAAGCTTAACCTGTTTTTCCGACAGTGTCGATGTTTATGAACGGGCCCTGATAGAACTACAAAGTTCTTTAGCATGCCGTAAATCTAGTGCACCAGAACAAAAAAACTATACAACACGGAAAGCACTACGTCATATCACGAACCAGACCCACAGCGAGCGACTGGAGTACGGCACAAATCGCAAAAGGTTTTCCACGTCAATGTTTTTCGTTGATTGTAGCGAAAGAACATGGAGACCAGCAAACACTGCCAAACCCGGTCATAACAATAATCATTATAATCTCTATTGGAAGTCAACTTCCGCCAATAACACTGCGGAATGTGAAGAATGACGCAGACAATCAACTTAATGCATTGGGATGTACTGATTGCGGTTGCACTGAGACGGGCCAGGAATTTCAATATATTGTTACACTGTTGAAGTACGTTTGTCTTTTCACTTATCCATATTGAAGTATACGATTTTTGGGGGTTTTAACTGAAAGTTTGATAACTTAGAAGCTTATATATTTTTCTTTGTTTTTTATTAGTACTACGCCGTATAGTGTGTTGGTGCGTTATAGATATTGATCATTATCAGCATCATTACGTAGGAAAAGCCACAAAAAATATTTAAAATAGATTCGATGCATATACTCGGTCTCTACCGTACCATGCTCGCCCATGCAAGAATGTAGGATAAAATTAGTTTTTTCCTCCACCATTGCGAAGAGATAATTTGTCGGAATTAAAGCAACGGACGTGTTCGATCAGTTCCAGTGCCTCTTTCTCGGTTCGTGGCGCTGGTTCACACGTGAACCTTACCTGTTTTTCTCGATGTTCCACAATGGATCCAGCAACGGAGGAGCCAATAAAAATACGACTAAAGAGTTTTTGTTCGCCCACCGCAACACAGCCACGAACGATAACCGCAACAAACTGGGATTCAATCTCAATATTTTTCCTCTACAGCAGCAGGGAACAGTAACAGTTACCCGCCGATGCTTTATGGGATCGAACAAAACCACCATCCACGGCTGATCGATAATGATTGCAATTATCTTGCGGAAAGAAACGTACGTACAAAAACAAAATCGCTATTGCTTTTCCATAGATTGTAAACGACTAACACAGACGTAAGCATCGTTTTCTCAGAGAAGAGGATGTTGCAGAGTATGAGCAGACAGAAGCGAACGTTGTGAAATTTAGAAACAACAATATGTTTATGGTAGTGTTTTGTTACTCCAAGTTATTTTGATTATTATTTAATGACTTTTTTCAGCAACAACGGCAATTATCACCAAAGATAGTTATCCAAAATCAGCACTACTGCATCAAAGCATCGTTTGCAGATGTTAAATTGAACACTTCAACATCACAGATAAATTTACAACCACCAATAGTTTCGAACGACTGTTCTCCAACATAAAGTGCACCGATTTTCGAACCATTTGCCCTCGTGACACACGGAGGGAAATCTTCACCCAGCCCGGAAAATTGGCCTGGTACGGAAATAAAAGAAAATCCGCTGCCTTAGGCCGACGGAAACCACATCAATGCCCTGTTGTGGCATCGCATTTTTATATAATCGTAAAAAACACACTCGACCATTAGGCAGCCGCTACGGGCATGTGCTGGTGGCGGTTGGATGGGAGGTGGGCATGGGGACCGGGGGTAGTTGTCATTTGGCCACGGGCGGCTGGACGAACGGGGTAACGGGACTATAGAGTCCGTGTTCTGCGGCGGAAGTTGACTGAAACGCCTCGCAAGCAAACAGCGAATGCTGCCAACGGCAGCGGCCTCCGCGAAGCCACCGAGAATTACTTCACGTTCAATCCAATTGACTCCGATTGAATGTGGCCTGGTATTTTGCAGACTAGGCACGCTTGTCGCTTTGACCGTTGGGCAATATTTTTTTTTTTTCGTTTGCACCAGTTTGACCACCACCGGACGGGAAAAAGCGTGTAGTGTGTTGCTTACGGCGATTTATGAAATTAGATCACGGCGTATTACCTCTGCTGTAAAACCGGTTCATATTGCTGTTTTTCTCCATGCACTCGTTATTGCCCGCTGACAGATAGTGGAGCGTGCCTGGATAGTAACGTATGACCCGATGGTAGCTTAATGCTTGACGTCTTCTCAGTGTGAAGTGTGACACGGTGAAGAGACAGAAATGAAAGGGTTTAAATAAAAGGCGTTCAGTGCTGAGAAGGCGCGCTAGCGCGTAACCTACACGATCCCAACGGTTCTGCTAAAATGATGGTCACAGAGGGAAGTGGGTCAATACGGCTTTGATGTTTCCTGCCCGGTGTAGCAGGAGTCAATTCGTCCAAAACATTGCGGACGTTTGACGATGATTTCAAATTCAAACAAAGAGCGGATCAATTGGTTAATCATCGAAATTGACGGTGCGCTCCAGCAACAAACCAAATGGTGCCTCATTTGTAGCGATGATACAGGTAATTGATGGCGTCAACCGTTTCCACTTGAGCCTTACGAGGGATGATACGAGGGAGGACGCGCAGCTTGGGTGAAATATTTTCCAAAACCCAATCCAATACATTGAGGTAACTTTGGTACAAAGATCTTCTAAGCAGCTGGGAGTAATATCAAAACGTCTTGCTAAACCCCGTTAACGGTGTATTAACTCGCCAGCCGTGCCTTTCGAATACCTATCCAACATAGTTCACTCCCTTGCTCGCAGACCCAATGCAGAACTAAATCTCCCAACGCGTAGAGCCTCACCGTCGGGGAGATCCTTTTACGAGGACCACAGAGTGTTTGCCCTCGTACGACGGTTACAGTTGGATGCTCGCACGCTTCGCTCCCAGGTCCCAAGAACAGGGAAAATCAATCATGCACCAATTGATCCGGCAAACATTCATCGAACCTCCAATCAAGCGGAGAAAATGCTTAATCGACATCGGTCCTGCGATTTCCCCTGTGAAGTGGTTATCAGTACTTCACCCGTGTAACCCAAATCAACCCTCCCACTCGCACAAACTCACCATCCTCAGCAATGATCCGCAGCGGGCTGGCTTTCCAGCGGGCCAGTACACTTTACGAAAACCCGAATATTGGACGTGGTGTGCGTTGAGAGCCCCTTCCCGGGCCGCCGGTTGTCGTCGAGAAAAATCGACCCCAACGTTTGCATGGTTTGTGCAGTGGTCCGTAACAGGGCTACCTGGAATAATTTGGGTGTGTGTTTGTGCGTGCCTCTCCATAGTGATTGGAGGCGATTGTCATGCTTGTACACCTTTTAGTGCTCCCGATTTCGTACGCGCACCGTCCAGCGTAACCCGAGGTTACTCAATCGAGAGCATCCAGCCATCCGGTGAAAGTCGGAGGAAAGTCGAAAGGTTTTCGAGGAAATTCATCACCACCAGCACCACCCCCGGCCGGCATCCGAGGCCGGCGTCAGAGCCAACGAAGAGACCTCCCCGAAGCGTAGGATATCGGCTAGTATTCGAACGACTTCTCGTTTGTGCCCGGTAGAGAGCTAGATATTAAGCTCGTGCTGACCTGCACGAGCCGGCCGTAACGACGTGTGTACTGTGTAGTTTACCTTCTGCCTGGGCTAGGGCGAGAAAAAATGCGAGAAGGAAACAAATAAACAACGGCCCATTAGAAGCAGCGGCCCAAGTATCGAGATCCGAGCTTTCGGGATATCGAGATCGAGACACACAAAGACCCATCCCGGCGAGGCGAATATGACTTGCACTCCAATCTCGTCCTGATTCCGGGAAGAATGTTAAAGCCCGCGTCGACGCCTCTCCGCTTCCCGGTGGAATTTGATAAGAGCGAAAGACAAAACCCATGCATGCGATGCTAAATGACGTTTGGACATGTTGTTTGGCTTTTTTTGTGTCATGCTTTTTTCTCTACCTCGCCTTGCAGAGAACAGCACTGTAGGTGAAGCGTAGAACAACTACAAGCTCCACGAGTCCAGGTCCAGCAGTTGCGGCCACGGGTAATTGAAACGCATGTGGGCGAAGAACTGAACGGAGACATTACCGGGCATCCAGATGCCTGCTGATGGCACGATGGCATGCTTCGAACGCAGATCAACCGGATGTATTGTGAGCCGAAAGCGTTGGCCTTGCCGGATCAAACAGGAGTCCCATGGAGCCCTAGGAAAAGAATCAGCGAATGGGCACGATCGAAAAAAAAGCCTCCCAACCCATCCTGAATGCGACAGGAAAATATAGCATGTGTATGCTCCATGCTCAGGACAAAAAAACGCCCCGATCCAAAGAGTTGAGAACAAAAACGCCGAAAAATCATACGAGCTTTTAACGCACCGCTCAGCACAGCACGGACAAGGTGAAAGCATCCGTCAAATTCATCCTCCCTTCGATCGATGGCGCTGGCATAATGGCAAGTAAGCATAAGGCAGAAAAAAGCAAACGCTTTCCTCCCGCCGTGTCGCCAAACGGCCGGACCGGAACCGGAAGGATGGCGTAGGCTTATGCAAATTTCGGAAGCAATCGTCGGGCTTGTTGCGCAATCTGTCGTCGGCTGGGAAATGAGCCTTTTCGCACGTTTTTGTTTACTTTCAGCATTCGCCTGTGTTGGCGTGTGGGTGTGTGCGCCTATCGTTTATCCGCGATCCTTCACAATCACCTCTCCCATCGAACAAGGAAAGCAGTTCTGTACGATAGCGAGTCCCTTGCCTGCCTGGCGCGTAAGTGATTCACTGGCCGTTCAAAAAGCGCGCGACACGCGCTCTTGGAAACCGCGTCAATCCTTTTGACCGTAAGTAAATCAACACCCATCTTTCTGCATCGACGCAGTGTGGAGTCTCGCACGGTAAGCGATATTGAAAGCTGAAGCCTTGCCTGCTTTATTTGTTACGATAGAATTCTGGAAACGGTTTAAGCCAAACGAAAGCACGATACCGAAATCCTGTTCTCCTGTTCAGTGGAGAATTAACTTTACTGTTCGCACGAAAGGTGCCCGTCGATAAGAAGCTCCTCGAAACAGAAGCAATATCCACCACCAGCACTACCGCACGCCCACCGTTGGAAAGCTTTTCTAGGGAACATATTATGGGTAAAGTTTCCGTTGATTTGGCGCAGTTCCGAAAACATCATTTCCATCGATGGGATCGAGATGGGATGCTGCTAGAAGCGGCACGCCCCATATTACACACCTCGTCCACATGTACGGAGAAACCTGTGAGCTCGTTACGCCGGTGGTTCCGAAAGCCGCCTCGTATTAATTCCAATTACACATAAGCCCATAGTCTCTCTGCGACGCACCAGGAATACCAATCAACTAGCTGTAAATCCTTATCGCAAATTGGTCACCTTCCTCGGCCCTGGGCGAGAAGCTAAGCTGTCCATCCGCATCGGTGTCAAGCGAGTCACCTCCTTAGCCGATCCTTTTTTTTTCTTGTGCTTTGTCTCGTGCGCTCGTTATCCTGTTTTATTTTGCACAAACATACACACACACACACCTGCGCGGTCGCCCTGCAGTGTGCCTTAGGAACAAATTTATCCCTCCCTGAACTCACAGAAATTGATATTGATACGGTCGAGCTTTAATCAAGCGAAGTGTTCAATGGAGAGAAAATGGCCGATAATCGGTCCGCTGGAGCAGTGTGCGCCATCCCCCCAGAGGGCACGCGCATATGGACCAAGCCAGAGTGCTTAACCTTAGCAGCGACCGGAACTGGACGAGCATTGATGAGGGAGCCGGGTACTGTTGACGCACCAGCGACGGCCGACGACGGAGCATCTTTTGTTGGTTTTTATTCTCCCGATCACGCTACTGAATAATCCATCGTGCGCTTTCGCGCTCTCGCCGGTAGATGTCGGGCGCAGAGCACCAAGTTCGATAAACTAATAAAGCGAGTCAAAAGTAAATTTATTGCCAAAACCTGCCTCACGCAGGGCCGGCCGACGATCTTACGGCCTGATGAAGATATAAGACAGGCTAAGCAAGCCATCAAGACGGGGTGGATCTTCCCCGGTGCGTACGCCATTATGATGGAACGATAAATCCTCGCCCGGTGTATACGGAATACTCCGGTTCCATGAACCAAAGCTCCGCCTTTAAACGAATAAAGTACGGACATCGCAGGCATCAAGGCGCAAGGATACAGCATGGGTTAAAATCAAATTTCGTCTCTGCCGATTCCTTCTCTGAAGGGCTCCAGGGGGCTTGAAATCAGTTTCGTGTCGGCGAAACATTTATTATTGATTTTATCAGCCCCAATTTCTGGCCGCGTGCAATTATTACCGAAAAAACCCAATCCTGCTGGAAATCCTAGTCCGGCTGCATCCTAATAGCAGGCCCCTCGTCAAATCAATGCCAACGATATGTGCGTGTGTGTGTGTTTTTCCCGGAAGCCCGGAAGGTTTACTCCACGGAGCAGATGATAAAAAAGTACTTTGCTCTCGATCATTCAGCTTTGGCCCCGAAAACTTTCCGCCCCGTTTGGCACTACAGTTCAAATCCCGGTTATTCCGGGTCATGATCCTCCCGGGCACGGGATTGCTTAAGGTCATTCGCGTCTGACGCGGCGTCGGCTTTCGGGGTAGAACGTTTCGCGGTGGAACGAAGCGGAATGCTCCGACGGCGGCCGCTGCTGCAAGATATTCGGAAATATCCAACCAAGACGTAACCAGATTCGGCTCACCGGTCAAACCGGCCAGGGGCAAAGTTTTGCAGGTCAGAAAGGAAATTCAATAAATCATTTTTATTGCTACCGTGAGAGACGAAAACCGAAGGCATCGTCGGTCCCAAAGTTACTTCAAATTCGGACTTTTTTTTATTTGTCTCACCGTGCCCGAAGACCTTCCAGCGCTTACTCGCGCACCCTTTGCGACTGGTGGGTTTTCTTCGGTGGAGTGCGAAAAAAGAGATCCGCAAGAATATCAATTAATTTTCCATTTTAAAATTTCAAACGCCAATTAATGTGCGCGACCTACGCGACCTGGTGCAGGATCAGTAAACTTGCTGAAAGTGTTGTGGTTCTGTAATTAGGAATATTAATAAATACCAAAACGGTTTGTAATCTTTGTGAATCAATCACTATAACTTTATTTACTCAAAATGCACTGAATAGAATAGCTTTAAAATTCGTAAAAAAAGCTGCAGTTTAACAGAGCCTCAGCCAGAGCTTTATATATTTTCGTTGTATGATTATGATATTTTTGAGGATTTGCCGATTGTTGTTGATTTTGAATATCTGATCTCATTTTCATCCCAGATATTATTAATTTTAATATAAAAATGGTCTTCAAATTCTTTGATAGTTTAATGAATTTCAGTCTTGTGTTTGTAAAAACAAAAATTACGATTCGATTCGACACTATTCGATACGGTTTTTATGTTCATTGAATAGTTCTATTCTATTTTAAATGAAACTACCTCCGGAAATTGTAGCTTCCGTTGATGCTTCATTTAGCACAAAACGAATGGTCGAATTTGTGTGATTACTGTTAAACTGTTTAATGAATACAATAAACTGTTTCATGAATACATAGTAGCCACTGGAAAAATATTTCACAGCTATCTAGATTGTGTTGCGTTATCTGTTGATAGGTAGCATAACAAACATAGTTTTGTTCTTTACGATTTATAGCTTTTAATTAATTTGGATGGTTTATCTAGCGATAGTTTCTAAAATCTTAATCCTTTTCAGCCCTTTTCAGAATTGTGATAAGATTTTGATTGTTTTTTCGAATGAGCCAAGTAAACAATTACCAGCTTCTTCAACAAATAATTGTATCCCAATGATTTCGTATCAATATTTTTCTCCGCTTATGTTCTGTGCTCTAAAGATGATTATTGCCTTTTCAAATCAATAATTGGAATGATTAACATGCGTTTGATAACGATTATTATGAAAGCACCGATTGTTAGCGATGAATTTGCAAAATGTTCATCAAGGTTTGCAACAATTCATTACAAGTAATAATTATGAGAAAAGCAAAGAGAAAAGTTTCATCCATCAGTTAATACATTGTTTACACACATTTCCGCAGCAGCCCATTACGAACGATCGTTATTACTTTAATTTTAATTTCAATTAGCGATTGCCAACGAAGTCGTTAACCGATGGCATAGACTCGCTGAAAGAGCACGATTGGCGGAAACGAGCGAGAAACTAGGGCAAATACTCTTCCTGGACACCAGCGTCCCCTTGAGAATCCATCGGTGGGAGTTGGATCAATGGGCAGAAGAAGGAGAGGTGTTTTATGGCTCAAAGTAAACAGCCGATAATGACCGTGTCGCTGAGAAGAAGAGAAAAAGCGTCATCGAAACGGGAAAGGATATTTTCCTCCTCATAAACATTTCCCAGGTCTGGAAAAAAGCGTACCATGAGGATAATTCGGTGTTCTCCGAGCCCATACCCGGTGGTGTGAGTTTTAATTTTTCATCACACTTATGCTGATGGCAGTTCTGTTGGTGAAATATCAATTAATAGTCGATAATCGCCAGTTTTTCCGGAATAAGCAAAATAAATGCAGTGTGCGCGTATAGTAACGTTTTTTTTTTACCTCCCCTCCATAACCCGGAATCACATCCTGGTGGGAATCAGCAGCGTCGGCAAAGACGGCGCAAATATGGTTGATAAAAACAGGCGTAATTGGATGCATTTTTAATTGGGTCCAATGATGATGTAATCTTTATTTTGAATTGATCAGTTTAAGAGCAACGACCGTCTACTGGCATGCAGGAGCGATCGCATCAATTTGCTGTAATATTCTGGTAATTGGTTATTGAACCGTGTGCCGTGTGCTAAAAACCACAGTAAAACATGCCATTTCCCCGTGCGTCGGTATATTGTTGAATTTAACGAAGACCCGCATTGTTTTAAAATATGAACGGACAGCAACATCCCTCGCCCAGAGCATGGCTTACTTTGTTACGTAAAAAAGTAGCAAAACGCACTTACCTTGTAGTGTGACCAAGTTGCTGCGGAAGCAGTTCATTGTTGTTTCCGATTATCCGCACCTTGCATCGAACGTATATCACAATCCCGACCGATCCACTGCGTTTACCGTGCTGATTGCTATTGCTTTTATATTCTTCTTTTCTCACGCTTCCACCGGCTTCTGTTGTCCTGCCGGCCAAAGGGACACACCGCTCGGGGACGGGAGAAGGTTGATCAATTTTTCAAATAGCCCACGATAATTGGTTCGAAAATGGATGATGCCGCACATAAAAAAGCATCAACACACAATCATCGGCACCGGCACCATCGCCACCACACACGTGCCACATGAAGGATTTCCCGGGCCTGGTGGGCAGAATATTTCCGGTTTATTCTTTACCACGGCACTGGACACGCACTCACACACACACACGGAGATGCAAACAACACACGCACAAGCGCTCTAGCACGCAATACAAATATGCACCGTTGCACGATCGATTTTTCACGGATAATTATTTATGTGGCACAATGATTCAATAATCAACAATTTCGACATTATTTTCCCTACGATCACAGTAACGTGGGATTTCGCGAACAAACAACGCACACACGGACACAGCGAGGATTTTCGCTGATCGACTTTGGTTGTATTTCCTCCTCTCCGTTTTCTACCCTGGCACACACTCGCACGGCACGCGAACAACCGACACGACGCCTGATTAAACACTATTTTCACTTACAAACACACACCCACACACCCTTTCCGTCGTCAATTAAGGCGGGTGCGATGCAACACAGGGCAAACTGTGAGCCCGGCCACATTAATTTCCCGCCGGCATACGGGAAATGATTGGGTCATGCCAAACCTGATATTGGCCGGATGTCTCACACCGGTCACCCGTCCACGACTTCCGCGACTTCACAATCACGTTCGGTCTACCTTTCGGTCGCGCGCCTCACTTTGCGCAGCTCACTACGGACGCACTCGCACACTTTAAGTGGACTTTTTTGCACTTTCTAAAACGTCGCTGCTCCATATTTTCCGCATTACCAGAAGCCACCCTTAATTTAGCGCACTGTAATCCTGCCCCGCAAGGCCTACTTTTCGGCTTCCCTCAACGCCGGCTTTCACATAGAATCGGAATGCTTTAGCATGGAAACCGCGCGACCAACACGTAAACGATCACAACATCCGATGATGCATAAATTTTGCCCACACTACACTGCGACGAGAAAACAACGAGAGAGAAAAAATACAAATAACATTATAGCTGGAAAAATAATTCACAATATTGTTAATTAAAACATCATTATTAATTCATCAGGTGTAAGGCATCGATAAACGCAGCAAGCGTGGCGTCCGTCGTCGTCCAGGATACATTCGCGGAGCACGTTCGTAAGCGCGACGCGTGCCATCCCACACACACACACACACACACGCGCGCGCGTGTACTTTCCATCTCACTCGCACTTGGACACAACGCTTCCGACCCCGGTTGCGATTCCACTTTTGTATGCGACCGGCGTTCGGCGCCCTAACCACACTTTTTGCCACCCTGCACCTGGCGCACACACACACGCGCGCTCGCAGCAGTCGGAATGCACCTGTGCGTGCAGATTTTCCGGAGCACGAGTTCAATTTTTGTGTAATCAACATAATTATCGCTTCTCGGCTTGCCCGGCTAGCAACCGCACCAACCGGTCGTGTGTTAATTCTGTTTGTTTGTTTTCATTCTATTTGGAGCGGGCTGCCATTGGGAAATTATGCGCACTTTCGGCGTTGTTCCTGATTTTTCCATGCAGTAATGCCGGAACGGATGTTTGTTTGTTTGTTTGAAAACCAATATAGAAATAGACAAGCGATATCCGATAGCCTGCACATACACGCATTAGCCTTAATATGTTTGATTTATTTTGTCATTTATTTTTAACTCTATTCTTATGGCCTGACAGGTTAAATAATTCATTGCATAAAACGTTACGAACGAGTAGATCATAGCGCGGGAACAATATTCACTGCATACGCGTTACAAAGGACGTTTCACAATGCAAGCAGATTTTTTTTGTATATGTTGCAACGAGCACGTTGCGGAACCGTGCTGACGGGTGGGTTTTCACACGAAGCCTACCTACGCCAGCCACGTTCTCGCACATGGTGGCATTGCAACAGATCACGACGCAACCAACACTTTGAGGCTGTTGGAGACTGTTTGCACACGCTAGTAAACAAAAGCAAGCACACACACACACACACACACACGCAAGCACATCATCACATTGGCGACAACCGGAACCGGAAACTGTGTGTGAGAACCAACCAACATCGCTGGTACACATCCTTCACGCCACGCAGATACCTGTGTTCGTATGTGAGTAGTGAAGGATTCGAAGGATGTACGTGGAGAGAGCGAAAAAACTCCCCCACCAACCCCACTGCACTGCACGGCCAACAAGTTCAAACACTTCAGATGACAGTTTGGCTTCAAAGCAGGATGCTGCTGTTGCTGTTGCTGCTCGGTACTCCAGAAAACAATGAGCAATCCCGTACAACAAAGTACGCCGTTTTTCCGGAAGTTTTCCCATCAATCATACTTAGGTCCTTCTCGGTTCTCGGGGCTGTCGCCGGATGATAGTCGCACTGTTCGGGCGCACAGCCATTACGTTATTTCGGACGGTTTGTCTGGTCACGTTACAGGCACACATACACACACACACACACGCGCGGGATGCAACCATGTAGTAACCAGCTCGCCAAACGTTCTTTCTTTCATGCGTCCACTACACTTTTCTTTTGGCACTCCATCCCATTTCCATCATCATGAATCATAATTCCGTTCCCACTCATCTCACATTTTTCGGTAGTTTTTGATCCAACCATGGCCTATTTATCAAATGCTTCAAGCTGGCTTGTTTGAGAACGTGCACACTAGTCTAGTATCACAATCACACGCCCGGTGCATTTACCATTTAGGATGATATCATTTTTCCTCCGCACCAGCAGTGGGCGGTCCCGAAGACTGGGGCTGTATTTATACACGCGCGCACAGGCTCGTTAAATGACGTACCGCGACCTCACGTTTTTATGCTGCGCTGCGACAGAACGCGCCAGACCTCACGCATGAACGTACGAACACCACAAACAAACTGATCCCGCGAGCGAACGCAGAAGATGGGTGAAGCGCGACACCGGATAATCGACCGCTGAGAGCTGCGAGAGCGTCCGTCCGGCCGCACGAAGAATTGGCCGCCGCGCGGGCCAAGGTTTGAACTATGCTCTTTTGCTTATGCTCGGCTGTGAACGGTTCGGCTGGGTTATGCTCGGCAACGCTATGCTCGGCTGTTGCGAGGCTGAGTTACCGGGAGGGTTTTGGAGAGCACTATCTGTAGCATTTTCACACTAGTGTCACCTCGATGGTAACTGTGCCTTATTTCTGAATGTCAGGGCAATTTCAAATTGGCAACGTTTAAATACAATCACTTCTTGTACAAGGTATTGAATATCATTCAATGTATTGTTGTCCTAGAATATGAAAAGGAATATTTTCAGTGCCGATGAATTCTCACGGTAGTTTGTGTGTGTATTGCTGTTAATATCTATATGGCTATGCAAGTGAATATGCTTAAAATGCATGCATATATCTTCCAAAGAAGATATGGCAGTACTCTATAGTAATTATGCATTACTCCTATTACTAGTGTTATTCGAAGTTTGTCTTTCAGTAAGGTGTCTAAAAACATTCAAATCATGTTTTAAGTTCAAATTTAACGTCATTATATTGAATTGCTAATAACTTCATACCTAATTTTTAAATTAATTTTAAATTAAACCGAGCTCCATAAATAAAAAAAGCTGTTATTTCTGAAGCATATCAACAGTTCAAAAATATCAGCCAAACCGCGAGTTAGCGTGAATATCGCTGTAGGCCGCTGGAGTGAGTGCGCGCGAGCAGATCTCACTCTCACACGCTGGAGTGAGTTATCAAAGCTTCTCTCGCACGAAGTCCATCGGTGCTCACCAGCGGGCGGATGCCAAGAAAAACAGGATAGATCGGACAAATACAAAGTAGGATTCCCTTTATCTTTACCCCGGCTTTCTACTATTCTTTTTCCTTTTTAACTAATACAGCTTGGAACGAATTCAGTTCAGCCGATAAATAAGAAAAGCTCAGCATATAAATGTAAGCAAATGAAGGAACATAAAATTGTTGGAACATAATTGTTGAAGAAACAGGCTCAATGAGCAAGAGCATCCGGCATTTTGTAGAGTTCGTGCGGTTTTATTTCAAACTTCAAATTATATTTTTCGATAGCTTAACTGTTCTTCCTTCATGCAAACTACAGTTGTCGAACCAGCTGTTTTGGCAATAATCAGCATCGATGATGGTTTTGTGTAAAACCCCTGCAGTTGCTTCACTTCCTCTCTCGAAATGCATTCGCGTTGGCTCTCTTGCTTTGCTGCCGGTAAAAACCGATCCCATTTCCCGTGAGATCCACCCGAGCAGGCTGAGAGCAAGAGCAGCAGCCGACGAGAGCGAGAGAAAGAGAACAGAGTGAGCATTGGCGCGTGTTTCCCGCCTTTCCTGCGAAAACGCATGGATCGCAATCGCTCAACACCTCCGCCGCAGGACCGCGGTACAAAGAGAAGAAGACACACGGTGGGAAAACGCTGACCAATATGTGCGAATAAATCTGGACCAAGGTTTGCACCAGCACAAGTTTTTCACTTATGAACGATTCTTGTAATCAAGCTGATATAAGGGAAAATCGTAAAAATACTCTCATCCTCCGACCTAACACATCTACACCCGTAATCTAGGGAGGATGACGAAAGTTGGAACCGTCCTTTCCCATTTTCAATCGGCTCCACATTTTCCGGATGCACCAGCAACGACGGTTGCAAAGAAAATTGCGTCTGCAAATTGTGTTATTGGCTGTCTCTCTCTTTCTCTCTTGTCGGCCGTACGTTCAAGCATCTTGAAAATGTATCAACCCACCACCCTTTCGCCAAACCCATCTTCCAAACACACATATGATGTGACGTGGGGGATGAGAGCAGTCAAAAGGGGGAAGCCGAGGTTTCGTTCATCTCCGGCGCGTACGGCTTACTTTGCAAAACCGAGGAACTAACTTTTGATTCGGAATCGGATTTTTATGAATCATTACCGGTGGCCAATCAAGCTGCGGCCGGCCACCACCCCGCAAACCGGCTAACCACCCACCCGGACCGGCACCCACGGCGAGGTGGGTGGTGATGCCGTACGTACGCGGACGCGAACGCGTTTTATGATGGTTATTAAAGTTTAATGTTCTTAATTACGCAATTTGAAGCTTGAAACGATCGACGGTGACGATGGTTTGGATGTTGCTATCGGGAACGAACGAACGAATGGACTGCGGCCCTGCCACACCACAGCTCCGGCCGGCGTAGTGGAAAGGGTTGTTTTTATTTCTTATTCTCTTTGACGCACAACTAATTGTTTGACTAATTGTAAATAGGTCAGCACGGGGTCTATTGGACAAGCGGTCGATGAAATGATTTATTGGAAGCGGTTCACATGTCGTGGTGATCGAAAAGCAGTAATTTCACTTGAAATTGAAGATAACTACTCGCTGCGGCTAAGCAGGCTATGAAGTTATTTAAGGGTCCGTATGAACGATGGAAACTTTGGTTGGAAATGTGTGTCATGCGTGTGGAGCAACCTTCTAAGAAATGGTCTCACTCACCAATAAGGGCCATTCCTTTCGTGTTTGGACAAATGTGACTATCCTGCTTCAGAAAGAAGACAAGAACATTCAAGCTTGTTCTGTTTTACTACCCGTACCATATCTGTCAGAGATACCATAATTTCTTATCTCACAGGAACAGGATAACGCGAAATCCGTCTCGAAGATATTAGTCATCGACTCTGTGTGATAACGTGCGAATACTCTTACCACCCGTTTTGTATGTCGAAAGTAAGCTATATTTTTATGTATAATAAAAAAATCGATTTTTTTCAAAAAAGAGTCTTAAACATAAAATAATCTTAAACATTCAGCTATAATTCTGATCCATAATCAAATCTCCAACTCTCCAAAACAGAGCCTTAAACATAAAGCTTCAGTTTAAATAGATGTTTTTTAATTGAGTTTGCCATATCCAAAAGGTTTATTGATTTGTATTGAAAATCCGGTCATCAAGTTCTTATTTATGAATAATGAGTATCGTTCTGACATGGTTTAATGGTAAATTTGCTTATTGAATATTTGCAGTTGTCTGCCCATTTTCAATCAACTATCCCAAGAAAAAGTGTGTATAAGCTTTTCAGAAAAAAACCATAGTAAGGTTCACAGAAGGAAACAATGATTTGATGAGGCTGAAGTCGGGTGATACAGTCAAATGGTCAGGTGAGTAAGCAGACCATTAGTTGTGAGTGCGTATTTACAATCGACTGCTCCTTCCCCCACCCTCGTGGGAATTACTGGTCAGCTACGGGTATAATTAAGTCAGAAATGACAAGCCCACACCAACATGAGATTGCTGTACAAATGAGAAGTGAAGAACAAGGATTCAAAGCTCCTAGCGACCGGTTTCCTTACAACGATCACATTTTTAAGCAGCCAAGTATCATATCTATTTTCATCAAATTCATAAACTAGGTGTATTTCTTTAAAAAATATTAGCCTATAATTTTAAACACTATGTGCTTTGCTGAATCTTGATTTAGTAATGAAAATACCGATGAATTTTGGATCGTTTGAACGAGATTGAATTGTATTAAAAAGGATAACAAAACAAATAAGGCTCGAGAGAACGGACTTCTAATAAGGTTCAGCATTTAAAAACAAAGAATTTTGATGTCGTGAACAAAAGTTAATAGTTTTTTCAATGCCATTTCTTGAACTATTGCTTTCCTTTTCTATTGAACCTGATAATTTGTTATGCTAATGATCTAACGTTTCCGTTAATTATTTTATACTGTATGTTGGTCATGTTGTTTATGTTGCGAAACTTATCAGAGCAGTATTGTAGTAAGTAAAACAAGAGTATTTTTTGAATAACTTCATTTTTTTAATTTGTGATCTGCGGAAGTGAATTTTGTCGTTTTGCTTTCAGTTTGCTACACTTAAAGATATAACTGCGTTATTGGTTAAATATTTTTTTTCTTTCCTTTTATTGGTACAATTTTTTATATTGGTCTACGTTTTTACGATAGAAGTATATTTGTCTGAAGATAGCATGTGAACTCAGTTACTCTCATTCGTATGAAACTTGTTACATGAAAGATGTTTTGAGTGAAATCGTTAAATATCGTTAAAAAAATATAAATTTAAGCCACTACGCAGTGATGAATCGAGTTAATCATCCATTTTCAATACTTTTTGTGTAGCTATTGAACTTTTTATCTAAATCATATATATCATAAGTCATAAGTCATCATAAGTTTTCAGGCTCTATTTGCACCCTGTACATTGCTATATATAGTCACAATTACAGGATAACAAAAAGTAGGCCATGCTTCACCGATTGAACACTTGTTTTGATCGATATAAGCTGCATAACTATTTATATTTGAAATACAATTTAATATAGCATCCATCGCATTTTTCTCGGTTGTTCAGTATTAAGTTAAAGACAGTATAAGATGAAAAGAACTTTTCTCGCGAAATTTTATTTATAATTTATCATAGTAACGTTGCCAAAACCATTATTCCAGTTGAAAATCACTTGTGCTATCACTCTTAGCATAAGTTTCTATGTTATACCCATTACCGTAAGATTTTACGTTTACTGCTACTACTACTATTACTTCTACTACTGCTAATACTACATAACTGTTATGCAAACTTTTCGAAAATACAATAAATACTAGAACGCTCTTTTAATACTTGTTTGCATATAGCAAGCTTACAATTAAGACCGAGGGTTTGTTTGGAGTAAAAGCCAACCGATGCAACAGATAGCAAACACATCGATCCAACGTTCTCTGTTCAATCATTTTGTTGCCTTGTGCTGTTCCCACTTTGCCGTGATTGTCGTAAGTTTGTCCACCCGTAACCCCCCGGGCGCACAAGTCGAGAGTGCGTTTGATGGTAGAACCCTTTGCAGGCGCTTGATAAATATTGGAGCACAAGTCCGGGGGATTATCGGTTTCGCTCATCGATCAGCTGAATAATTCATGGACACCCTGTACCGTACAACCCGGGACAATCGTTACTCGCCTCCCTCCTCCCTCTCACCCAAGGGACACTTAACCGTCCAGCGCCTTCATCGAACCAGCCCACCGGTCAGCAGAGGTGATAACCTATATGTGACAGTTCTGCCATCAACGGCTTCGCCACTCACCAGAGACGCCCACCACCACCGGTTCCAGTAGTTACGGTACGTTACGTTGCCGGAGAAAAGTCGTTTGAAAAATTACTTCCTTTCGGGACCGTGCAGGACCTTGGCGAGCGGGAATGTGGTACATAATTGATCTCACTTCAAAATGTGAAAGTCTTCGGTCGGGGTGAGCGGTTGAAAAGTTTCAAATATTGTCACGAGGGGCAGATTGTTCGTTCAGCAGTTAAAAAAAGGCACACCAAACAACACCCAACAGAGATTTAATGTGTCCACGCGTGCAAAAGTTTGAATTGGAAGCTTTCGACAAGGAGCCCACACTGTCCGACACGGAGCGTTTCCGTTGATGGTCATTGGAACGTTTCCGTCCTTCGACTCGATCTCAATCACAATCCACAACATTAATTTTCCCATTTCATTCTAAAATTTGCTCTCTCCGTACCATATGCGTGTGTGTTGCGGGTATTGGGAACTGACCAGACCAACGGTGTGGACGTGATGCGTTCGACACTGTCTGATGAGTGTGAGTGCATTCCACTTCCATAGACTCATTTTTCATCGCAGGCAGGTGGAGCAAGTTTTTGATGGAATAAGTTTGCGACGCAATTGCTGTGCCGTACCGAGAACCCGTCTCTGGACGAAGAAAAAAAAAGCCAACCGCGAATGGCTGACGTTTCGTGGCACTAGCGAACAGTTTTCTCATGCTGCCCTGTGTGGTGGGGTGATTTTTGCTCCAAACAAAAAAAGCCAAACGCTCGCACACGATTGCACCAAGCGCTCAACTGTTCGAAGCAGACGTCTGGGACGCTTTTTGGTTTTGTTTCGTTTCGCAACCTAACTCGGGGGAGATTTTTAATATCACATTCATCCCGAACGCACGGTCGTTGGCCTTTACGAATGAACGCACGCATCAGCACCGGCAGCAAAGCTTATGTCACCGGGCAGCCATGGCGAATGGCGGAATAAACACCCGCCCAGGACTAGTACTGAACCGATTTGCAACGACCGAACTCCTCGCCGTCACCGCCGCGGCTGATCGAGTGGATAATTTTTAATGTTCCATAAAAATCGTCCGATAAACACGGTTCAATGCGACTCACTCGCTCCGTCAAGAGCATCGATTATTACGTCCATTTCCCCCGGCGTCTGGGCGCTGGCCGCTTTGATCTTGGCTCCGGCACCCCTTCCTGGAACCGAACGCCATAAATACGAAACCCCCGGTGGGATGTTTTGTCCTTACAATTCGTGCATGCCATCTGAAACTATCCCTCGCGCATTGCGAAAAGAGCAGTGTAGTTCAGCGCCTCGGCAATCGGTCCCCTTCGACGTTGCGCAAGACGCAGTACCTAGGACAACTGTGTCTAGGGTGTTGTCGGAAGTAATTCCACTTTCATCTTTCTTTCTCTCTCTCACACACACACACACTCGTACAATCACTCTTCACCGTGCGTTTTTTCCGAACGCAAACGATTTCATCAAAAACCATTCGAATCGTTCGCTCGATCGCAATCAAGTTGGTCCCGAAATCCATCGCCAGCTAGTACAAAAAAAACAAGCAGAAAACTCACCGGAAACCAGAAAACACACCAGTGCGGAAGGATGCTAGAGAGAAAAAAAACGGATCGAGAAACTTGCCACCGGAAGTCCAGTGGCAGTGCATAAAACTGTTCGCTTATCATCTTATTGCTCCTCGGGGGGAGAGAGAGAGAGAGGATAGAAAAATTCACCCCCGGTCGAGTCTTAAAAACTCGCGCCAGGAGCGCACCGGCACCAGGGTAGGGGAACCCGGGATTCCGACCGGGACAATCGCGGACGCCCCCTGCCCGCCGGCAGCAAGAAAAAACTTTTCCCGCTGTGCGTTATCGTGCGCAATCTATTATTTCTAGAATGGCAATGAATTCCCGTAAGTGAATTGAAATTGATCACCCCTCGGAATGGGAGGATTTTTTGTTTTGTTCCCCTCGTTCGCTGCTGCCGTTCCTTCCCAAGCACTTGCCCGTTCGAGTTTTCCCCTGCATCGCTCGGTTTTGCGCGTCCTCGCGGGCGCTGGGCGGAGTGCGAGCTGTCCCTAAAGTTGCGAAAGACATTTAAACCGCGCACTATGTGTCATTTTTCACCCTAGCTCACCGAACCGAGGGGGTGATAACGACTCCGGCGGCGATGATGGTACTGCGGATGATCATCATCATCATCGTCGCCGTCGACGAGGCGCATCGCGGTGACTTATCCCGAAATTAAAGGAACATCAAATGTTTTCTTTTAAATTACTCGCAAATCCGCCGGATTCGGCGCGGAGCCGATGCAGGCGGTTGGGGACACACGCCCTTGATATCATAATGAAGCATTCTCTGGCCGCTGCGGAGATTAGCGGGAAAGTTTCCCAAGCCGGAGTGACGTGCGAGGGGCGCTGCTTGCTTGCACTTGTGCCATGCGTGACGCGAAACGGGAAGGGTGTCTCCGCTGCCATCATTCAAGGGTTGCGCGTACGGTTCGCCCCAGCTTACGGGTTGAGGCGAGTTGAAAGGCCATGAATCATGTGGTCGCACCGCGGGAAATCTCTACCGCTCGCATCCTTGTGCGATCGCTCTCTCGCTCTCTTTTCTCGATTGGATTTTATTACAATTTTCCTTATGATTTATTTGTTTAACCAACCCAATCCGAGGGCGATCGGAAAGGGACTGGGGGAGGTAATGGGCGCGCCGAATCGGAGACAGGTTTTAGCCACGCCGGGCCAACGCCGCCGGGGTTCGTGCGCATTTATCGTCGGTTCGTGTCGCGGCGCTCCAGTTTAATCAAGTGTAACATATTTTAATTTCTGGTTTTATCGGGCCGGGTTTAACAGCGTGCGTCTCGGTGAGTGGTACGCTCACTGTTTAATGTATTACGCGAGTAGCTTTGTGGGGTGCCGGTACACCGGGAAATGAATAACACTGTGTGAAAAGTATGGGAAGTGCTGAGAAGAAACTTTAATAAACTTGTGTCTGAGAGAAACACTGAACACTGAAATGTAGCTACAACTTGGAGGATTTTGAACGACATTTTGTTATGTCTCTATTATAATATGTTTATAACATTTGTACTCAGTGTAACTAATACAAGAAGACCTGAATCTAAATCCGAATTAGTTGCGACAATTTTTCTTTTGTTTTTGTAAACCATCTTTCAGTTCTTTCATTATTACAGCGGTTAGATTATTTGAATATTGCACACACTGCCTGATATTGATATAATTCCG
>KB672880.1:644228-670345 GCA_000349145.1 Anopheles dirus | reverse complement strand
ATTAGAAATATTAAAGTAGGCCTAGTGAAAATTGGCAATCAGTCAATTAATCAATGCAAAACAGTCATGTGATTGGCTAAGCCAAACTTAAACAACTCGTCATAAAAATAAACGCAAAAGTTTCAAGATTCATGAGTAAAAGCTTTAAAGTTATACAATTTACTCAAAGCAAAAGGATCAAACATGAATCATGAATCATGCTTCATTTACCAATGAGTAGTCACGTCTCACAGTTAAACTCATCTGCAATGAAAAGGTACTTATTCTTAATGAAGCGCTAAGCGATCGTATTGGCACGTAGTTTTCGACGAAGTACTTGTATCGTTCGATAAAGAGAGTATTGGAAACACTTATCATCCCTGTCGTATAGTATCTCACATTAGCTCAAAGTATGACCTGTTGGGATGATTAGCGAATGGAATGGTCAGTCGCCAGTAAAGCAATGCATTAATGAGCCAAGCAGAATATATCAGTTAATACTCTTGGTTAAGGATATTTCCAAGAATAGAGACTGTTGCGCGTCTAGCGTTCCCAATAGCCGGCGAAGGATCTGTTCACTATTCATGGTCGTTTAAGCGCACGACCGTTCTTGGTAGTATCGTGCGTCAAGACCTTCTCGATTGTTAATCTCTGAAGTTTTTGTTAAAGCCTAAGCTGCATAATGAGAAGCTTGAAGGATTAAAAGATTGAATTTTGAATGTGAAGCATATTATGAAAAATTGATGCTTGTGCTTAAAAATTATATTGCACTTATCGAAAAGCCTTAAGCTATAATTGGGTTAGTTAAGAATATCCTTAACTTCCCGTATGCAAATTTCTAATGTTCCATGCAACCTGCGACGTCCCCTTCCCCGTACTTCTCTTACTATCTTCTTCACTGTTTTATCTCATAAGTGTTATGTCAACCAATTTATGTACTTATGAAATTTTGCGTTCAATAAAAACATCTAATTTGGTTTCAAGCAGTTTGGTTTTGTTAAAAAATTAACGTTATCAATTCGATTTGCAGGTTATGTTCAAATTACCAAATTTATTGTTTATTGTAATTAAGATCGTCTGCCGAAATCGACTTAACGACGCTCAACATTGGTTTACATTAAACGCGAACAGCACTTACAATATTGCGCGTTAGACTGGGTTGGGGGAGAGACGCGTAACAATTTTTTTAACGAGGTTATGGAGATAAAGAAATAATCATAGCTTTCAGGGGGGCGTTATGTCCATAGTGTGTGTGGGAGCGAGTTACATGCAAGGTTTGAAGGCGTCTTGCTGATGGTCGAGGTGTAATAAAGCTAAGTTCACCTAACAAGTATGGATCGTCAATAGTGCCTAGAAGAAGTCCTGCGATAAATATAATCTGAGCCTTGTGTCGTCGAAGCTCCAAGGATTCTAGGCCCAACAGTCGGCAGCGTTCGTAATAGGAAGGTAACGAAGATGCGTCGTTCCATCTAAGCTTGCGAATAGCGTAGCGTGTAAATTTACTATGAATTGCCTCGAGTCTATTTATCCATTCTGCGGTATAAGGAGAGCAAACAGGTGCGCAATATTCTAACGCTGGTCTAACGAGGCAACAATACAAAGGTTTTATGTACAGAGGGTCATGGAAGTTTCGAATCATTTTGAAAATTAAACCAAGATTTCTATTGGCGCGGCTGATAACGTTGTCATAGTGGAGTCTGAAGGTCAGTTTTTGGTCAAGAAGAACACCGAGATCACGCATTTCGCTAGTTCTGGACACACGTACACCGCTAATAACATAATTAAAGAATAAGCACGATCGCGCACGCGTAAAGGACATCACAAAACATTTTTCCGTACACAATGTCAAGGAGTTAAGAACACACCAATCGCTGAACACGGCAACAGCATTTTGCAGCCTGCTACAGTCGTCAATGGTTTTCACCGGCATGAACAGCTTAACGTCGTCAGCATACAACAGGTAGCAATTGTCTGGCAGTAGAGAGCAGAAATCGTTCATGTACAGGAGAAACAGCAGCGGCCCTAGGTTGCTTCCTTGGGGAACTCCCGAGGTGCTTACAAATGGACGGGAGATGACGTCGCTAAATTTCACACTATATTTGCGGTTTGTCAGGTACTCGTTGAGCCAAGCCACGATTTTTCTGGAGAAGCCCAGCCTTTGAAGCTTCTTCAATAATATATCGTGAGATATGCTATCGAAGGCGGCCCTCAGATCTGTGTATATGCAGTCCATCTGTAAACCCTGGTCCATGCAGTTCACACATTCTGAGACAAATCGCACTAAATTTGTAGAAGTGGAACGCTTAGGCATGAAACCGTGCTGCTCTTTTTTTATGTAATTCACAGACGCTCGAAGCATCGACTCGTACACAGCTATTTCCAGCACTTTAACACAGGCACATAAGGAGGTGATACCTCTATAGCTTGTTGCCAGTGATCTATTGCCCTTTTTGTACAAATCATCCACGATGATTTCCAAATTGCCGGGATAGCACATTTGTCCAAGGACGATTGGAAGATTCACACTAGGAGAGGGCATAAGGTGTCGATGCAGGATTTAATTGCATTGCAGGAAATTATATACGATTGCAGGAAATTGTGTACAAAAAATATATATTATCTATTAGTGTTGTAAACCATCCGGGTTACGCCGACAGCCGCTGTCACTGTGGCTTAGAATGTCAGTTGGAACAGGATTTCTTGGCAATCGGAGTAGGCAGTGAGTAGATAGTGGGAAGGAAAAAAATGATCAAAGCTCAAAATTGCGTGAACTCTTTCTTTTTTGGCAGGAAAAGGTAATAAAGAGAGGACTGACTGTTTTAGGCTCGCGATAGAAGCGTTCCTAAAAACCTATTTTTAGCGTATTTCTACAATTTGTATGATTTTTATATTCTGAATTTGGTTGCTCAAGACTGTTTCGCATTACAAAATTAAAGGAATTAAAGGAATTCACGAAAGAACGAAAAGAGTTTATAGTTTTACTACCCGTCGTGAATTTATGTTATTTAAGATAACAGTTTACCATTTTGTGCTCTGTTATGTTATTATCAATTATGAAAGACATATTTAATAAACGTACTACAATAGAACTCTGTAATATTTTTTAATAGCATGCACTGTAATCTGCATCGTTTTTTTACGAACGGGTTCTTCTTGTTTTTATTTTCAATATGGACAGAAGGACAATTTTAAGTACGTAGCACGAACGAAACTAATATGGACAATAGTTGAGCCATGTTTAGACTAATCTTCAGCTGTAGAACGACTGACTTTTTCGCAAAGGGTTGATGTTGCGCTGAACACTACAGTCGTTTATCATCTTTTTTCTTGAGTAAAGTAGTTCGCTTTTATTTTACGTTCAAAACAGTTCCTCTGAATATTTTCGAACTTATCAGACACCATGGTCGGACGTAAAACAGGCTGATGCAAATAAACAAAGCAAAATAACAAGGTGCTCCATTACAACAAATTGCTCTCGATCACGATACAATATAAATAGTGTTACTGATATATCCTACAACATCCTGCAGCTAAAACTATTTCAGTGCAGACACTTTCACATTGGGTGCTTGAACTCGTCATCCCATGTGCGTAGAATGATCAATTAAGTAAAATGTGTCACAGCCAAATAAGTAGGTATTTTGAAATACTGAAGCCTAACTAATGAATCTTCCATCGTTTTTAAGGAGTAAACACCCTCACTTTCGCAAATCCGCTTGATCTATCAGCGTCGAACGCTGAAATTGATGCGTTTGAATTAAAAAGCATCATTCATCCCCCAGCATCGTCCTCATTTCCCTGCCGGGTGTGTAAAAAGAAGGGTGAAAACACTGCACAGCGGGGGGAAAAACGGACGGATTGTGCACGCATACACACACACACAAGCGAGCGCGCAATAGCGAAGGGTCAGGGCGGAGTGCACGGTGCGATAAAGCGCACCGTATTTTATGCGGTAGATTTAAGGTTCATTACCGACCTCCCTGAGCCTCCTGGATCCCGATTGCTTTCCGCGTCGTAACAAGGTGAGTGATCGTGGTGGTGGTGGTGGTAGCAGTCGGAAAAGCACGGGCGAAACGGTGCAGGAAAGTGAACCAAATTGGATTGAGATTATCAGCGAACGCATTCTGAAGAAAACGCTGTTTTACGATACACCGATAGCGACGGTGTTGTATCCGTCTTACGCGTCCCGAAACATCGAGCAGACACGCCCGCTGAAAAACGAGAGGTTTGCGTCATACTTGCTGCTTTATGCGCTTCCTGCGCGCCGTGCCAGTCGTTTTGTGATTTTCTTATCTGAAATTGATTGATGGATTTATCGCACACCGGGTTCGGGTTGAAGTTGATTTTATTTGCTGTAAAACAACCGCACTCTCCTTTTCTTCCCACGTGTGCGCTCTCTTTCTCTCTTTCTCTCTCTCTCTCTCTAGCGCTCTCCCGCACTCTTTTTCGCTTTCCCCGGCGCCTTGGGTGTCAATGCATTCTATTTTAACACCTGAATCCGCTCGGTCCGCAGGTGCACTCGAATGTTGCTATCGAGTGGCTGTTGGCTTTTTATGGGCACCATCTGCGCCACCCCACACGCTTCCCGGCGATGGCCGGTTTAATGGCCGGTTCGATCGCGAGCGGAGCCTTATCGCGCACGTCTGCCGGATCCTTTCGGAGCAGCATTCGAATTGCTGACCATTTTATCCTCGAACAGTTTTCGCCTTGGGCCCGTGTGCCGTGGCCTTTCGAGTGCCGTTTGGAACCGTTCAATTAAGCCACCGTATTGTTTACATCGTAATCGTGAAAAATTCATTGCATTAATTTGTTTTCCGTAACCGAAAAAGAATAATAATTGCATCCGCCCCGGCCCGCGTGCATATCGGGACGCGGGTGGTTTCGCCCGATTACCCTGTGCTTTTCCCCGTGCGTTTGCTGTGTGTATGCAGTTTTATTTTGAAGGGGTTTGTTTGCCACGTTTTCCATCCGGCGTTTGGCTTTTGATTTTCCACAGTTTGCCACATTACCACATGCCACATTTGGGTTGACCAGTTGATCGGTGTTTGGTTATTTTTCCGGTTCGCTCTACTTTGGTTTGTACTGTCGAGTTTCGGATTTTCGGTCCACCAGGCGCCCCACTATCTCCAGCGTGCGGGCTGTTGTGTGGCGATATGGTTTTTAACTCTCTCTCTCTCTCTCTCTCTCTCTCTCATTCGACCATTCTTTTCGCGGTGCATCATTTGCGGTATCAATCTGGGATGGAGTGTTGCAGCCCGTTGAAACATTGGAAAATAATTAGCATAGTATTGAAAGGGACACACAGCTGCGCCCAGATTTGCTGCAACCGCCATCGTTGGTGGTGGTGGTGCTAGTGATTTTATATACAATTAACAATGGTGAGTGCGAATGACTTCATGAGTGACTTTTTGTACGATGGATAGAATTGTCGGAGTATTTATAATCATTATGTTTCAATAATAACACAATTCTTTTTTATTTTATTAATAGTATACGTTTGTACATTGACATTGCTCGTATAGAAGAAATATAAACAGTGAACAAACAACTAATAAACAGTTATTTAGTTATTTATATAAATTCCTACAATATACAACTTAAAAATAACTGGAAAAGGTCCATAAAATATAATGTGTGTGTAAGGTCCAGGATTGACAAGATGTTAACATTTTTGTTTCAAAATAGTTCGTGGTGGTGTGGAAGTCAAAATTAGCGCGTTGAAGCTGGTTAAAACTTTGGCACATAGCTATTATTGGCGCATACTATGCGTGCATGGTTCTGGTTCGCGATAGACGAAAGAATGACGTTGGACGGAGTGAGCGATAAGGGGCAATGACGATAATTCTAATAGGCAGTTCCGGGGCGTCAATTTCGTGCTTCAGAATTTTATCTGTATAGAATATACACCTTGCCAAAGCGCACCTGTGGTTTAACGGCTGAGGCCCTACCAGTAAACATTAGGATTTGTAGTCCGGTTGACCATTTCTCCATGGATGTTGTATGAGAGCAATTTGTGTAAATCGGCGCTGTACTGATTCGATTCTAGCTGATCAAAACGACGTGTTGGGCGTGCAAACTACTGAGTTATATTCAAGCGCAGGACGGACTAATGCAGTGAACAGGGTTTTAAAAAAATTAAAGTGTGTATATGGTCAAGCTTTTTATTTAATTTTGAGTTCTACATAAGTTATAATAAATTCAATTGGAATTCACGACTATATACGCTCTTTAGCAAATATACGACTCTAGTAATCATCATCGATCCCGAAACACACGAACCATAGCGACAACAAACCCCCAAAACACCATAGCTCCACCATTTCGAAACTAATCAATGTAGGCTGAATCACCATCATCGACCGAAACCAAGTAGGCCCTGAATAGGGTCAGATGAACAGGCAGGAAATGCTCTGAGAACAAACAAATCTTTCACTATTTCCGTAATATGCTTTTAATCCATTCATCAGTCAGATATCTGACACTGAGTATTTTAGGACCAACACGAATGATATTATTTCACATTGATTTTTAGCATTCCCATACTTAAAACATTTATTTTGAAAAAATAAAATAAAGTAACGTGTCGCTCTCGTCTACATACATAATTTACAGAATGTTTCATCCATCATTGAACAGTTCCCACAGTTAGATGAAATCGCGCCCACTGAATGTTGCAATCCTTCCTACCATTTCTGAAGTGGTTATAATGTGTAGTTCAAAGATTGGCTTCGAACAAATCGATACAATTGCGACATTGGAAGCTTTCAACCTGACATGCTAAACACAGTAGGGAAGCCCTGTGTGGGAAATACCATTTCAAGAATGAGAGGAAGGATTTCAACGTTGAGTGGGGCGATTTCATATAACTGTGGGAACTGTTCAAGAATGGATGGAAAATCCTGTAAGTTACTAAAAAAACTATTCTACCAGTGTAATAAACGCCACCAATATTACAAACGCTTAATGTCACTCAATAAAATATGACAATAAACAAAATTTGCGTCTAAAATCGATCATACAAATATAATAAATCATGTGCATATGGAAAAATAAACCATAGAGAATGCTTATAACAACTGTCATAACCTATGTCCACAAAGTACTGCTAGTTTCTATACCCTCTTTGATTTACTATAGCATTTGTTTGCTTACATGTCTTCACCGTCCCAAAAGACGATCCCAAAAATAAGGAAATGAAACGAAAAATATACCGAAAGCAGCGAAAGTACCACTCGCACGAAAGGCTCGGGTAGCCCAAACATGTGACAGGATGTGACGATTTACGTACTGCTCTTCTCGTGTTCCCATCGTGGCTCGCCAGGCACCCAAACGCATTTCCAACTGGCATGTCTGTGAAACCAATTATTCGAAACAAAAACCGTAACAGGCCGCTGCTGCTCTCCGCCTGCAAAAGGATCCGCGATCCACCACCACCACCACCACGACCAAACCGGCATACAAGGGGTTGCATTCATTTCGGCTGGTGATTTATTTTCCGTTCCTTGCAGCGGACTGCTTTAATCTGCCCGGGCCATGCTGCAAAGGATCGTCTTGCTCACACGTCGTGCTTTACGGCCAACGGCCACCAGCATCCTCAACAACCGAGAACGAGAACGAAATCGCTATGTATGATCATATTTCCCAACGTTTTGCAGCACAAGTGTAGGCTTCGATTTAAAATTCAAAGACCGAGGGATAAGGGTACTTGAGGCGTTTGTTAGGCGGCCCTATTCTTTTGCCTGCACCTTCGCTTTCCAACGCTTCGCGATGAGCCACTTGAAACAAGAAATCTGGTCCAAATTCGGCCAACGAAACGGAAAAACACTTGAACGTGGTATACGCTCGTTTTCCGTCTTCGGTGTGACACGATTCTTTCGTTATCTTTATGTGAGCGTTCTACATCAGCGCAACCCCTGGGGATGCACGAGCACGAGCAGAACCCCTATGCGAGCAGGACCGGCGCGAGCGTTCGGGTGAAGAAATAGAATAAACAGACGAAAATATTATTGCTGTCGTGATGGAGCATCTCACCCAAAAAAATCTTAAGACCAAATAATGCATGATGAATGAAAGTTTTATTGAACCAACCCAATCGCACCGTCGAGCGGAACCGTTCAAGCACCTTCCATTCAAAGTATGATCCACTTGAGCAGCGATCTAACCACAGCGGTTTAGCAATGATATTGCTGGCTGTCCGATCTGTTGTATTCACCATGTTTATTTTCATCGCTTGCAGCGATAGCCTCTATCACAATAGTTCCTTTCACTATTGAAGATCTGATGGGAAAGTGTAAATAATAATCTGATTCATTTTACAGCGCAATAGTGTTACGGAGCATTTTTATAATATCCATCAACATCAAAACATCTAAAAAATGGAACTGGCAATGGGCATCTTGAACATGATGAGAAGTGTGAAAAAACAACTTCCAAGCAATTCCACTTCCAACGCGATGGGAAAGAAAACTTCTAAAGTGTGCTCGTGTCACATTCCCTGACGCTGGCAAGATTCTTCCGCCTGGACGCTTGTCACCGCATCCAGGACAAAAGGCGAGCACCAAACGGGCACCGACTATAAGTGCAAGTTCAACGCCAATACAACCTCAAGCAGTCATAACGGTCGCGATAATAAAAATGATAATAGTCATAACAATAATCATTAAACGAGACCGAGCAGAAATCTGCCTAATTGCACTTTAATATTTCTTATCCTTTTCCGGCGATTGTTCTTTCTTTTGCGGACCCAGTTTGCGCGCAAGGTGGGGTTCTGTCTGTGTGTGCGTGTGTGTGTGTGTGTGTTGGTGCACCATCCGGTCCGCCATGACACGGTGACCGTGTGGCTGGTGAGAGAATTGGGAATCCATCCAAATGGCACACGTGGCACCAAGAAGGTGACCCGTTATCGCTCTCTGACACACTTTGCCGCGCGGCATCGACTTCGAAGGAGGATTGCTCCCGCACAGCCATTCGAATGTCGCTGGGAAATGAAGTTTTATGTTTGTCATCGACATACGGCGGATCGTGGTTTGGTTTGCCGCAATCTCTTAAGACATTCCGCTGATACCTTCGTAAGCGGTGAGTAGAACTATCGTTTTGCATAAATAATAAGTGCATTTAAATGGAATGGACAGAGCATGCATGAGTGCATAAGTGAAGATAAATAGATAAACAGTTTCATTAGAAAAGTGGGAAAAATGAAAGTGATTGAAAATGAAATTAAATAAATGGAAATGATCACATATCTAAAGATAACTAATCGCAGCGCTAATCATCAGTGTGCAAATGAGAAAACTAGTTTCATATGCACATCAATGTCGTCGGCACTGGTTTTGAGAGAAAATATTCAAAATCTTTGCTATTCGTTGCTTAAATTCTATAAAAAACTGAATTACTATACATAATGAAAAAGTTAAGAAATGTTTTCAATCATGGCCTGCTTTAGCAAAAGTCGCATGAGACAGATCTGTTGAGCTATATGTCAAGCTATGGTCAAGAAATGTCAATCATTATTCCTGCAACATTTTTCGCATACAAATCTGGTCGTGTTTTTGTTAACAAATTTCTGTTTCAACCTATCAATCCTGGTAAAACATGTCTTTAAAAACTTGGAAGTTGATATTGAATTATTACGACCGTTCTTGGGAATAGTAGTGTGATTAATGAGTATTTTCACTGAAGTTTTGCAACTAATAACACGCTATTCATTATATTATACTATAAATTATTATTTAACTTTTATTTAACAAATTTACCGAAAGAAACTTTATCATTGAACAAGTGATTGAGACAAATGCCAGAGCAGTTGTAAAACATGTCTTTATCGTTCGTCGTGTACGAATCATACTATTTCAGAACCTGAGTTCATTTCCTGTTTTACTCTCGACTGAACTTATGATTTTTCAAGGAACTACAAACACAACCTTCTAGAATTGCTTGCTGATGCATTGAAAACTGGAATCACCTGAAAACTCTGTTCTATAAAGAAAATAAAACACAAATATTATATACCTTTATACCGAATGTTTATGAAGCTTTGTTTAATTTTTTGATTCATTTTAACACTTTCTTATAACAAAATTTTAATACTTTCTTAACGATTTAAATTTCTCGTCATTAACTTTTGTATAAATTCATACTGTTGCTTCAATTAATAACATCAAAGTTTTTATTCATTTTTATTAATGAGCTTTTGATTCATTCGTTCATTTTTATCCGTGAATAACATGCTGAACACAATGTTTAGTACAACTTAGGATGTACTTTATGCAAACAGAATTTCATAAATAATACAATCCTTCACAGGTCTTTAAAGAATTTCACAACATTTACCTCAACTAAAAATATTCTATTATACAAAACATGTCTTATCGCAATCCAAATATTTGTTTTTTCCACGATGTAATTTGATTCATTTTATATTTAGAAGAATATGTAATAACAAATGTTTACATTCGTTTTTACATTTTCCTCTTAGTTGGAACTGAAATTCAAACAAATGGCTGTTGTTCGCATATGCTCATTTTCCACAAAAACCTTCACTGAAACTGTTATTGATAGGTCAGATTTATATGCTCACAACCGAGATTTCAGGAAGATCAAACCTGATCTACCTTCTGGTTGTTTTTGTTGCAACGGTAAGCTATGTTTAGATAGGGCATGCGCGCAACGGGGTAAACAAGTTGCTGCGCTCCCCCGGCAGATACGAGTGCAGTTTTCAATGAACACGAGCGCCATCTTATAAAATCCGATTTACCAATTGGATAGCTTCTTCGAGTTCTGTATCGAATCTGCTCAATCTAAGTTATAGCGCTTGATTGGATTGAAAACTTTGCCTCCCGCCCGAATGCACACATACATCGCGCGACACGATGGCGTTCCGACGAGATAACAGCACCGCATTCCGTTTGTCTTGCGACATTTGAAAGTTGATCGAAAACTTCAAACTTGGACTCGCTGGATCTCAGCTCTCCCGTGCACCAAACGAACGGCGCGCCTTTATCTGCCGACAATCAACCTTCAACCTTTATCCCCGTCTACTGTCGTCCGGAAAATCGGGTTATACCGGGTGGGGATCAGCCCGCGATGCTCTCCCCCTCACCGTTTTGAGCTCACCAATTCCAGTCATTTGCAGTTTTTCATAGCGATCACCGCACGCGTCAATGCCGGCCGGAATGGAAACGGGAACCTTTTCCCAGCGGTTTTAATCGATCATCAAAATAAACAACGACCGCATCCTATGGAAGCGGCAGAAAATGGCCGTGGAGCCAGGTGGATTTAGAAATCGGCCAAATCGCTCAAAACGAGCTGGAAATAGAAATAACAAATCCCGAAATGAACAACATGGCGAAGCCCGTGTGACTGCATTCAAGCCGTTGTTCTTTTGCGAATCGATTTTCGTTCGCAAATCGGGTGCCCGGCTCTCGGGACCCGGTTGCAGGATCCGAAGAGCTTTTTTTTTGTGTGTGTATGTTGAAAGACAAATACGACGTAAACGGGAAAATTTGAACTTTTTCTCCCCTGCTGTGTGTGGGCCGTTCCTGCCATCTCGTTTGGTGGACCGCTTGACGTATAATAGAAATCAATGTACGGAATTTACCGCAAAGGAATGAATAAATGATTTATCTTGGGATTACGGCGGGAGCTGGCAGCCAGAAACACCTGCCAAAGCCCTGATAGCGCTCGGTCGGAGCGCCATGTGTCGGCTTTTACTGGTCACTGCATGCGCTCCATCGTTTATTTATCGGAAAGTCCGTGTAACATCGGTGGTGCCGCGACCGGGCAGGCGTTTGATGGGTGAGATGGGGCTTAAGGAAAATCAATCTATACCGCACAATACCAGTACGTCAATCACCTGCATGTAGTTTCGAATGTGCATCGGGACGGGAATTTAAGCGCAACTTTGCCGTTCTATCAAATCTACACCTTCACCGTGTACGCGGGACAAAGCTCACGTAAGACACGAGTAAACCAAAAAAAAAAGCAAGCGTTATTGGGCAAAATCAATTATACAATGGTACGATATTAAAATTACGTGCTCGCGAAACTAGACTACAACTCATTTGGCAGGTGCCTTGTTGTGCTCTCTAGGTACCATTGTTTCCCCGAGCAACGAAGGTGGTGTGAAATGGGAAATTATTCATTAAAATCAAATTAAATCGATCCTTATGCAGTTCCGCTCGTACGATGGCGCGGAACATGGTCCAGAAGTGGCTTGTCTGGTGGCATGTTACTTCCAGAAGTTATGAATAATTCATGTTTTAAAACATTCATGCCCTTCTAATTCTATTCCATGTAGAGTCGGTTCCCGAACCAGGCTATAGACGAGTAACACGGGCTTAAAAAGCGGCTGATTTGTCTTTAAATTGACAGTTCATTACAAAGTCGAACTCGCAGCGTCATATGCGGAAACGAATAAGATCATACATATTTTCTTAACAAAGTTTTAACGCAAAATGGCAGAGGTCATTAGGTTATTAGCTATGAACTTTCGAACAGTAAATGTAGATTTTTCTACTACCAATTATTCTTTCAAGATTTACCGTCTTACGTTCGAAGTCGTCAAAAACTTTACCTGCCTTGGGTCAAACGATACACGCACGGATACTGAGAACGAAGTCGGGTGCGAAGGGACAGTCGTCAAGCAAACATTGGATCGTAAGGTTGAAAAGTTGTAGAGTATTGTATTGAACTGCGGACTGCTCAAATAAATCATTAAAATCAACGTTAAACTGTTTTCCACATATGATTCACTTGATTCCTAGTGGGGAGTTGACTCTGGAGTTGATTCGCAAACGGATTTTATACTGGTAGCATGCAAGTTGGTTCCGGAGTTGATTCGTGATCGCATTTTACACTGGTAGCATGGAAGTTGTTTTTGTTTGTTTGTGTGGCTTTAAGAGACTTTGAGCGTTTTCGGCTTCTTTCGTCTCTAGCACGGAAGTTGATTCCAGAGTTGATTCATGAACGCTTTTTATACTGGTAGCATGCAAGCTGGTTTCGGAGTTGATTCGTGAACGTATTTTATACTCTGAAACCCTCTACACCTCTGAAACCCTCTTTGCCCCGTACGAGAAGAAGATGTTCTGGAGGGTTGTTGAGCCCTGATGTGTGGAAGGATAACCGAGAAGCCGATATATCGACGAGCATTAAAAGGAATTTACATTTCTTCATAGCAGTACTAGTCAATTCAAAAGATAATCTTATACAATGTAGTCCGTAGAAGGCATTTTGCTTTAACTGGTCGAACAAAGTTTAAATAAAGCGTATGGTGTGTAAATACTTTCACTAACAAGACCAACAGATCTTGTACGGGTAATAAAGAAAGGAGAAGTACACACGGTACATTCAAAACATATCTTCCACACACACGATGCATCTACATTTTAACTCGGTTATACTGCTGGCATCGTTAATTTCTCCTTCTTGGAATTCTGCTGTCCCTGCTGTACCCTGAAGACTTTCAATAAGCAAAGATGTTTTAGCTACATATATCTGATTCATCCAGACTTGGTTCATTTCGGGTATCGTGACCTTATAGTGATGACAATCCACTTCAACCATGCAATCCACCCTGCCCTGAATTGGAACGGTGAGGATCAATTACAAACTTCTTACAAAATGATAATCAAAGTGCATTTAAAGAAATTAATTAAGGTTTAAGGATATATTTTGTTACCAGCAAAAGATGGGTGGTTTAGAATCAATATTTTTATATTTCTTTATGAGATAGGTAAGAGATGCTGATTCGAATAGACAAATTGAATTATTATTCTGTATAGGTCACTGTAATATACGAATAGCATTTTGATACTACAAACATAAACAAAGTTCGAGTGCAGATACTATCTTTTCCAGAGTTTTATCATCTAATATTTCGCACGTCCTAAGAGGAAACGGATCTTCGCAAAAGGATCAACTACAAGCAGGAGGGTGGTGTTTATGTTTATCCAGCATTTTCTTCATTTCCCAACATACCTAACGATAGTGGAAAAGCTGCTCGACATCGGACCATAATCATGCCGATGGATTCGTACCTGTCGTGTTCCTGCACAAAAAGGGGTTTGACACTATCCCTTTTGCCGCATTGTTTCAGTTGCCGCTGCAGCGACCGACGATACCGACTGCTTGCCCAGGGATAACCATTTATGTGCGATTCGCCGATATCCCCGACCGACACGGGACCGACTGGCGAGATTGCGAAATCCCGGAATCGATTCAAGACGAATGTTATAAATTCAAATAAAATCACACACAACAGAATCCACCCACTTATCCTAGCCGAATGGGCTGCGCTGCCCGCTGCCGGAGGACCGCACCGGAGCGTAGACATCAGTCTTACGGGGCGGGTACTATTGCTTTTATATCTGCGTCGCGTCTTTCCCCGCGTCCGAGCGCGCCCGAGAGATATTTATGGTAATGTTCCGCACAATATTCCGCCGTGAGCCGATTTTTGCGATTCCAATTCGCAAGCAGCTTGGTGTCCGTTTTATGTGCTGTTTGCCGGCATCGAAAATGCGGAAAACATTTCCCGCCCGCACGGAAAGTCGAAGGAAATCATAGTCAAAACTATTACCATAATATCGAAAGCGATACATGCATGCATGGCGCTGGAAAGCGGGTTAGAAATGGCGAAGCTGTGAAGGTAAGCAAACAGATACTCCTGCTCGATAAACGCTATCACAAGGAGGAGGCACAAGCTGCTCGACTGCTAAGGCGCCAGAGCTAGGAAGCGAGTGGCAAACCGAGATCGAGATCTCCACCTTTTTTATGTACGGCTGCGTTTTTGCTTCCTGGAAACCATAGCTCATAGTCATTTTCTGGAATCTTATCGCCGAGATCTGGCGCACTCGAATCGTAAAGAGCAAACAGGTACCGAGGTAAGCTCGCAGCGGAATAAATAAGGGAAGCTGCTATGGCGAACGGCACAGCGGTAAGTGTATGTGCGAGAGTATGTTGTGTATCTGTAGGATATGATTTTATGCACCATTTGAATGACTAGCGTCTTGCGAATGAAGCAGAAGTTCTTTGTTTGGCCAATGATGTGAAAGGAGTTTACTGAAAGCGGATGCGAAACCAATCACTAATCTAATTCCGCACATTGGCTGTGCGCGAATCCATAATTTTCCCATGAAATTATGCGTGATTAACTATTTGCGATGAGTTTTTTTTGTGAGAAAATACGCAAGGGTTGGATGTGTTTTGCAATAAAAAAGAAACCACCATTGACGGCATTATCTCGTCATAAAAACAGATGAGAGCCTGCGCTACAAGTGTGGGAACCCTCCGGACGAGAGAACTAACTAGCAATGATTCACATAAACGCTTCTAATCCTTACCGTCGGCTCTTCCGGTGGAAGGCTAGGGAGTTTTCATCCCACCGGGGCATGGTGCTGTTTGTTAATTTATGTTATTGACACATGTCAAGTGTGTCACGTACACTCATTGCGTTCAGGGAGAACAATTGGCACTTCGGCTTCGGTGGTCTCGGTGAGGATCTGGAGGCTTGAAGGGCGTGCAACATGAAACCAAACGGAATCGGGAACTGCATGCATGCCTGACTGGGTGTGTGTGTGTGTGTGAGTGCCGAACGGTGGTTGGAAAGGGGATGATGCTACGGTATTAAAAGTCTCCTGGGAAATTTTTCACATGCTCCGCTCTTCTTCTTCTTGCTTTCACACGACTGCCATCCGATTACAAGTGCCAATTCCCAGGAACAGGTGTCATGCAGGGGTCGAAGGGCGTTTTGCCCACACGCCCATCTGAGAAGAAGCTTCTGGCATTTATTGGAATAAGTTTCTGTTTCAGGCAATGGTTTCGTTTTGAAAGGTTCTGCTAATTTACAAAAACATTGAGTTCGAAAGAAAAGATATTTAAGGATTCTTTTCCTAGGATCCTGAATTAGCACCTGAAGCTGCCGAGTGGGAATGGAGATTTTGCTTTTGAATTTCTGTTGAATGTTAATCGATTGAATCAAGAAGATCAAAAAGATTCGATCAGAGAAAATATTTTTTTATTTCCATCACTCATATTACTCCAAAGGTTGAATAAATACAGATTATTTTAGAACCTTGAAAATATGGTATTATTTTATTTAACTATAAAAATTTATTTAAAAAAAAATAAACTTAAGTATGCGAAAAAGAGGATGAGTGTCGCCTAGCAACCAACTAACCAACTACTTGATCTTCTGCCCGAAAAACCGAAACGCCATCTGGTGGTATCGACCATCAACTGATTGTTGATGTATCATAATTGTGATGGACGCTCATCTGAAGGATATTCTAAAATCTATGTACAATTAGGAATATTGTCTGTCGTGGTTTCACGAATCTCATAATCGTTCTTACCGTGATAGGTACCTATTATTATTTGTGCTGGAATCTCTCCAACGCAGAAAAAACAGTGGTTATTCTTACATTAGTTAATAAGGGGTTGAATTTGCATCCCGTATGTTCTAGAGCACAAACATGTTCAGGCTCCTAGTCGGAATACTAACCCACCAGATTCAGTAACAATGAACTACGGCCATCACCATAACTTAGTTTGCATCTAGAGATCCATTGGCTAAATTGATAAAGTAATTTAACTCTCTACGTAGTATGATAATTTTAATGTTACTTTAGCCACTGTGATGACGATATTGCGAAGCACATTGTATTGATAACAATGTCTTAGCTGCTAATTTAGTTGTTCTTTTCTTTTGGTGATGTTTTCAATGTGTTTATTTTGATTTTTATTTGCTATGCTTGCTAGAGTTATGTTGGATATATAGCAATATGTTGTATAATTGGATTTACGAATGTGTTTCACAAGTTTTGAACGACTTTTCATTCAAATGTAGGTCATATAGAGTAAACCTTGAGGCAAACAATTTTTAGTCATATTAAAAAGCACAAAAATGTATATCTAAACAGTTTTTTTTAGCAATTGCAAGCCTCTCGATTTAAAGAAATACTTATCTTCCTGTCATCATTAACTGCTTCTCCTGATACTCCCCGGAGAAGGATGCTTCTGATTAATGTATCCAAAGATGTGCCGAAGCTTCGGGCTAGCCGCCCACCTAAACACAAGGCTAGAAATCCGAACCGGCCAACAAAATGGAATGAAATTTCCAATAGGTTCGAACTCTTTTTTCCGTGATTTCTTCATGCACATATTTTGTACGCGTTTCAAAAGGATTTCTGCATAATTTTTCCATCGGTCGAGCATAAAAAGGACAGCTTTATCCTTAAGCTGCTGGCCACGGAGGCCAATCGCTAGATGGTATCCCGTTCCCGGATCGAATCGTTCGTTGTGATTCTACCTCCTCTCGCTATTCCTTGGCCGGCCGACGCATTTATCTTACGAATGTGTCAGTGTTATCATTTTAACCTTTTTCCTCGTTGCGTCGTAGGAAGTAAACCCCGGCGCGCTCGCAGAAGGTCCAGCTGGATGCCAGCGGCCGAGCTTAGGGTTGGTGTAGGCTCTTTTTCTACTTTATCTCTCCCGATACCGACGATCCAAATAACACCGCAAAAGTATCGGCATGTTTGTAGAGGCTTCGACAAACAATTACACTTATCCTGGGACGGTTGAGATAGAAAAAAAAGGTTTCCGAAAGCCGAGACCTTCCGTTCGGTCAGCCGGGAAAGTGGGAAATCTTCGAAAATAGTTTTCTTGGGTCATCATTCTTACGGTTTGTTGTTTGCCTGCATTCGGTTTTGCTTTCTTTGCCAGAGCCATTTTTTCGTTAATTTATTTGACTTTTCGATCGTCCGAAGCTTAGCGAGTGTAGAATCGATACATATGGACGCGGAAACAGTGTTGGTCCGCTGCTTAAAGCTGTTGCTGGCGTCTTTAAGATGGAAATTCATGCAGATCAGGGCAAACGTAGGAAGGACGTCAAGTGCGAAGGTTTGGGTCGTTGATAGCAATGTGAAATTCTTTAGCCAAACATGAGCAGTCTCATGAGCATTCATTCTCACATCAATTAACCTTTTCCTATATGTATCTAAGATGGGCAACTCGGTTACATCCAACCATCAATAGTCCGTTTGATTTCAGGATGCACCATGTGCACACATCTGGGCAATCGTTTACGGCACGGCATCGTGCTGGTCCGGAGAACTAAATTCTCGTATCAAACATATCCGCAAAATACATCTGTTTTGTCACTGAATACATTATCTCCGCACTTCAGTGGAACAGAAGAAAAGACAGTGCAACAGCGTGAAAGCAGGTGGAAATATTCACTCTAGGGTTGTAAATTTGCATTCTACCTTATTTCAATAACTATCATCATATGTACATATGATCATCATGTACATCATACGATTACATCATATGTAGACATTTCAATCCTTTTTAAGGTCTTGTCTATAAAGCTGAATAAAAATATTGTGTCTTTTTGTAGACAGACTTTAAATACTGGTCATCGGTTGCTTGTTTCATCTTGTTTCAACTATTTATATACACATTATAAAAGTGAAAGTATCGATACTTTCGGATGTTTTTAATACTCGCATGTGTTATAAAATATTTATCGAATGATTAGATAATGATCTTCCCACTGCAGCTGTCGTCAACGAACCCAAAATGTTTCAAACTGAAACACCATTCCACAATAAATACATGCAATTCGCAGACATGTTAGCTCGGGTCTGGTTTCATATCTCGTTCGCAAGCTTGACATCTTAATAAACGGCTCCGGCCAAATCTTAGCGCTAGCCCGTCGATTCCGACTCAACAAACACACACTACAAAGTCACCCCAGAGAGAACCAGTTTCCGTGAAACGGACGCTGCCCGGCGTCACTTCCCGGAAAGTCTCGATTGTCCATTTTTGCAAATAAATTAACTCAACGTCTTCCGATCTGAGCCGCGGTCGATCGGACGAGCGTTTGATGTTGCGGTTCGAGTTTCTTCCAGAACTCGTTTCACTGACCGCACACCGAGAATCCTCTCGCGTACGTTGGGCGCTGAAAGAGGCGAACCGTATTTGCATAATTGAGACAGTAAGAGTGGCATTATCATCATCACCCACGTGCAACCAGTTTGGGCGGCTGGCATTCTCGGCCGCAAGCGTGCCCGCTCTGTGGTAGGTATGGGATTGGCATTGGGTTAAGATTAAATGCGAGTTTTTGGCAGATTTTTAGAGAACACCTACCCAAAACACGAACTGTATTACTTGTCAGAGAGGTGCTGTGACATACAGATGATAACTAAAAATCGATAGTTAATTTATAATTCGTTCTATATTGGTGACAGAATTAGTGATGCGTAGCAGATAGTTTATCTAAAAGTGATAAACTATCGAGGTTCTCGTTTAAAGGAAGCTTGTGGCGCTGTCTTTATGAAATAAATAAAACTGTTCCACGTTTCGTAGCTCTCCTTTTAACACTTTGCCATTTTGGAACTGATTCTGTGTAGATCAATGAAAACGTTATTGGTTAGCCATATATAGAAATAAGGCATGATAAAGCTGTTTCAAGTTTTCAATCTTTTAAAAACGATAGTAGCATTATTATTGCCTTAAATATAAAGAATAGTTCTCTATTCAACCCTCGAATGAAACTATCTGCTGCCTTATCTTTAAAATAGTCTACAAAGCTATTCCTTAATCATTGATATTTTTTTACTTTTTTTATATATACTGTGATCGATGATAGAAGTTCAATCGTTCTATTATAATATTGCTCTAGACTTTCTCTATATGCTGTCGCTGATAATGCTGCTTGAAAACCTCTCTAATACACTCTCACTCATACTCTACATCGTTTGCGTTGAGAACGTTAGACGCCCACAATCTTCCTACGCACAGCTCTCGTTATAATTCCCAACTGTGTTAGACAATTGGAGAAAACCGAATACAATTTAAACAATCAACAAACAAAATCATTAAGACAAGTGGTGAAGCTTTTATGGTTACCACTAAATTCTGATAACATTTTAAAAATGTCTGGGACTTTTCTCATTTCTATGGAAAGTTTCATCTATTCTATAAATCTATAAATTTGCCACAAAGTACATATTGTGTTATAAACAATGTGGCACAAAGTATTGTGTTTGTTTATGTTACTGCATATACCTTTATTGAATTATTATTTAACGATTTTTATATATTTTGTGTATATGGTTCATCATGATTATTTCCAGTTTTTTCCCTCTTTTTCCACTTTCTCAAAACATTGACGTCAATAATTAAGATTCCGCTAAGTTCTTTGTCATAACGTCATCGTTTTGATTCATCCCTTTTGACGATACCACACTCACTCGACATTAGTCAATTCGCTTTATCCAGCGCCTTGCGTTCATAATTGTTCTCTTTGCAATTTTCATTCTTCCCTGGTTCGTAACACAAGAAGACAAAAAAATACGCACTATAATTCTGCACAAATAGGCGTCTTACTTTTTTCAAAGATGAAAAAAATATTATTATAGTAATTGACAGCAATGGCACGAGCCAGCAATGGAGAAGAAGATCTTCATTTTCTCCAACCGCTGAACGAGGTAGGCGTATTAGATTAATGATTAGGTAGATTAGCTAGGAGAGAACAAGTGAATTTTCGATGTTAGGATAATTTGAAAATAAATGAAATTAATATATGTTAATATTCGATAAAACCATCAGCCTATCTTGTACCGCTCAGTGCTTTTAGTTGTTTTGCTTGTTTCGCAAATTTTGGTGTGACATGCACTAAATTATAGTTTATTTTCGTTTATGTGATCTAGTTTTCTTAATAAATTGAAGATTTGTCACATGTTTTTAGTTGCAACGCATTCATTCGTCGGCACGGTAACCTCTAGTAGACCTGCCTACTATTTATACTTTTACTTGACTTAATTTTACCAGTTTTTTCACAACTTGTCAAAAACTATGCGTTTGTACAGTCTATGTTTGTGGCAGTCTGTTCTATAACTGTTTTAGTACAATAGCTTCCTATTAGCTCATATCGCTACAAATACATTCGAAACATCGATTTTGCAAAAGTATATTCGTATCATTAAAGAAAAATATATGGCATCAGAGTAAACTTTAGCTCCAAAACGTCTAAACGTTTAATCTGCATCAACTCCAGTATGGAGATAAACACTGCCGAATCGTTATTCATTCAAACTGTCAAAACACTCTCCTCATTGTTGCGAAATGCATTGATTGCTAAACTCCCAATAAATGACATGATTTATTCACCGAAGACAACCGACTTTATTGGATGGCAGCCAACAAAACATACAAACCCCTAACCTTTTCATCACATCAAATGGCTATCGGAATCATGAAATCCCCAATCTCACAGCATTGGAAAAGCAAACTCGTTGGTACGGCGGAACTTTTGTTAAACTCTTCTCCACAGCAGTACCATCCTACCACCTGTGTGTGCCCGTGAAACCGTTCGCATTCGCATTGTGTATCCACTGATAAACATTAACAGCTTTTTTTTTACACAACCAACCTCCCGGGCAACCGTTCGAACCGTTTCATTCGCGAGCATTCGACTGCTTGTTCCACACGGCGGCAGCACTTGCAATCCCCCGGGCCCGGCCCGGCCGTTTTTACTCCGGTGTTCCCTTTAAGGACTTTCAAATCGAGCAAACTAAGCTAAACTTTCTATCGCACGCCCAGGGAATCGGAGACGCGGGGAGGGAGCGAGAGAGTGGGAGCGCAAAAAGCGAACAGCAACAAAAGTTAGCTAAGCAATAAAACTCCAACTCCTGCCTGCAAGCCCCCCGTGCTTGTGCCACCGCGCACCGTGTGCCATCGTCACCTAGCTGGGGTTGCTCTGTGGCGGGAGTGTGAGTAAAAATATGGGCCGTAAAAATTAAGTCAAAGCTAAGTAAAATAAACTTTAGCTTCAGAAGCGGTATTTCATCGCACCTCCCCCCCACCCCCCCACCACCCACGTCGATTGCTCACCCCACCCGAGGCGGGCGGTGTTGAGAATGTCGAGCATGATTTTTCGGTACGGAACGACAAACTGCAGCACGAGACCGCCGAGGCCTACGCCGACCGGGAGGGTGGAAAAAGATTGTGCTAAAGTGACCAACTGACGCAAGAAGCGCGTCGCCTGCTGTCCACTGCACTGCCCAGAACCTCTGGCCCTGACCGTCGCCTCGTCCAGCGACCCGGCCCAGCGACCAGCGTGGTGGGTTGGAACGGTGTTAACGCCACTTTCTGCACGTGATTGCTTCTCACAATTCTTCTGCCTTCTGTTTGGCTTTTAGCGCTTTTGATTAGCGTAATTTATGAGACTTTGATAAGAGAGTTTATTGCTGGTCGATTAGTCAATTATGGTAATGTAACGCTCGCGCCGCTTGATTCGGTAGGTAGCGAACGAAAACCTTGCGCTACCGGTGCGTGCTTTTTCTCGGTCAAAAATACTTCAACCCAGGAGTCCTTATTAGAGTTTTCAGAGCCAACCACCGCACCTCATCGTGTGGAGGGCCAGCACGAGCTGGGAGAAACGCACGCAGTTGGTGGCAACCGCTCCATTTACCCAGAAAGGCATTCGGGAGCTGGTTAATGCTGTGATTTACAAACAGCAACATAATACTAATATTTGTCGATGGACACACTGGCCTAGTACCTGTGTCCCAGAGCGAATGGGCGTAAATATTCGCTCGAAACTGCCACAAGTGGTCGACACCCATCCGTTGCCAACGGACCGGACAAAACAATCGCTCCGTATCCGATCACAGCCTAACGCAGGTCCCAGATCCCAGAACTGGCAGATAATAACGATTACTTCTCGAACGGCAGGGAGTCACTTTTCACCCGTGGCACCAACTGTGCCACCCGAAATGAAACGGGACCCGTTTCGAACGCGTTTCAATGACTGTAAACGGAAGCTTAATTACCGTACTATCCATCCGTGAGATGTCCTATTAATTTTAATTACTTTTATCCATCACTCGGCATCAGAGTCGCCGCGTGCGCCACCCGTCGGGACTTCGGCACACCGGTAACGTACAGTAACTCTCATTTCAACCGAACCCGGCGGCGGCGGCGGAGAGCCGTGAAGGATTTATTCGGGTTAGTTGGGATGAAATGCATATACAGCTGAGAAAATCAGTCCCACCTGTGTGTGTGTGTGTGTGTGAGTGTGGAAAATCGGGATCGGGAATCGTGCAAAAAAGGGTTTGTGTTGTGCCTAATGGATAGCTTCGAGCGTTTTCAATGAGTTGGGCATTACAATTTGTAGCGGGTACGTATTTACTGATCCGGTGTATGCGTTCCAAGCGCAGCGATGACTCTTTAAATGAGTGTTAAAAATAAGTACGTCGAAGCAATCACACACGCTATTGATTGTTGTTTTTTCATCACCTGCAATATACTCATTTGGCGCTTATAAAATGGGATTGAAATATGTGGAAGCATCGAACTAAAATCGAGATTATAGCGTGACTCTATATACCAATGTTTTAAATTTCCTACCCACGTTTTTTTTTTTGTTTGAATTTTTTTATAAATGAAATTTATATTTAAGCTTGTTTTTGTAGTTCAATTTAAATTTATCAAATGACCAACAGAAACAGATAGAAAAGATGGTCGCTGATAGTAGCAATCAGCGGCGAACCAAGGCATACGAATGAACTAAGCGGATGGATGAGATGGACCCTTGTTTGCCCTTACCGATTAGAACTAATGCCAAAGTTGTATAACATAGTTTAGAGTTTGTTTCCGCGAACTATTATGTATTTTGTAACATTTATGGCAAGATACCGAAACCGATACCTCTCTCAACTCGATGCCCTAAGCAGCTTTGCGTACCGCTCTGGTAACAATGAAACAATTTCATTGGTCCTTCAACTGTACCACAAAATGCAATAAACGTTAGTGTGGTGTTGACGCGTAAATGAGCCAGTGCAGATGTTAGTATTAATAATAGTTAATCGCGCAAGTATGAAGTTAGGACCACGAACGTTGTTCGATTTAACAATTACAAGGTTTATTTTGCTCCTGGAGCTTTCAAAAAAGACGCGTCCGTCCGCCACGATTGCCGTTACAGCAGAGAACATTAAAAAACATGATGGTTCCCGCACGTCGGGCAACCACACTAACACTATCACAAAACGCAAACATGATCGGTAAAAATTCCATGGGTTACACTGCTCGATTTAACTGGTTGAAGACGAATGGAGCTCTTAAGTATAAACAGTAGTATTAATGTGACCATTCAACTAACATAAAATTAAAAAGAAAATAATATCAATCCGACCTTCAACTTCACTTACTTAAACCATGCTACATGATTTTTGAGCTATCGTTCGTATGCTGAATGTCTTATAGATTTATACTTTTCTTTCCAATGTTGCGCTTTGTTGCAACAAGTTTCGAGATTACCATTTTTATTATAGTAAACTTTTCGAGTAGCTTAGTTTCCATTGCAGTAGTTTGCATTTCTTACGCACAGTATAACTTTATAATTACGTACTTCAACATTTACTCTCACGGCGTTTCTTTTTTTACTTATTTTTTTCTTACTTACTTATCAGGCACTACAACCTCTTGGCGGCTTTGGCTTGCTGCAAACAACGGCGGAACCGCTCATTATCGCACGCCTTCGTCCGTTCTGGCGGAAGAATCTACTCCATCTTTCCATCTCAGTCTCGGCACAGTAGGATTTGGACAGGGTCCATGTCACAGAGGCGTGTGTGAGTACTGGGACTATGAATGAATAGGACTATGAATATAAAGTACCAACTTCGTCCATCGCGACAGGTTCACTAAAGTGGAAAAATTTACTCATGCTGTAATAGGGTGTTATAAACACTTTTGCACATTATAACAGCTTTAAATTCCATCGTACCTGGAATCCAACGTATGGGTTAAAAATATCCAGTTTGAATTTCAATACAATCCAAAATTATATAGTTACTAAACGAGGTTTCATTTAATTTATATAGTTTATAGAATCTTAGAATGATCTAAATTTTCCTGTATCGTCAAATACAATTCGAGGCATATATAAATTTTCCCTGAATTTTCGCTAAATTCTAATGGAATGTTCGTAGTGTAGTTGGAAGCAATTTCCTAAAACCACTTTATGCTTCCGCAAACGCTGACAATTCGCCCTCGGGGGAAAGCCGTACCGCTGCATCAGGATATCGTTTGTTGATGTTTTCGTTGGGTATCAGCTGCCACGCGCTCTAGGAGCGTGTACTTCGTGCACATGGATTACATTGCTCGGCGCTCCGTTTCGGATACTTCCGTCGCTATTATTCAATGCGCTACTTTCCTCCCAAGCTCGCGCTGCCATGGAACGCGCGCGAAAGTTTCGTTAGCACTCGATCGACGGCCTGCGAGCGTTTTCGAGCTGTTTACTTTTTACCAAGACAAAAGCGCGTTGCAAAGCGCGCAGGCAGGCTTCGGAAACTCCTCGTCACCGCGTCATGACGCAGTTTCGGCGGAGAGACAAACTGCGCTCGTAATAACAGATAGGAAGGAAGCAAAAATAACATCATTACACCATCAAACCATCATCACAAGACAATTCCATTTTGCTACCGTGTGCTCAAGAATGGCTCATCCACCCCAAGGCCGATGGGCTCCATTTGGCCGATATTATGCTGCATGTTTATCGTCCAAGCAAAGCCCACCGCCACCGCCCTGGCAGGACATCGCTGCAGGAGCGCCATGGTAAACGGTGCCATTCATCTTTTTGGTCAAGTGATCGGTGAGATGGGTACGCATAGTACGCATGTTTTTCTTTTTTGTTCGAAACTTGCTGATTTTGCCAGGATTCATCAAGGTCGACGTTACACTATTACTATAGAAGATTACTATAGAAGATTACGTTATTACTATAGAAGAGATAAATGACAAAACATACATATGACAATATGGTTCTAGGGGTACCACATTTAACGAGATGTGAATTTATGCAGGAAACATATTTAAGGGATCATGTTCGTAGACTTTGGGGAAATATTACTTGAAAGAACTTTATGCAAGGCTGTAATGGAAATTCGCCATTCGGCAACGTTCTACAGAAGGTCATCAAGTCCATTGCATGGCACGTGAACCAACGACAACGAAAATGCATTATCATTATTCTAATATACAAATATGGTTTTCTTTGCACATTCTTTTCTTTTTCTATCAGAAAATATTTCTAATAACAAAAAAAAATGAATACATCTAACGGCGCGTCTAGACGACCA
>KB672880.1:474512-644218 GCA_000349145.1 Anopheles dirus | reverse complement strand
ACTTCAACATTTACTCTCACGACGTTTCTTTTTTTACTTATTTTTTTCTTACTTACTTATCAGGCACAACAACCTCTTGGCGGCTTTGGCTTGCTGCAAACAACGGCGGAACCGCTCATTATCGCACGCCTTCGTCCGTTCTGGCGGAAGAATCTACTCCATCTTCCCATCTCAGTCTGAGCACAGTAGGATTTGGACAGGGTCCATTTCTCAGAGGCGTGTGTGAGTACTGGGACTATGAATGAATAGGACTATGAATATAAAGTGCCAACTTCGTCCATCGCGACAGGTTCACTAAAGTGGAAAAATTTACTCATGCTGTAATAGGGTGTTATAAACACTTTTGCACATTATAACAGCTTTAAATTCCATCGTACCTGGAATCCAACGTATGGGTTAAAAATATCCAGTTTGAATTTCAATACAATCCAAAATTATATAGTTACTAAACGAGGTTTCATTTAATTTTTATAGTTTATAGAATCTTAGAATGATCTAAATTTTCCTGTATCGTCAAATACAATTCGAGGCATATATAAATTTTCCCTGAATTTTCGCTAAATTCTAATGGAATGTTCGTAGTGTAGTTGGAAGCAATTTCCTAAAACCACTGTATGCTTCCGCAAACGCTGACAATTCGCCCTCGGGGGAAAGCCGTACCGCTGCATCAGGATATCGTTTGTTGATGTTTTCGTTGGGTATCAGCTGCCACGCGCTCTAGGAGCGTGTACTTCGTGCACATGGATTACATCGCTTGGCGCTCCGTTTCGGATACTTCCGTCGCTATTATTCAATGCGATACTTTCCTCCCAAGCTCGCGCTGCCATGGAACGCGCGCGAAAGTTTCGTTAGCACTCGATCGGCGGCCTGCGAGCGTTTTCGAGCTGTTTACTTTTTACCAAGACAAAAGCGCGTTGCAAAGCGCGCAGGCAGGCTTCGGAAACTCCTCGTCACCGCGTCATGACGCAGTTTCGGCGGAGAGACAAACTGCGCTCGTAATAACAGATAGGAAGGAAGCAAAAATAACATCATTACACCGTCAAACCATCATCACAAGACAATTCCATTTTGCTACCGTGTGCTCAAGAATGGCTCATCCACCCCAAGGCCGATGGGCTCCATTTGGCCGATATTATGCTGCATGTTTATCGTCCAAGCAAAGCCCACCGCCACCGCCCTGGCAGGTCATCGCTGCAGGAGCGCCATGGTAAACGGTGCCATTCATCTTTTTGGTCAAGTGATCGGTGAGATGGGTACGCATAGTACGTATGTTTTTCTTTTTTGTTCGAAACTTGCTGATTTTGCCAGGATTCATCAAGGTCGACGTTACACTATTACTATAGAAGATTACTATAGAAGATTACGTAATTACTATAGAAGAGATAAATGACAAAACATACATATGACAATATGGTTCTAGGGGTACCACATTTAACGAGATGTGAATTTATGCAGGAAACATATTTAAGGGATCATGTTCGTAGACTTTGGGGAAATATTACTTGAAAGAACTTTATGCAAGGCTGTAATGGAAATTCGCCATTCGGCAACGTTCTACAGAAGGTCATCAAGTCCATTGCATGGCACGTGAACCAACGACAACGAAAATGCATTATCATTATTCTAATATACAAATATGGTTTTCTTTGCACATTCTTTTCTTTTTCTATCAGAAAATATTTCTAATAACAAAAAAAAATGAATACATCTAACGGCGCGTCTAGACGACCATGCTACTTTGGTGGCTGGCGCAAAAAATGTGTGACATTCGGTCTAGACGACCGCCTGAAAATTGCCGTGACAATCCGGAAAACCATGTCAGTTTGACAGCTGTTTTAGAACAACATTGAATTGCGGCGGCGCGAGCATCAAAGTGGTCGTCTAGACGAGCCGTTAGAGGGCTTACTATAAACAACACTACTAACCCTAAGTAGAATGAAAGATATCATGACTTTTCAAGCAATTGATCGATTACATTATACCACGAAATGGTTGAAATGCATCACATTATCCAAAAATTTCCCATGTACAGATGAAACACAATTATTTCATAGAAATTGCGAAAATTGTGTTGGTATGGAATACGTTAGGGATAAAGATTTTTATGATAAAGATCCAACATTCACACGGTTTGCTCTGCGCTCCTGGAGGACTCAGGTCGATTACAGCGAACGTTGCGCGCTCCTTGGCGTTGACACTCTGAAGCAGCGCAACTTTAGTGCTCAACGATTGTTCGTCGCGGGGCTTTTTGACCATCGGATCGACTCGCCGGCATTACTTTCCGCGATCAATCTATATGTTCCGGCGAGGACGCTCCGTGCAAGATCGTTACTTGACGTAGAGGAACGCCGTACCCGTTTTGGCTCCCCTGATCCGTTTCTCGTAATGTGCCGTTAATTTAATGCCGTTTGTGACCGTTACGAACCCGACTTGACCCGCACGTTGTTTTTGAACATTATTACTTGTATACGGCCTGTAGTCCATTGAATTTTGAATAATAAAATTACAAAATTACAAATAAAGTAACATAGGTGCTAGGAAACGTCAAATATCGCGTTTTTAATACTTCGACCAGATCGAAGAGCGTTCCGCGGGAAGAGGATAAACACGAACGCAGCAACGCCATTGAGGGGGGAAATTAAGTAAGAAAAGAACAATATTTTGAATTTAAACGCTATAATAAATATTTTAAATATAAATATATATAAATATAAATATTTGAATTTAAACGCTCAGCTTTATTTTTAACAATAGAACAATACAGAATGCATTCCTGTATTCATATTCACAGGAGCACATGAGAAACGACGCCTTCACCAGTCGTTCTACTTTTATTTTTTATTTTTTTATTTATAGATAAAAATTGTCCACCTAATAGGGTTAACAAAATAAAGAAAACGCACTTACATCTAACTTATATACTAAATTACAGAACAAAAAAAAACGTCATGTCAGGACGGTAAGGAAAACGAGAAAATAGAAGCTGTTAAAACGACAAAGACAAACAAGAAACGGATCATTGGCGCCGTAAGATGTCCGTCTAGAAGACTCACCGAGGAAAGGGCGGGAGCGAAGGACACGGGAGGGCACATAAATAGGAATGCGGGTAAGGAGTGACGGCACGTCAGTGTCACCTAGCATCAGCCCCGCAATACTTAAACCCATACAAAACTCATATCTTACCTCATATCTCATACCATAAACTCATTACCAGCAGATTATTAACTATGGGTGAAAGATTCCAACTTTAAACGTTTTTCCAGGAATCTTCCACCTTATAACAAATAGGTAAATAAATGCACATAAATAAAGGCATGAAAGGAGAATGATGGCAGCTTATCAAAAAATAAAGAAGCATGATTAGATTTTCGATTTCGATTTTCGAATGCTACATAAACTTACAACTGAATGATTGGTCTCGAGGAATAATTGGGATAGGTTATGATGTTGTCTGCTTTTTTATTCGAAAACAAACATTAACATTCTGGTTCACATCCCTGAATCTAGAGCAGTCCCTGAAGCATCCAAAAAAGAGTGTTACTGAAAAAAAAACTTTTATACATGAATAACGTTTCATTTTAAATGTTGGCGAAGCTCAAACACGCACACGCTCAAACTCTACACCCATGGTGCAACTATTAAAACGCGCGTGTGCATCTAACGCACAGAAAACGAAACCCGTCATTAGCGCCTATTGCTTGCACGCGCGCCGAAGGTAAACAATTTCGCCGCCGAAAATCGATTGTTGTTTACCACCGTACCGTACCGTGCATTCACGCCACCACTGAAGCATTGTGCGATGGCTATGAAATTTTCATCGGCCCTTCGATAGCTTCCTTTCATCGTACCGGGCGGCGAAATGGTTTCGCTACCATTTAGTCCCGACCCGAACAAAGGGCTCAACGCGGTGGAAACGATCGACTGGCATCGGCGGCGCGTTTTTGGTCACTCGATCGGCCATTTGGGCCAGTGGTAACCAATTTGATTTAGATGCAAAATGTTACCATGCCCGGGCTGCGTTACGACGGCCGAGCATGTAAATTATCAACAACCTGCCCCGTTTGCGGCCCGTTAATTGTCCACCGTAATTGCACGCAAGTGTTGCATTTGGCGTCACTTAAAATTAATTACACAAATTAGAACGCAGTCACACCGTGGGAAGTTGAGTTCCCGCTCGCCATGATGATGAAGCCAATATAACTGAGGCAAAAATCACATCCACCGACAAGTTTGTTGCTCGATCGAAACCATCGGAATATGGCACCTTTGTCAGCATAGAATTTTCATTCCACGCCCTTGCGAATAAATGTATTGGTTCATTCATAATGGAGGGGTGAAGGCAATTTCTAGTCTCAACGCAGGATAACGAGTCAATAAATGAAGCTATCGTCGGTTTGAAATTGCTTTTCGCCCATGAGGCGCAGCATCGGCTTCTTCTCGCCCATCATTCGCGCACTTTTGTTCTCCAGCACCATTATGATTCTTTCATTGGCCTCAAAACCTATCGGAAGTTTGTGCACTTTGTCGCATCGCACCGCACCGTTGAATGCATTATGGATCGTCGTGTGAATTAATTGGGCGAAAAATGTACCAACACCGACTCCGGAACGTCAGCACCACGCTTGTGAGCGAAGCAACCGCTCGGCAATGGACAATAAACTAGGGCATTAAACTCGTTATAACTACATTTTGTGTCTTGCTAAAGCTTGATGAGAATTTTGAGAGGCGATTACACTGTGTGTGCATGAGCGGAATTTGGGCGATATGTATTATTAAATTTAATTACAACTTTACTCAACACTCTCGCTCCGTGTGCTCGAAGGAGGCACGATCAAATGAAAACTTTGATTAGTCGATGTAGCATAAAATTCGTGTTGCAAATGGTCACCCCAAAATTCGTTACGATTTTATTTACATTCGGCGTTTTAAAGTAGAGGTAAGGTTTGGAGTCGAATACCAACAATTTGAATATTAGTGTTTATTTATCTTAAAAAAGTAATCAAAATACCAACATTGCAGAAATTTTAATTATGTCTAGTCGAGACAGTAATTCAACGAATGGTTTGAAAGAAAGCTAACAATTAATGAAGGTGCAATCGTAAGCGTTCCCGGTCTCTAAATAATTGAAACAATAATTATTGGGCATACCACACAAAGATACACAAGAAGGCACCAAGAAGGCACCAGCTCAAACTGTAAAAATGAATTCACCTTAAAACATTCAAAAATAACATGAATAAAAAGGAAAAGAAGAAGAATAAGAGTAAGAAGAAGAAGAAGAAGGAGAGAAGATACAGAATGGTTAAAATTGAAAGAACCAACCAAATAATTTGAGATTTTTCATATTCATATTATGATCGCCCCAAATATCATTGTATAGTTTTTTGTGATTACTCGTATACTCCTGTTGTTTAACATTCTAACTATTAGATAACAATGATTTTAAACAACGAACATGGCAATTCATCACGGCAAGGGATCTGGGTGAACATCGGCTCGATCTAGCTTTCATCGGAAGATGGAGCATGAAAATTTGATGCATCGATTGAACAGAGTTCCGTACCCCGCAAGTTCATATTGTCATGAAACACAAACCTGAATCCTGCAAGAGGCTTCAGAGTGACCTGTGTTATCCTCGTCTTCACTATCATTTCATCAGCTATTTTTACCTCTATTAAACGCTCTAGGTGTAGATAAACACAGCCATCGTTGTAAGAAAACTTTTGATTTCAAACTATGTGATCGTCGGAAACGACGATGCCGTGGTTGGCTTATAAGTCAAATTACAATAGTTATATTTCAACATAAATAAATATTCGATCACAAGTGCACTGTTGAACTATTTTAATTTGTCTAGGAAATATACACTTTATATTGCTAGAGCTACGATTTCAAAGGCTAGGCGCCTCCATCTAACGTCGATGTAAACCGATAAAACCGAGGCATGCTACCACATGGGAAGAACGTATAAACATTTTAAATCACTCATAAAGTGAAACAGTCTTCTCATCTTCGGGAAGTCTACTATAATCCCCATTATCATAACCACATCCGGAAATGCTTTAAGGGACCGTAAAATGCGTTGCATACGCTATATAAAGTGCCTGCTAAACTTTCTTTGTACAAAGCACCACACACACACACACACATACACACACCCACACACACATACACACACCCACACACACATACACACACCCACACACACATACACACACCCACACACACATACACACACCCACACACACATAAACACACCCACACACACATACACTATTCATTATTCAATCATCTTCCGGCCGATCTGCACATCCCCGTCCTAAACATGCAAATAAATCCCGTTCATCCTTTCCCACCACTGTTTGTGGCAACAAAAGGCAGCCAGGCTGCCGTTAATCATAAACGCACTAATTATAATGACTGTCGTTTGTTTATTTTTCAATTCGTGCTAATCTAAATTACTAAACCGGAGCGTTTCGTTGTTCCTCCCCCCCCCCTCCTCCCCCAATGCCTAACGAACACACTTTGTCCGTTTGCTCGTACGCCCGTCGTATGTGGCGCGTTCCCATAGTGTACGTTAGTGTCTGCTGCAAGTGGTTTTTGGGGTGTCGGAGCGAGATGAAATAATGGCTCCATTTCCACCGGGAAACTGGCACGGGCGAGGTGTCTCGCGTTTGGTGCGATTGTGCGCCCTCACCTGAGGGGTACAGGACTAGATAAGAGGAGCCAGAGGAGACCGAAAATTAATAATTAATTCATGTTTCGACAGACTATTTGACGTTGCGGTTGTTCGCGCGCACAAACTGGTGGAACAAACTATAGCGGGAGCCCTGTTCATTTGCGGGACCGGTTTATGTGCATCGATTGTCTAAAATGTGTGCACCTCGGTCATCGGTCATTCTGCGAGCTTCCTAATATCCTCGAGTCCTCGAAATGGTAACGCGCATTACTAATCAGTTTTATTTAGAACTCCAACATCAACATGGTGCACAACAATCTCCATGATGCCAGCTGCCGGTAGGGGTTTGTTTTACACCTTAATGTTATGATTACCTTTCGAATTGTTTGTCGATTCTATGGAAATGGCTCATAAATGGCTCTATGAACACGTTGCACTAACGGTCGAATGACTCGATGTTTTACTCATTTGGAACCGTTCACTCCCTAACCATAAACCAAACCGAACTTTTCAACCCTCATAAATCTACTTTTCGTAGCTTATTTCCATTGGCTTGGTTTTCTCGCCAACGAAATTTTATCGCTGCCCGATCGCTCTATGTTTGAGCAAAGCCCAAAAAATCGGTTTTGCTGCGGTCATATCAAACTTCTGCATTATTCGCGAAATATGACTGACAAGGAAAACGATATCTTCCGTTGATCTGTGCTGTCTGTCGTCATGAAAGTTTTTTGCTTGGTTTTTCCTTTCAACCTTCGTAACTGCAATCACGTAACATACGAAATTGTCTCATAAAAATCTACCAAGCACACACAAAAGCACAGCACAAATCATTAAAGAAAATGCAATTAACTTCTCCATCCCGCTCCATTCTTTTGACTGCTGGTTGCTTCTCCCTTTTGCCATGGACCATTCGATGGCAATTCGTTCGTTTGGCCTCGAGTAAAAAATAGAAAAATAAATACAATACACACACAGCCCGCCACCGCGTCCACGTGAAACCGTAAAGCTCATCGAGCAATCATTCTTTATTTGGCTGTTTATTGACTAACGGGAGTGTCCTAACTTTTGCCTCACCTGCTGCCGCATGTCCTAATTCCCGGTGAACAGCGATCGAGTTTGGCTTCGCTTACATGCCGCATGCTTCCGTGGTGCCGTAACGATGCTATAAAGATTATTTCTACTGATTGTATAATTTTTAAATAAGTTTTAATGATCCCTTGGTGCACGCGGTGTTTCTTTTCCCCTTCTCGCCTCCAGGTTGAGGTCGTCCAGGGCACATGGCACACTGGGCACTGCACAGTAGCCACCGCCGAGGTACAGACGAACCAGGGAGGAAAAATAAATACCACCAGCCGCATGGGCGAGTAATGTGCTGTGAAATACGTTTCATGCTCGTTAACGAAGTTTAATGTCTATTGCATGATATTTCATTTGTTTTTTTTTTCCTACCGGCAAAGTAGGCATTTCGGGAAAAAAGTAGTTTGCTTGTACAATGTCACTTGAAGTGGCATTCGTCAACGAGATCAGTACAAACGGTACGAAATCGGGTATCAGACAGCATTAAGCGTACGAAAATTAATATGTAGGTCATCCTCGCTCAAATCGGTTTTGTAGAGCCTCGCTCAAAACGATTTCCGTTCCACTTTTGTAACACTAACGGACAAATCTGGTGTCAATTGACACTTTAGCAACTTTGAGCTTCGATAACTCGAAAACGGTTAGAGATATCGACAAACGGTTTTAACCCAAAGTTTTATATTTTCAAAGTTTTTTTTATAAAGGATTTTCAAAAATTTTAAAATCCGTAAATTTCTGCGATTTACTCCTTTCGTGCAAATCCTGGTGTCAAATGACACCTAGAAGGCTATTTTTGGCAATTGTTAACCGATTGGGCTGAAATTTTCACCAGTTGTGCGCAAACTATTCTAGTTTTATACTTTGTGACCCTACTCCTTTGGTTTGTGACCATACTCCTTCCCGTTTGCTCCCCAGCCCCCCTCAAGTAAAAATCCGCCGACGTCAAAATTTTAAAAACCTTAAAAACTATAGGTTTTGAAAATAGCATTAACATTTTCAGAGCTAGTTTGGTCCGTTCATAACTTAGTCAACTTTTTTCCTATAGAGAAACGCTGCTTGCGAGTTTCATCAAAGCTAGGAGAAGAGTGAGAAAACTTTAGATGTTAAATTAAACCAAATTTAGAAGAAGAAAGTTAAAAATTAACATAAAACTAAAAGGTAAAAGGTTAAAACTAAAAGGTTCAGAAATTGCAAAGTTATTGATGACCTGAGTCTGCGCGACAGAAAAAAAACAAGAAAAATAACTAAAAAGATAGTGTTTAGAATACTCCAACACGAGAAAATGATCGCTTGGTAATTGCAGTGTCAAAGGACAACAATACAATATAACAACAATACAATACACTTTGTAAGGATGCGCGATTGTTCAATACCGGACCCAAAGATGGTTCTCCCAAGTCACATGTTGTTCACCTAGTTTCAAAAAGTCGTCATTGCTCATCGCAAACAAATCTATCAAGCGTTTATTATATCAAGGTGAATGAGTAGCTTAGGTTGTATTAACATGACTTCCAAACCCCATACTGTTTCGTCTCTCAAATTCTTTAACTAAAATGTCTTTCCAAAAATTGGTTGCTATCATTAAGAGGTTTCACTGTACTATAAATTGAAAATATCAGTCAGACATCAGTATACAAAGATATGGATGTGAATTTTTGACTAAAACGAACGGAACATTACATCTAACGCTTTATCCTAGGCGAATAAAACACGAAAAGATACACCGTTATTAAAAAAAACACAAAAAAACAAAGAAAAACACACCAGCACCACAAAAGACACCAGCACTAAACGAAAAAAGCGATTAGAAAGCGACTTATGCAACGTTTTTGTCGGCTAGTAAGGCCGCAGTCGGACATATTCTACAAGCCAATTGCGTTCTTATCATAATAGTGGATGTTGTAGTCATATTAGTGTTTCATGGTTCACCATGACGAATATCTCTCACACAACGTAAGCTAGGGTTGAATTTGACGTCATCATTCCAAAACCATTACATTGGCGGATAAGTGTATTTATCAGGAATGCAAACAAAAAAAACAAAATAAACTAAACTTTCAAATGTAACGACACAGCTTTCATCATCTTCACAACAAAAGCAATGGAAATTTTCCCGCGAACTCCTCCACAAGAACCCAAGCACGTGTGTAAATAGACGAATTGACGAATAGGAAACACAATACAACAACGGTGTACCAACGCATCGGAGATGCTTCAACATCCAGATCGATTGTTTTACTTTCCAGTTCAAAGAAACTTCAACGGCGCTTGGCAACGACGACGGCGACGACGACGCGCGCGAGCCGTATTCTTCTCGTTACGCGCGAAATCGTATCCAACCAGATAACAAATCATTTCCCACCGTACGTCTTGCCACCGCGCTCTGCTAGCAATCCCGCTCTCAGGACGACGGAGCGAACTCATAATTCGTCCTGTTGCTTCGCTTCGTGCCTTCGTTATTGTAAATATCGATGTCAACAGGACTATAAAAGAATCGTTTACAAAAAGGATACGGATTGCGAGCGAACGGCACAAGCGAGCGCACACACACACACACACACATAGGCACATTCAGCGGCATCTACACGAAGCAACGAGAACGGTTTCACCGCCATCTCCTAGCTCGCCGGAGCAAGAAGGTGTATACGTACACAAAAGAAAAGACGTTAGGAAATAAAATACAAATTATTATTATCCTGAAAATTTCCTGTCCCGACACACACGGAGCCGGGTTGCAAAGGGCAAACGGGGTTCGGCCAGGGTTCTGGAGGGGAGTGAAAGAAAAAAAGCCCGCTTCCGAGCGTGTTGCGAAGGTGTCGGTGAACGGTTATTTGCCACATGTCGCAATGCGAGCGGAATTCAAACATGCCGACCAGCTCACGTTGCCCCTTTGTTCGCCGGTAAACCAGTGGGAAGGCTGGCGCTCGATACTGGCGCGCTCGGTATCGTGCTCGTGCCCCCGTGTCAGCGGCGCAGTTGATGTCTATATAGCACAATCAATTACCATACCATTGGGACCGCCGTTGCAGCGTCTGTCGATTGCGAGTTACGAGGGGGAAACCTCGGGAGCATCCCGAACAATTCCCCACCAAGGTGAAACGGCCCGCACACACGCCCGGGCCTTCGTCACTCAATCAGTCATGCCGTCCCTGTCCTTTCCCGCCAGCCCGGCGATGTAGTAAGTCAGCAGGTTTGCCATTCACATTAACAGTTTATTACGCCTGTTTTGCTTCCTCATAATAATTTTGATAAATATTTTAGCCAAATCGCTTCACCACCGCCCGGGTTTTGCCAGGAATCGAGAGCCACGCGCGTGATTCCGTGCGCCCCGGGGCACGCTATGCATTGTTCAATCGACTGCGATGTCTGGATTTCTTTTATGCGGTCATTACGGGGAGGTTTTATGAATTTTCATTACGTCCCCGCGTCTTTTGCGACCGAGACATGCTTACTACCACTTGCGCTTCGTTTCGCTTTCTGCGCACTCATGCTCTATGGCCGCTCGGAAGGAAGCAGTAACTCGAGCAGGATACGATACGATAGCACTTTTTTGCTTGCTTGCTTGCTTGCTTGCTGTTGCGCCACTCGTCGCCGCGTCTCATGCTAAAGCGAGCGGAAAATCATTGTCCTTCCTGCCGTTTCGGCGGGTACGTTCGCACGGGAAAGCATGTTCCGCAGCCGAGCGCGAAGTAATACTGGATGGGGTGGGGTGGTTCAGGATAATTTTGCACGCACTCAAATCAACCGGCACCGGGAGGACCAGGTTGACCGGGAGCTAGGGTGTTGCTGGTGCCATAAACCGATGGACGAGCAATACGCTAGTCGCGCGCTGTGGCTTCATTATCGTCATGGTGGAAATGGGTCGTGTTTATGTTTTTACTCGTACCAATTTGGAGAGGATGTCGCGTGAGTTAGTGACTGGTAGGCAACTTTTCACATTGTTTAGGCGCGCTTCACAGGGGGAATGGCTTTTTGCGTTCATTTTTTCTACTTCCCTTCAATATTTATTCGTTAATTCCTAATCCACTTAATAACTTTTATTTCAAACTCACTGTAATCAGTTTTATTTCAACATGCCTTAGCTTTACCGTTTAGAGCAATTGTTCTCGTATCATTTGCAAAAAACTAACAACACTTTATCAGCATTTACGAACCAGCGGGAAAGCCAATGAGCTACAAATTAGCTTCCATTTAGCACACTATGCCGGAGCTTTTTTTAAAAACCCATTTCCCAGTATCCTTGGCTGCGTTGCATTTATGTTTTAATTCATGCGTCCGAACCCCGCAATCATATACGCATTAGTCATTACGTTCAACAACTACCGGCATGAATCGAGTGAGCGAACGAGCGCCAACAGTTGGCTTTGCTGACTCCCGGAGTGCAGCTTTATGGAGAAACAATATTAATTTGATTCCGTGCCTAATGAACGGTTGCCCAGATCAGGCGAACCATGCAAGCTCCCGTTAGTGGATTAACACATTTCCTTCGGTGTTAGGGTGCGGCATAAAGAAGGCAGCGGGCTGTATAGTTTTAGAAATGCTCGTCGAATGCTCGATTTTAATTGTAAATTGTTGCACTCGTGTGCATTGTACTGATTGTTGACTATTTACATTTCATTCAACCGTTTCCTGGATGCATTGCAACATGAAGCTACTGACAATCGTATCTGCACAATAACACGTTTGTGCACGTTTTGAAATGCATTTTCAAATATTATTTATGGATGCGTGCATGAGTTGATTTTAATTAATATAGGCAATCAGTAACTAAAACAAAATGGCATGTTTATCGTTACTATTGAATGAAATTTCCCAGAGCTCAGATTCACAATTTCCCTGTAATTGAGTGTAAAAGGATTGATGTTTAAACTGCCAATCTAGCATATTGAAAGGACAAAACGAGCATGTTTTATGTTATATGCATTTTAATATTACAGTACTAATTTGGCATATCGGCTTGTAACGGCTACCTAACTTCACCATGGCCGGTGAGCAACTCTTCTGCTAAGAGGATACGGACCGGATGGAATTTAGGTAGCTTTAGGATTTTCTGAATAAATAGTTTTTCAATCGAACAAGTACGTAATAATCTCCTTCATCCTATCCCAGCTTATTAGTATGTTGTGTGTCACACGTTTTTCAGCATTATTCTTTGATCTACCCATGAACGTAATCCTGCTCGACACTGTATTTGCATTGTACGAGCTCGACATAGCGAGTTCAATATTACAAGCGCATGATACCAGATAGCTTATAAACCAAATACAAACGAATTAGAACAACATCGTTTAACCACTTATCTCCGTAACAATATATGTACACTCAAACGCAGAGCCGCTAAGCTAATCCAACTGCGAGTTGACACCCAGCAATTGACACATACATTAGAGTTTTTACGTGTAAATTATTTTTTATGTACGTTTGTTGAGTTCCCATTACATTTTCGATATTTTATGAAAGTTTTCACTTTTTTTTTTTAGTTTTATTTAATATTTCGCATTCACAATGCCAATTTTTGAAGATTTTAGTTAAGCAGTAGCGGCTCAGTTTTTCAATATTTCCTCCGACTGAGAAGAAAAAGTGTTACCAGAATCACATTTTTGTAGCATGATCCTTGTTTGCAATACTACACATTCTCCATATGGATCGAAAACTATTTTACAGAACAAAAAGAAGCAATATTGTCTCAAAACATTCATATATATTGCATTAATTTATTCTACAACTAGTCGAAATTTATAATGGAATCCCTCAATTTTTGAAATTATTTATTTCATCAGTAATGACTAGGCCCTACGATGGAAATAAAACTGAAAATATTATCTGGCACGTCCTACTACATGCTGTTTGATTGAACAATGCGTCATAAATCATTTTGCTTCGTTCCGTACAATCTACAATCCACTAGGCGTCTCCATTCCCGAACTGCAGTGCAATCGATTTCATGTGAAATACGTTCCCTTCTGCGAACCTGCACGCAAGGCTATCATCCACTTTCGTATCGCTCCCTCCATAAACAATAAAAGCAAACACACACAAACACACACACATAAAATACGGCAAAACATCTGCAAACGTATTGTTAACCGTTTAGAGAGGTGTGAATGGTTGTAACTTCCCGGTCGAGAAGTACAAATCGGTTACAGCCGCCAATGTTAACCCTGCACTCTGATTGTCCCTGCCACGAGGTACGACGGTGCACCCGCGGAACAAACTGTAAACAAATAAACTTCAAAATTATACGATCGTCGTAAAATTTGCCATTTCCTAGTACACTCTTCCGATGAGCTGATGGAGGAAAACGCGAGACGATCAACCCGGTCACCGCCAACCTAGATGCCGGCTCGCACGGGCTTGTACCGACGACGAGGACGACGGCAAGACTATCGCCTACTACGAAAGGTGCCGGAAAGTCATTTTATATAGTAATGGACCGGTGTGTGGGGCAACCCGTCAACCGCGTCAACGATTTTTCACGTTGCTACTCGAGCGCCAAGGCGGGAGGATCCTTTCTTCCAGCGGCACCGGGACTTTATGAAGCTACGCTGGAAGAAATTGCAATAGCACGGTTCGCTATCCATGCACAATTTAACGGTTGAATGACTTGTTCGGTTCGCCGTGGCAACCTTCGGGCGACGATTTGTGCGGCTCATCGTTACGCTCCGGAACGGGTGGGGGTGGGCTCGTTGTACTGCAATAAAACCGTTGTTGAAACCATGAAAAATTGGCATAATTGTTGGGCCCCGGTACCCGCGTGGGCCCCTACTGCCTAGTAGTTCATCGGTTAGCCCAGGTTTCCGGCTTCGGAAGCGATATTAACCGAGGCGGTGTATTGATTTTCGTGGAAGCTTTTTCCGCCGTAATCGATGGCAAACGGGGCTGGCGCCGAGCGTCTCGGCGGGCTTGTCGTCGTGTTTGCATGTAGCAAGATCATAATTACGGCACACTCCGGGTCGCCCCGGGCAGCCTCGAAACAAGCGAAGAAAAATGTCTCGCTCGTCAAGCGCACGGAGCACCTTGTATGGGAACGGTACAAATTAACGACCACCGGCATCACGGGATGCATATTAAGCTTTCTGCCTCCCGCAGCATGTCCCTCTCCGCTTATCCCTCTCCGCTCGGCGCACACGAAACACGGCCCGTGGTGCCGTGCACTCTCGGGAGACGAGGAAAATGTAAAGTTGACGTGACTACAATAATAAACCCCGTTCATATTTCACGGTACTTCCAGCCGAACCATTTCGGGCCCGGGTGCAATGTTTTCGGTCCATCAGAATTAGCAAGAAAACTGCATGTGACACAGTGAACATTCGATTATAAGCATTGACATGTTTAAAGGAATTGCACTGCCACGGGGAGCTTGTGGCGAACAGTTCCTCCAAACTTGCCAACCACTCCGAGGGCAGGATAAATTGCCGATTATTATTCAAAGCGCTGAACACCTGCTGCAACTACAGCAACAGCGCGTCCCAGCGCTAACCTCGGTTCTGGTCACGACATCCCGCCCATTATGTTCACGGAAACGGATGGTCAAATTACGGTTCTAGCTAATTCGCAACAGGTAATACGATCCCCACCGCGTGCCCCTCGCTAGCGCGTGCCGAAAATCTGTTCGACGCCCCACGAAGAACATAATAACATTGACCTCATAAAGGACGATACTGCTTCCTTCTGCCACGCTCGCTTCTGTGACAAACATTTCCTCAATATTGGTGACATGGTGACATTTCTACCATTTTTTGCCGCACACAGAATTTTCATGTTTTTTTTTTGTCTTGGCTTTGAAATGGTTTCTTAATTCCACTTTCGATCCCGAAACCGGACGAGTCGCGTCCTCTCACTGTGGCGCCGCTCCGGACGGCCCGGGCACAGCAGAGGAAACGAGCGAAATAAACGGTTGAAAATAATTGGAAAAATTCAATTATACACCAACGATAATTTTAATTAATTTTTTCGATCCCATTTTAATTGAACTTAAATCAGCGCAACCTCAAAGTTAAATCACCTCGTCGCCGGTAATCATAAGCGGCGCAGGGCGGCACTGACAAACGCGGGCGAACCCTTCGGACGGAACGCTTACAGAACACGCGCGCGCGCGCTCTCTCTCTCTCGCGGAGCCAATTCCACTCAGCGACTGAATATGAAGCGTGGTGCTGTTGAAAACAAATACAGCGAAAGCTAATTACTTTCCAGCTCCAAACGATGCTTCACAGCAACGCCTTCTCCAATCGATATGTTGGATGGCAGATAAATAAATATATCTTCATCGATCGTTCATTCACATCGCGCTTCGGAATTTTGCCACTCGGAAACACGCAATACTTGACACCGTATAGTGGCATGCACGTTGCGTAAATAGTAATGGCAGATCATTCCATCACGATGATCATACAATCATGAAAAATCAGTTAGGAACACGACTACGAGTTCGTTCCGAATTGAAAACAAATTTGATTAAATTAAGAATACTAGGTAGCACTAAAAGTCGAAGGTATAAACGGAAGGTTGAGCGACTGCGTTCCAGGTCTCTATAGATTGTCAAAAGGTACATGTATTCGAAAATAAAGCATTTACTACAAAATTATATTAGTAATCAATTAGTCTGAATTACATATTTAACCTAATGTATTACATCACAATTCTAATTACAAAAACATCTTCTACACTTCTATGTATCCGCTTTATGCCCGAGAACAGATGAGCGATCCAATCACATCTTTAGTGCGTACAATAAAATCTCCACCCGAATGCATCTCCCGATCAGATCCCATCATCGCACCGGGCACGATTAAGCTGCGAGACAGATATGCGACGAATCATCAACATACCGCCGCACGAAGACGAAACAATCCGGTCCCATTTTGCGCGCACGCACCGCGCAAATATCACGCAACGCGCAAACGTCTCATTTTCCGGCCGGCCTCGAACAAAGTCCATCATTTTCATTTTATTTCGCCGCAATAACCGGCTACACGGCACGATCTAGTCCATCTAGAGGCCGTTGGTCGCGTGGGGGTTGCGACGGTGACGGAGTGTCCTGAGAATTGCCAATTACAATTGGGCTATGCTGTGTGCTGGGTAGGAAGCCGTCGGCTTCCAGACAGGCTTCTTATGTGTTGCTCTTTCTCTCTCTCTCCCGTGTGTGCGCGCGCGCTCTATCTAATATCGTAAAACACGTCATCGTATGATTAAATCTGATCCATGGGATCATAAATTTGCCGTGGCCCTTACGACCGGCTTCCCGGCGTGCCGGAGGTGTTCCCAACGGCGCACTGAAGGCATTCACGCACGAGTGCGCTGCTGCTGCGCTCCGTGCGTGTCCATGCGTGTACGCATCATTGTACACGGCTCACTCAGCCCGCTCTGCACCTTTCCGGGCGCATTTCATCTCGCCGTGCAGCGTGGCTCGGTCTCCCGGGAACGATGCAAGGGAAGAAATCTAATCAACACCGTCAGCCTGGGAGCCCCTGACAGAAGTGATATCGTTTCCGCTGGCAAGTGGAAGTTATTTCTCCTGGGCGGCGTGAAAGCGTGCTACTGTTTCGCCATTACTTCCAGTAATTCTGGTCCGTTCTTATGCGGACAATGTTAAAATCTACTCACTACATTCTCCGGAAGACCTGACCACCTGGCATAGTGTACAGGCTGTCAGATGGAGACAAACATTGTATACTTCCTTTTTATTTACTTTTTTCTTAGCACCTTGAAGAAGATTATCCGAGATATATGATTTCGAATACCGAAAGATGTACCTATTGACGAATCAGGTCCCTGTTGTGTCATAACTTAAATTAAAAAAAATGAATATTTAATTGAAGAGTAAATGTCATTTTGTTATACGATGGACATTGGAACCTAGCAAATGTCGGAGGTTTCCTCAACCTGCTAGAACTAGAGGGTATGTTGACGCGTGCGGGATTAAAGGACAAGGGACGAAAGAAGTAATGTTCAAGCAGACCGAGGGGCATGGATCGTCCAGTTTCGTATTAATCCACCCGTTTTGGTAGCAAACTTGAAAGTTACAATAAAATCAAATTATTGGGATTTGGCATAAAGGTTTCCCCTCTTCATTCTGTTTCACAACTATTGAATGTTAAAGACAAAACTATGACACTATGTAAAAAAAATCAAACTGAACTCATTAACCTCCCTGTAATGGTTATTTCGATTTTTAGGGGTCATAACCATGCGTATGAAGAGACGAATGCAAATAACAATGTATTATAAAAAAAAACTTATATTCAAAACATACGTGCAAATGCTTTGAATTAAAAACTAGCTTCCTGTAACTTTATTCCCTGCTGTTAGAAGGAGTACGAATCATTCAAAGTATGCAGTTTTGCAAAACGATTTAGATCAGTGGTCGGAAAACTTAACACAGCACACAGAGCCGATTAGTAAAAAATGTACTGAAAACCAATGAAACAGTAAATATCAAAAAATTAAAAATCAATTTAATCAATTTAAAACCATGTACACATAGAATGCTTCTTCGTTTAATAAAGTTATTCCAATCCAATATATTTTCAATACATTCAAACATCCAATAATAGCTTTTCGCATTCACTCTACTCAATATTTGAGTTCTGGTTCAACGTGTTTACTAGATAATAGTCGTCAGTTTTTGCTCATTGTACCATTTTTCAGTGTTTTTGATTATACATTCTATCTCTGTATGTATCTCAAATGTTTCATCGATTTACTTAACACTGACGATGTTTTTTTTTTGTTGTTGCAAACCCACGTCTTTAAACAATTACAAATTAGGTAGTTTTTCAAATCATTTTAACATTTCCGTGTAAGATTAATGCACATGTTTCGATTCGAGTATCTTTTCATAATCACATAATATTTGACAACTCCCATGGAGAAATAGACAACCGGACTACAAATCCCGCTGTTTACTGTTAGGGCTTCAGCCGTTGAAGCACAGGCGCACAGTGGCACAGTGTATTTTTATCGCTAAGATTCTGAAACACGAAATTGACGCACCGAAACTGCTTAGTAGAATTGACATTAACGCGCCATATCGGTCATTACGTAAAACGTCCATTCGACTATCGCGAACCAGAACCAGATACGCAGCGCATGAGCCAATAATAGCTATGTACCAAAGCTTTAACCAGCTTCAACACGCCATTGACTTAAATATGATTCGTCTCTCCTCGTAACGTCCTAATTTATGTTATATGTTATTGTTCTTACGTTCTTACGTTTTAAAATAAAAATTATTTGATAAAAAAAAGTTTTTTTTAAACTGAAGTGCGTTACGATATTTATTTTTTTCAGAAAAATCATTCTGATCAGCGAACTTTCAATATTTTTACTTATATTTTAGCGATTACGTTTATCGTTTTTGTTAATATACAGCCCATAACATAGACCAACATAGATATGCGGATATAACAAAAAAAGCTTTATGAAATTGATGTTCTACTTGAATTGATGTACTACTTTTTCAGATTGGGGAACAACCATTTCATTCCAGTATTAAAATTTAAAAGTTGTGTTTTTGGACTTTTATATTTATTAATCTTTAAAAGGTAGCGTAAATATCCTTTCAATACATTGATACAATATATCTTATTAATCCAACATTCTCAAGCAGAAATGAGAAATTCAAAAAGTTGAAAGAAATATCAAGATTTTAAAGCTTATTTACGATGAAAAACGTTTGCAATAAGTCATCACAAACTTGTGCCAAACAAGTCCCACAACAAGTCATCGTATTACTGGAAAGCATAGTACAAATGGTACTGAAAAATCTGGTCTAATATCAGTCAGATAGCAAAGTCGAAGTGATCTTCACATTCACCCATCATAATGGAACACATTAATATAACTTATACACCGCTTCAGAATCTCGGATGGGTTTTCTGCATCACACGCTTCGCCAGGTTTACCAAGCGCAACTTCAACCTCCCACAGAAGGCTTTATTTGAGAAGGCAAAGTGTCCACTCGCGTGTTCATCGCATTATTGGAGGAAATGAAACTCTCCACCACACTCATTTGCAGCGGAAACGGCAAATTCCGGCAAACGCTACACAAAGTTGCACCCATCGCCTGAAACTCCGAGCTCCCTTGGAGGCACATGCACAGGTACATGGAGGCTTCGTATCACAACACACACACACACACACACACACACACAAAGGCAAACTCCAGTATATCTTCACCGTTCCGCTTCGATTACGGCGCGAGTAAAGTGGCAACATGGCAACATTTTGTCCATCTCTCTATCATCTGCATGCTGCTAAACTGACGTTCTCATCCGACAGGCCGCGCGGGTGTGGGGGCACAAAAATGCTTTCGCCTGCTGCACGCTTCCTTCCACTTTACGCCACGCCGGTTCGAGCAATTCGCTCGCAGGCATTCAGCGGGATGTTGGTGCCGTCGCTGCTGGGACACGCTGTAATTTACACTCAAAGGACCTGCTGCTGTGCTGGGCGCACCCACCCGCCGGAATTTGTCCACTCGGCGGCTCGTCATCACTCGTGCACTTCTGTACTTCCGCGTTCACTTCACAGATTTACGCGAAGCAAGGTGGATCGCCTTTTTTTCACCACCGTGTGTGTGTGTGTGCGGCTGGTCTGTTCCGTCCTGTGCCCAACGATGATGAGACGGAAGCTCATCGCAAGTTTTTTTTTTCGTTTCGCTGTGCCGTTTTGGTCGTATTGCGTTGGCGGCAGTGCAAATTTTTCGTCAGAAACGCTATTGTTTCTGTGCCTGTTTTCATTTCCGGCTACATATTTTCATTATATTCCATATTTCACGTCATTTTTCCCATTCCCGTGAGTGGTGAATGTTTGGAAAATGGTCGGCTCGGCTGGTGCAGCGTGCAGCCGTACGATGGAATAGCTTGCTTTGGGCGCCAGCAACGACAGTTGCTGTCGGTGGCCCTGCTGCTTCTCGCACGCCACGAGTTTTTTACCGACCGTGATGCATTTGCACGGCCTGGGACGTACAGCGTGGTTCGAGCGACGTCCAAAACGCCACCGGAACTCAGATTTCAAGCAAAAGATAACGTCTATAGCGCTCCATTATCCATTATTCTTGTGGTTTTTTTTCGGTTCCAGGCCTAAGAAAAGTTCCACAGGGAGGTAAACACTGTCGGTAGCTAAGGATTCCTCAACAAAGTCCCGGAAGTGAATCTAGGTTTCCGAGCCGTGTTTAGTCAAACTCCCGCACAAATATTGCTCTCCAAATGTGGCGCTATAGCGAGTGCTGCTGCAAAGCCATAATGAAATACAATTTGTAAAACTTGCCCGAAACCACAATAGAAACGAAAAACCAGTGCTGGCCCCCTTTGCTGCGGCAATGAATGTCTGCCCGGAGTGCTTCAGCATGCTTCATAATTCGGTGCGCTTTCAACGCAAGAAAGCGCACCAAACTGCTGAAAGAGACTGCTCCCGGAGCATGAGCTTCTGAAATTAAACCAAGCGAACTAAGCGTGAATGCAACATGCGCAATGTTGTGCCGGTGAAAGCCGCCTCTCGCCACCGTTTTCGTTCGCCACCGTTTCGTTTCGCCTCCCGCCACCGTCTCAGCGCGGATTGGCCCATGTGCACTTTTCGATTTTGCCTTTTCTGTTTGTGCTGCGCTTCTGGTCGAAATTTTTGCACTCTACAGGTTGTAAAAGGATGCGTCCCGCATCGTCCCGGCCGCATTGTAGTGTCCCATGGTTGAAGCGTTCAGATAAGCGGTGCCCATTTTCTTCGCTCCCAGCCTGCTTCGCTTTTGTAACTTAAAAAGCATCACGATAAGAGCGAGAGAGAGAGAGAGAGAGAGAGAGAGAGAGAGAGAGAGAGAGAGCGCGCGGTTGGCATCATTTTCTGGTGATGGTTTTTCTTACAGTACGAAAACGCTCCGAGGACACGGCACCGTTACTATGCGATGGAGCGTTTTCCTTTTTCTTCAAAGAAAATTCTTTCAAGGTAGTATTTCAGCTTCGTTGCAGGCTTTTTACGTGTGCCGTGCGTTGCTCGGGCTTCCTTTCCGCGTGGTGAATGCATATATATCTGTTTACAAATTCTGTCAAACAGGAGCAGCCGTTGTTTCGGCTCGACATATAAAGCTGTTGCCGGAGAGTTTCACTACTCTTGCAGTGAAACGATTCGCCCGGGGAGTCGAGTGGATGGCACATCGTTTCTAGCGAATGCGCTGCAACAGGATCACTTCTTATCCGACACGCAACATCTGGGTCAACTAACCGTAAACAGCGCACGGGTAAGCTTCGCTACCTCATAAAGAGATCTCCTCCCACTCGGGTCCTGCTGCGGAATGAAAAAGCTGCGCACTTTCGGCAATTCCATGCCACGCTAAAAGTCGCGTACGCAAAGGTTTCGCAACGGAAACTACGTTCCAATTCCTTTTTCAATGTGATTAACGTTTTTACCTTTGTGGGGTGTTTGCAATTGTTAAGCGAGCTGCAGTTTGCCACAATGCACTTGCCAGTTCAGAGGGAGATAGAGAGAGAGAGAGTGAGAGAGAGAGGGAGAGAGAGAGAGAACCAGAGTTCCACGAATCACTTTGAACTCTCGTTTTTCAAGAATGCACAACAAATTTAAAAATATTATATTCTCTTTTCAGCTATATGTGAAACTGAAAAGTTGAACTGAAGGTTTTATGTCAAACTGTTTCGTTAAAGGACATATATTCATGCAATGTTGATTAATTTCAACTTTGGAAGCAACGAAAAATAGAAAAGGTAGGCGGGCGACGTTTTATAACCGTTTTCTATTGTATATTTTCTTGTGGTTTGAAGAGACAGTCATTTTTGAGCCCAAGAAACTTCGTTAAACCTTATAGAATAGGTAATCGTTGCTAAGTAGGAGTTACAACAAATGAATGGAGTGTAATGTGCTCTTTAATTTAATATGCTGATTGTTAAATGAAAAAGAACTCTTTTCACAATCGTTTCATGTACATTTTGTGTAGTTAACATTCAATCTTTAATCAACTTTTTGTGCTCCAGTTAAGCTCCAGCTTAAGTTTTTTTAAGACGAATATTGGAAACTATTGGCATTAACAACCATTTTTATACCCATGGCACCCAGAAGCCCATTATTAATTATCGTAAGGTATTTATAACAGGATTGGGTTGAAATGTGTACAAGTTTTATGTTATTTCTCAAGTTTTGTTATCAGTATAGGACGCAGCTTTCAGGTAAAAAACATCTTATTGCACAATTCGCAGTGCACAATCCCAAGGAGAAAAATGACGTCTTTATTTGTAATACGACATTTAAACATTTTGAAGTTCAGAGCTTTCGCGCTATTCTATTTTATAGAATATATACGAGAATGTAGAATCATTACAATATTTGACTTTTGGTTTGTACTATTACCACTATTTCTTCAAAACAGATGTTAGAAAGAATAAACAGGACTAACCTTTTGGAGGTTTGAAAACAGTTAGTTGATTAGCTGCCATCACATCTGTACGAAGAATCTGAGAACAAACAACCTTCGCTTATTCCATTAAGAGAAAGCTAGGTGTTACTTATGCTCAATACAGCCTCAACACTCGTACCAGTTGCCTGCCAAGAACTATCAAGCCGTTTTTGCGATAGGAAAATCGAAAACTAATCTATACTGCAGATCCACCAAGAATGCTAAGAGCGCAAGATATCCATGCATGGACTTCAAGGTGATCTACGATCGAACAAAGCCATACGACTTCCCTAATGAGGACAACAATAGAAAGCGTGAAGTGCTAGATGACGAAGAAGATATCCTTATAGGAAGCTCTAACCGTGCATGAGCCTTGGTAGCATGGCGAAGGAGTTGTGCTGCCTTGTTACCATCGTACGATCGTACGATCATCTTGGCAAAGGATACCGACGCCCTTGTTTTAGATCGGAAGGTGGATAACCTAACGATGGCTAAGCCCCGAAGGATATGATGACCTTTAAATTTACAATTTTAATTTTTTTAACAGACACAAAATCGAGTTTCGAAAACTACTACTCACAGTTATTTGCATGTTTTCATTTTCATTAATTGCTTCACAAATGCCAGAAAAAGTATTCTAGGTGAAAATTGAACCGAATGTCATCGGCAAAAGAATTCAATCCTTTTTACCGTTAGTGCTAACACGAAAACTTTACTTGCAAAAAAAAACACTAACATTATCGAGCTACTTTATCAGAAATATGATTGGTATTCATAGCTAGTAATATACAATTGATTCACCAGATGAAAACGGGGAAAAATATTAATCCGATACATGAAATGTTGACCATATTTTCAATATTCCTTCGAATGAATATTGTAATCAAATCCATGTGAAACTTGAAACCTCTGATTATCAATTCATCATATGTTGTACTGCAATCATCGCCGCAAATGAGAACCGGACGGCTGATCGAATTGTTCGTCTAACATCAAAAGACAACAGCCTTTCGCATACAATATCATCCTGCCAATACAACTGCCCCCACCAGCAGGAGGCAGGCACCCGAACGAATAATATGTTGCCGCTTGTAAACCAATTAAGAGCTCTCGGATGAGTTTTCCTTGCAATCGCAAAGTTTCCTTAATTGTACAAAGTTTACCTTGTCGCTCTTTCCGATCGGCCCAGACCCATCCGAACCGGCACCGGACACACGTAACCTCGAAACCAATCCCTGACATGACAATGAATAAATCAGCACCAGCGCAAACCACAATGGAGAGCTCCATCAGTAATGGAAGTCACTGGTGAATGTCCTTTTCTTTCTTGTTCCACTTTTTTGCCGAACGATTACAGCAACGATCTGGGTACATCTTCCGACCATGGCGCAACGGAAAGAGGCACAAAAGTCAGTCGACCCAGCGGGTCGGTCAAGTGCAAAAGAAATCCCCAGCTTCTCGACACTCCCCACATCCGGCGAAGAAACTGTCCATCGGTGAACGGGGAAATTTCGTCAATCAATTATGCAATGTCCGATCCATCCGAGCGGCAACTACATCGCCCGTGCTCGTACGTAACGTGAAGCGATAGGCTTGCAGTGCAACTACCATTTGCATATGTGTCATCATGTAATGGGTTCTTCCGCAACTTTCCATTCACCGACCACCGTGCAGTCCACGCTCTCTCTCTCTCTCTCTCTCACACTTTCTCACTAGCTCACTCTACTCATTGTTGTAAAGAAGACAAAAGTGGTTTACGTAGTCGTAACTTGCTCGGCATGATGGACATGTGCAGCTTGGAAAAGTCTTAACTGTTAGTGAAAAATAATTTCCCACCCGACCGGGCACATCCCTGCCAGACTACGGTCCGGTGGTGGAGTTGCCACACCACGCACGGATCCGTTACGATGGGACGAGCATTCTGCGCTAGGAATAGAGAGTAAACAAAAACTCACAACCAACGGAAGCTCCAATCTGGCTACCTGGGGCGTCTGGACCACACGGATGCTGCCGTCGCCGAAAGAAAGTTGGTGACACTGCTTTCGGGCAAACAGAAACTGGCTTACCAGAAAACATGCAAATGGTTTCCACACACAACTCACCGTAATTGAAGCAATGTGTTTGACTGCTGAGCAAAATTGAACCCCAGGTCTTCCCGAAGCCCCAGCTCCCCGTACGATCGTGTGCCTTCGAGCGTGATGGCTACAAGCTGCCAACCGAGAGCGAGGGAGATCACCGCTCCGAGGGAGACAGACGACATCAGACACGTCGGAACAGTAAGTGTAATGCGTAATGGAGAGCTCTTCACTTTCAGCTCACCCAGGGCGTGTGGGTCCCCCCATACCGACGAGGAGTGAGTGCACCGAGTGCCACGCAAGAGCCTCGAGCTGATTGATTTCCTTGTCGATACGAATGCCTACAGGTGTTCGATACACGCCGCCGAACGGCACTCGAACCCTCCGGCTGGCAACCCGCACGACAGGGCCACCCAAAGTCGTGATTTGATTTCAATTTCCTTCTGGATTTCACCGGACATCATTCTGTCGGAGGCAGCGCAGCTATGGCTCGATACGCCAGCTGGGTATTTTCACTATGGGACCGTTTTTTCTATACTGCTATTCATACTGCTGCAACGGCGGAATGTTGCGGAACCGTCAGCCCATACAGGGATGCCGAGGCAGCCGAGATTCCTGCGGGAAGAATCACATTTGCAACGGGGTGGGGTGTTGTTTGGTGTGCGATTCCATTACGAACACTATCCGGCTGCCGCTCTCGCTCCTAAACGTGGGCGCGATCTGGGAGGCCGAATCTAACAGCGATAAATGCTTTTAGACATGTGTAGCCAGTCTATCAATTTGTTCGGCCAACACAAGGGACCGTGCATGTACGTAGCTGAAAAAGAACGGAGGCAGCTTAAGAAAGGAATCAGATGTTTAGTGATAAGGGAATATATTATTATCGTGAACACGTTTTTAGAGATTCGTTCATTTCAACTAAGGTAGAATATGCAAAATGTTCAACCTACAAAACATAATTGTAATAATATTAAATTCAGGGCATAATGTTTGAGACCTCATTATAGAAATTGTTTGCATAACACCTTGCAATCAGTTTGAGTTCTCAAGATAAACACGCAAACTGTTTAGGTGGGTAAAAGGGTGTCAAAAATGGTTTTGTTATGCTATGGTTCAGTTCTTTCATATATTATTCAAATTAAAGATTTAATACTCAAAACGAATTTAGAATTAAAATCTTAATAATTTTTAGTAGCTTCTTAGACCCTGTTGAGTATTTTCGATTCGATTCTAACTCAGGTGGCTTGCTACTTAATTTGGCTACGGGAAGCGACTTCCTCAAAATCATATCTACTGAGATATATACGATGTCCCAAAGAAACTTGTAGCCCGAATTTAGTTGTTATATCTTGCTGTCCGCACTCACAGCCGCGTCCGATAAATGTATTTCAGTACTGATTGCAGCCGTCAGATTACTCAATATATCGTCGACGAAAACAATGTGTTTAATGAGACAATTAGAGCTCTGTCCGGTCGCTCGTCGTTCCGTGCGAAAGCGCCGCCTTTTGAGGCCCTCTGGAACAATGCAAACGTACAGCCTCAAAATGGGCGCCTCCTGGCGACTCGCTGCCCGCGTCCCGTTCGCCCCCGGCACTCGGCCATACGTCTTCTTTTGTCAGCAAAGAGGAAACATATTATGCTTTTCGAACAACACAAACGGCACGGGCAACTACGCAACGAACGAGGACGATCATTGTGCGGGACGTTCCATTCAGCCCGCTTGGCCCGCTCACCGCTCACAGCAGTCTGGCGAGGAAAACGACAGTAAAACATTTGCCAACGGTTTCGCATAATGTCACAGTTTTTCCGATCGGCCCCGTGAGTTATTGTCGTCTGCCGGGTCGGGTCGGTAGGACCCCGGATCGCAACCACCACCATGTTGCACAGCGCAAACATCAATCAAAACTAAGGCTCTCGTGCAGAAGGAACGAGCACCGACAAGGCCCGTGCTAGCCCCGGTAGCAGGCAGCGTTCGTTTGCAGGGAACCAGAAAACGTCCGAGGAACCGCTTCGTTTTGGGCCCGACCAGGCATTGCCCACACGGTCTACGTGATTAGCTTGATTTGGCTCATGAATTCCTCAATGTCAACGCACAACTTTCGATTCGGAGCATATTAAATGTATCGCTAATGCGTGTCGTATATCATTTTCACCTGACAAAACCACCTACCACCGGCGCAAAATGGAACGACATTTGAAGAGGACGAAAGGTTGAAGGTTTCGAAGCACCGTACGGGCTGTTTGTTCCACCGTGCTCTGGGAATTTTATGTCAGCCCATGTGCTAGAGATCCGGCAAGTGGCAAGTCTGGGAACATGTTAATCAATTAGTGCTCTCGCCTGTCGTACTTTTATGTTTCCGAATAGAATGGAAACATAGCTTTTGAAGGTAAAAGCTCTATGATGCAATAACATTGACAAAAGTACAGAGGCAGGAGTCCTCGAGATACGAGGTTAATACGAGGAATACCAAATGGTTCTTCAAAAAAGAGCTTTGAATAAATATAATTTTATGGCAGTAATGCGTTTAGAAAACGTTTCAAAGCTTGTAGTTCATGATCCAAAAATGCATGACCATGTTTGATGGGAAACCGTACACATATTCCCAACGACCTGTCAGGTAGGAAGAAGATGCGTGTGAGAAAGAACGGGAGAGCGTTGGTGTGAGAGAGGAAGCTATAAAAGCTGAAAGGATGTTGTAATCGGTTATTTTAAAATGCAAAAAAACGGTAGGAATTAAAAAGGCTAATTTTAGGCGCTGCGTCACGCTATGGCAAAAGAAGCGAAATTTCCTTTTCGACTCGTTTTCTAACATTGTTCTTTGTGACAGATGAATCGGCAATGACCGTTCCATCTTCCAATGAGTTGTCAACTTGACCGTGCATTTTCGAATCTATGTACAGTGACTCCCCGAGATACGCTATACTCGAGGTACGCGGATTCGGAGATACGCGGATTTTCAGATTTGACAGAATAATGGTTTATTATATCGGTTTGAGTTCGTCTAGTGACAACTGTCAAATGCAACACGAAGAGATGTCAGAACAAAGCAAAATTACGACGAGCCATTTCATTCTGTTACAATTCTGTTCCGTTTTTTCGCAGTGTTTAACATTCTTTGAGCAACAAAAAATGACAGCAATTCGCAAAAAGTACGACCTTCGCAAAAATGTGCAATTTTAAAATTTGATTTGAATATCCAACGACATAAATAAAGAGGAAAACGAAGAAGAATGTCATTTGGAACCAAAAACTAAATACTGGATCCCTTAACATGAAGTATAAACGATATGTCACATGCAATTCGACTTACGCTGAAATTCGAGATACGCGGGTTCCGTCGGAACGCATTAACCGCGTATCTCGGGGAGTTACTGTAATTCGTAGCGTAGTTTAGAAGCTATCGAGTCGAGTGTACGTTAAAATGACATGCAGGATCCAAGTAACGTTCATCGAATAAAAATAAAGATAAAAAATGCGAATTTTTACTTAAATTTCACCTAGCACACATATTTTTCCAAAATAAGTTTATAATCCTTTCTCAGTGTCAAATCTCTGATCTTTTAAGCCTCCAATTACCCTCAAAACTTTTCTATACTTTTAAGAAACTTTTCCAATGCTGTCACTTGCTCACAAAACAATGTTGGAGAGTGAGTGTTCATGTTGTTCTATGTTTACAAAAGGCATCTCCCAAATTGAACAGAATTAACTAACCTTTACGTGATGAATCGAACACAATAAGGGGATGGTTTTTGGTTGGTCTTTGTTCCGTATAAGCTCTCAAATCTGTTGAACATCTGTTTACTTTTTATAATCTTTATAATTTTCGATATAGTTCACGTTATTTAGTTTAACTAAGACACGCATTTGGTAGTAGTTTTATTTTCGCAATGTAACTAAAACGCTAAAATGAAAACAGTGACACTAATCTCGCGTAAATTGCTGCCTCCATAGGATTTTTTCTGTCTGCAACTTGATATTTGCTCTGAGTTCATCTTTTACTAGGATGAATATGGGCGAAAGCATACATACACTCAAAATAACTAGACTTATCATTTTGAGTATATAAATTTAATAATTGAATAAAGCAAATATTAAATATAAACTCTTCATTGTTTCATCATTTCACAGATTTGTTACAATTCATTCATCTAAATATCATGTTTAGTACAAATCGATATGAGTGCTTGTTTACTTGGTGAATACGTTCTACTATTTTATTTTGGTAATGTTCAATTTAAACAACAATTAAAAGTCTCCTTCGTTTTAAGAACATTAAAAAACTACTTTGCTCCGTTTGGTTTATTGAATAAAAAAGACAGTCTTCAAAAAAATAAACATCATCTTCTTTTACCGTTTTAAGCGAAGTAAAAGACTTCTCGCCATTCATTTCAAAATTAAGAAATGGGAAATGAGGCAACTACTTTTTTTTAAGATGAGATTTGAAAAAAAAATGTGGAAAATTTGAGCGTTTTTCCTGAAAGAAAAAACCTTTCATTGGTTCATTTTCACTTCTGTTGGTTTCGAACATATTTATAAAAATGCGTTTTTAAAACTGTCACAATGATCGCTCGGTCTTAATCGTCTAAAAATCAGACTTCGTATTTATATTTATTGCAGCGTGTAATATAGATTCAGATTCAACAATAACGTATTGCTAACTTTGTTCAACACTTTGCAGTTGTCATTCTGGTTTTTATGGTACTTGTTTCTATCTAGTTGTTTAGTTTGAGTTGAGTTTGAGTTGAGTTTTAGGTTGAGTTGATTAGAATCAAAGGTCCCGTCAAACGGCACGGAACGGAACAGATCAACCGCGTCAGTGGTTCTGGTAAATTGCCAGAGGGCGCAGTTGGAAGGCGAGAGTAATCGGGTTCGAATGACCCGAAAGCGTCGCTTTTGATAATATACACGCAGAGAGAAAAGACGTGATTTTTAGCGAAAAATAAACAGTGCGCTAAGAATGTCTTGATGTTTTGAGTTAAAACACTGCGTGAAAGAAATTCCTGTTGCCGTGGCAACAATTAAAATATTTATGCATAATACTACTTATCGGAGGAGGGTTTGGCCATGCTTTTTATTTCAAAATTGTTCAACGGGGAATAACAAACAAAGTTTTTCAAAGTACATAACTTTGTTCATATGTTTCTATAAATAATGTTCATATAACTACGCTCATATGTTCATGCTTTAAATAATGAATCCATAAAAAATACATAAATCAGCGTCGTGCAACAATTCGATTCCATAAACATGTTGCTCATTTCACACATTTGTACTAGCAAAATGTGATAAAAACTTTACGATATTTCGTTCACTCGAACTACCATCCCCTGTAACAGGTCAAACTTTTTCCATCATAGCGATCCCGATCAAATCTACTTTATTGATTCGTACATTAAACTTGTCTCAAACCGTTCAGAGCGTAACGCCGTATATCGTCCTACTGATGGTCCTCTCAACAATTTCCAGTAAATCCCTCCGGATCACACCGCCGCTACTACATCCACGTGCAGCATGAAGCACCAGTTTTTTAAAAGGCACTGGCTCACAGCGCACTGGCCGAGTAATCCGGGAACCTGTTCCCGTTATCAATCAAAGCCAATATTGAATGAAAAACACCTCCTCGGCGGCACGTGCACGGCACACGTTCGAATCTGCGGCTGGCGATAGTGTCATTGGGCAATCTGTGTGCCATTACCCAGCCCGGTGAGACCCCCTCCGGCAAACGGACCAAGACCGGGCCTGGCTTCGGACGAACGGGAGGAACAGGCATGTCTGTTTGTCTGTTTGTTTTCGGTGGCCACCCCAAACGTCAAGCGCGTCGGTCAGCGATAAATCAGTGAGCAATCTGCAGCCTTCTTGAAGCGCAAGAAAGAAGCCACACCGGTTCTGCCTAGGGCACACGCCCGGCCGGGGACCGGGAACCAGTGCCACTTTTGGACTTTTAGGCCACGGACCGAGGCAGGACAACAAAGTCACACTCCTCCTAGGCAGTGGGAGGAGTCACGTCGAACGCTTGCTGACATTAGGCGCTGGCTTTTGGGCTGCGTTTGCTCAATTTCGCGGATTAGCATTCTGCCCCGGGTTGGCCGTTGGTGTTGTGCACGGCCCGCTCCGAGCGCCACCCGCTGGGAAGGGATTTATCGAATAAATTACCATTATTGACGGCAATCGCAAACAGAGGCGGAACTAAAACGCGACGCCGGATGCCAAACACCGCACTGCACTGCGCACAATAAAAATATTGATACCAAACATTACTCACCTTAATTAGCTTGTTTTTCATGCGAAAGGGGCCGGGCTGCCGGCTTGACGAGGGATTGATTGCAGAGTGCGAACCGCTCAAACAAAGCTACCCTATTGGGCACGTGTGCGAAGAAAATGCATTTACATTACACTTTTACCGACAATATCAACATTAGGAGTTCAACTTCGGGAGTGAAGAATGAGCGAAAGAAACACAACAAACTCCTGCGCATCTTCGTCTGCGTTACACTTGATCAAATTTGAAGCATTAACAGAAACGATATTCTACGGAACAATCCTAGCCTAGAGCCACAGCCGGGCAAACATAATACAGAAATCAGTATTTTTGAGGCAACATGCGCGCTCCTTCCCATGCGGACATTTGTGTGCTTTAAATATAGCTCTCAAACTGCGTCAACAAACCGTTCGACTCGCGGTTATGAATGGATGAAAAAATATTTACTCAACGCTTTAATGCAATGCGAGAGGGTTTTTGATAGGTCCTGCCCACCATGTTGAACATGCGTCGAATTTTCAGCCTATAAGGTCACACACGGCATCACTCATGGATGGGGCTTACAAAAAAAGGGTTATATCCGATTTGCCCGAAGGCCAGCAGCAGCAGTCATCCCTAACATGTTTGCTCAGCTTTCAGTTAGAGAGAAAAAATCATAGCCTGGCGAACGATGCCTTGAATGCGCTGACCGAGCAAAACATTTAGAATTTCAATCAATACACTTTGAATAGATTAATGCTGGCCCAAATGGAAAGGGCGAGAATAGTTTGCTGCACAAGCGAATGGTCTTACACACCACAGGTTTCAGGTTCGAGTCTCAATTGGGCAGTTCCTTCGTAAGAACGACCGGTCTGTTATGTGAATAAATGTAATCGAGGAAAGGCCGAAATGGCCGTACTCATGAAATATAAAAAGAAAACACTGAATTTAATATGTAAATCAGTTGAATCAAAATGAAATCAATAAAAGAAATTTTCAGAAAAGAAATTTTCAAAAATCTTACAAAAGTAATAAAATAATGATAGAACTGCATAATACAAAGAGGACACTAAGAACCTCAAATGGAATTCAGTACCATCAATATTTATTTTGCTTTGATCAGGTTCTATAGTGGCATAGTGTATCAACAGTTGAAATAAAATATACTGCTATATACTATTTAAACTTGATACGTACGCATATTGTGAACAAAGCAATAATGTTTTTTTTATGTTATCGTATCGTCTATTAACCACATTAGCCGTCATCATCATGATGACTAAAAACACAAGAAAGAGTCGGTCTTAACATAGAACACATGTTTTGCAACTTTTCGGAATATTTCAGATGTTTTTCGGAATATTTCAGAATATTCAAATTTTTACAGGTATTTTGTTACACACGCTTTCAACAGTAGCAATAAACATAAAACAAGAGAACGGATCTCTCCACGTCCTCTCATTGGCCTCTATTCAGTGCGGTGATAAGACATTTTCGAAACATCCCTTAAATTTTCTGGGTCGTTCTGAACAAGCTTTTGTTGGAGCTTGCATACGTTTCGTTATAAGGTAGCATGCTAAGTAAGTATATCATCCCCTTCATTAGTTAGCATCATGTAGTGAATATCCTCTATGTTGCTTTGCGTCCAAACTATTTGAAATGTTCATTTACGTCCATCACACTCGTCGTCCCAACACACTCGTTATAGATTGCAATTACACTGCTCCGCTTTGGTATTCTTTGTTCCAGAGAATCTACTCGTGCTAACCATTTTTATTACTTCTATAGTTTAGTTTCCAAACTAGATTAATCAATGGCCTCCAAGAATGCCCACGGTTAGTTTTTTGAAGTTCTGAAGTTAAATCTATCTCACTACTTTAATTTACATATTTCCATACATCCTTCATACATAAACATACCTTCCTGTTCTAGCCATTAACTTTTCCTTTTCAACAGTAGGTCAAGCAGAGGCTAAATCCAACCTTTCTCAGTTCTCGGAATTCCACCTCTTCATCACTTTCATGTTACAATTCCATTTCGAAAACGAACCTTCCTTCGCCCGCATAATTTGCTCATCTATCAACAGAACCGCACTACACAAAAAAAGCACGAAGATAGTCCTGCATTAGATTTTAAATTTCGTCCAACCGCACGCTGGCCGGCCTGGCGACTAGTACCGGGGCACGCACCCATGACACGACTCACCTTCTAATTGAGTAATGAATAATGCATAGTGCGATCCACGTTCCGGACCGGCCGCCCTGTAATGAATTACTACTCCACGTACAGCTGCCAATACGCTGCCCGTTTATACGCTGCCTCCATTTTATAATCCTTCAACGCCACCCACTAACCCCAGAGCAAAATCTCGCACACAAACTACGGTAATCCCAATGATCACGAAAAGATTTTCTCGGATAATGCTATCCACCTTGCATTATCCATTTCAACGCTAACGAACGTGCTCGGTGGCTAGTAAACCAACCAGCCAACCCGTTGAAATAATGAAACACCAGAGGCGAACGGAACGCACGGCACGGCACGGCGACCGGCGTGAGAGTGTCTCGCTCAACACGGGCGGCCGTGGGTCAACCGTTTGAAATGTTTCACTACACACCTTCCGGCAGGTTCCGCCGGCAAGGATAATCATTTGAACGATCCACTCGTGTACCGTTGGCTGGCTGGTGAGTTGAAAAAAACGAGCGTAAAGTCCACTCGAAAGCGATGGCAAGCGCTACAATTTTTATTTCCACTCTCGGAATAGGCCCCATTTCGCATCAACGGGACAGCTGCTGCGCCTTACCACTATCTTGCCATCATTCGGTTAGGATATTCTCTCCCTCTCTCTCTCTCTCTCTCTCTCTCTCTCTCTCTCTCTTTCTCTCTCTCTCTCTTCGCTAGTCTCGCCATTGCCGGGCCAGTTACGAGCTAGGAGTAATCAAATTGAATTTGTACCAAGCAAGGATATTCGCTAGAACGTTCCCGGTTCCATTCCATCTCCGCTGCCAACCGGTCCTCCCTCCTTGGTCACCAACCAATCATTCTTACTCAACGGTACGAACTTGTTGAAGATATTTAATTAGTTTCCACCCGGCAACCGAAAAGAAACAATAGAAAATTTGCTGACCAAAAGCCAAAAGAGCTCGAGCTTCTGCTTCGGAACCGCTCCTAGGTTTACGAAGAACGAGTAACAAAAAAACTGGCATTAATTATTGGTTTGCAGCAAATCTCTCGTTTTCTCCCGTGCATCCCATTTCTCATGCGAACGTCCGAACTAATTTGCCTTCTTTTATTCCACTTGCGACACAGACGCACATCCGGAGGAGGAATAAAAAAATATAACATAGAAAAACGCGCTCATAAGCATTCCACGAACACACGCCTATTAGACATTTCCCTAGCATCACGGTCCAGCGGTCCAGGTCCGAGGTTAGTGGGAGAGAAATTAAGTGAGAAGTTTTTTTTTACAACATCCGTCCACGGCGCGCTCGTAACCGGTTGCTAGAATCGATAAATTATAAATGTGACTTGTTTTTTTTTGTTTCGCAGCGCACGTGTAATTAAATAAAACGTCAGTAGGCAGGCGCTGCCTACACTTACGGATCGATTATACATTGTTGGAAGGGTTGCGCCGGGACATGGGAAAAACTAGTATGTCATGGAAAAAATCCTAAAACGAGAAAAATAGTGAAAAAAATACACAACTATAGGCTGGAGCGTAGAGGACAATATCGTCGACCTTTTTACATCTCTCTGCTGAACGCAACACTTATTGAGAGCAGTTTTTAATTAAAACACCAATATTATTCGAACTCTGCACAGCAATCTACTTGCAACATGCTCAATCATCCTGAACATGGTAAAACAATTACGTTGTGTTGGACTTTACTTCCCTTCTGCCGGGTGGTGTCGTGTATTTGTAGATTATTTTATTTTATTTCACGACTCTGTCAGGCAAGTTATCGATTCCTTTTTGTCGTTTACTATTAGTTTGGTTGCAATGCATTGGATATCTTCACGTTCCTTATTACACTCCGGTAACATCTCAATTGCCAGTTAAACATATTCATGTCACTAGTTTCCATTCCATCGCCGGCCACTCAAACCTTCCATTAGATATTCATTAAAATGCAAAACTGCACGTCCACCGGCACGGGTAATGAAAGGCTTCCATGCGCCCGAGCCTGACCGGGGATGTTTGGAGTGTTTTTCCGATGACAATCAATTTTACCACCCCCCAGCACGTCAGCGCCCTAGCGCGATTGACGCTAATGATAAGCTCGCTATCACCAACGTCACACACACACGGCCCTATTTCACCCTCCCCGTTCGCCACTCAATCAAACAGCGCACGGGTTGGCAGGGTCCACGGGACCATTAGCTCCGGAAGATGTAATGGGATACAGTTTCCTTGCCGGTCCGTTTTTTTTTCTTTCGCCATAGTCCACTCTGCACCAAACGTCGATCGTCGATAACCATCAGCGCACGAAAATCGGTAGCTAATTTTTTGGTCCTGCCTAACCTGCCCGGCGACCTTCGTAACGACAGGGAGACATTGCAGACGACCGCCAGTCGTGTCCTTTACTGCTTCCTGCAATCTGCCTCCCCCTTCGGGTGCCGTGTGTTGGCCCGGGCCCGGTCTGGTTGGCCGATAGATTAATAGCTCACGATAAGGATGAGTCCCTTACGAGCGACAGCCCGATTTTGGTAGGATTAAGTAATTTCCCCCGAATAACCCCGAGTAACGGATGCCATGTGCCATGGGTCATTGTTGAGCTCGCCTACACTTAACTTCCCGCTCCCTCCCCCTCCCCCGGCCACTCTCGATCTGTACATCTTTTGCTGCTGTGTGTGTGTGTGTGTGTGTGTGTGTGTGTGTGTGTGCTTGCGTGAAAAGAGAAATCTGTCCCATCTAACCCCAGGAGCGCAGTAAACGTCAATCCATTTTTGGTGCGATTATCCGATAACATTATCGAGAGGAACGTGAGGAATTATTGACGCATTAATTTCCCTACTGGAAGCGATACCGAGCTTCTTGATGCATTCGGTTCGCCGGAGCACTATTATCATCTGTTGGCACTATTTAGAGAGTTTGGTGGGGTCGGTGGGAGAACAATCGCCACGATAATGTTTCGTGCAGGCAGAATGGATGCTGTTAACGTCGTGAGAGATGCGAGTTAAGACGCTTTCAAATTGGTGACAGTTGAACGATTTGTTTTACTACGTCATCCCTTAAGGGCAATGTAAGTAAATTTGTATTTGTATTTGTATCACACGACAGGCCGGTATCTTACTGTACACTGTAGAAAATTAAATACATTGTTCTTACATTATTTATAGGTAAAAGTTTTTTTATGTTCAATAGGTCCATAACTTGTATAACTTTGCATTCCTGCGGTAAATTATACTTAATTCTGAGTTGTTTTTTTTTTCATTACGAAAAATGGTACACAACACGCTAGAGCTAATGTTGGTAATAAATGAAAATTATAAAATTCTGCAATATTGAGTTTAAGTACGATTTTTTTATTTACATCTGTACACAATCTGCCTATGAACATAATACAGCCCGTAACATAACTATACGCCCACCGGTTTTTCGAGAATAAAACGAAAACTTGAAGAAATAGATGAAAATGTTGTTCTACTAAGTTGTAGATAATAACAAAAGACGTCTGTGACGTCTTTTGTTATTAATTGAATAATTGAATAATTGAATAATTTTTACACACACTATTACCAATTATTCCATCACCATCAAAATCGTTCCTTGTATCATAACTATATGCCCACTTACAAAAAATCTTTTTTTCGATACAAATAATCGTTTTAAAATTCGTTTAAAAATAAAGGAGCATTTAAACGATCTTAAATGATGTTGGCTTATTTTTGAATGATTTTTAAAAAAGCGTTTTGACTTGTTTAATGTACTTTTTAGGCACAAAATAAGGAATTTCGTATATTCCGATTTTAAGTATTTTTTGGTAGCATGTTTTGGTTCCAATTTTTTCGACATAATGCTGAAAACAAAACCTTTCAAACCATGTATATCAATTGCTAATCTATTTATTTTTGAAATCAATTTTTTGCAATGTTACCGTGCAAATAGACGTAGCGCAAAATTTATCGCCGAGAAATTTCTCGCTATAAAGTGCATACTTAAAAAATGGCTGTCAAAAAAGGGCCGTTTTTTATGTATGCACTTTACAGCGACAAATTTCTCAGCGAACTGACTGCAAGCGCGAAGGCTGTGAGTTGTCGATTTAGTTGTCAAATCGTTTTTGGGTTTGGAAGGTGAAACTCAAGCGCAACTCCGGCGCAACTGGATATAATTAAACATTTTGAGTTGGTTTGTCTGCAAATATAGATGTTCGTAGCAAGGATATTGTATTTTAATCATTGTAGTGCATTCATTTGGTGATTTTAATGATAAAAGTGAATAAAAACTAGCAAATGTAGCTCACTCCATTTCAAGCGCAACTACCATGCAAATTGTCGTGTCTACACGAAGCGATGCTTACTTGACGTTTTTTTCGAGTTGCGCCTGGAGTTGCGATGGGAGTTGCGCTTCATGTAGACGGGTTTCAACGATTCATGAATCTTATGAATCTCTAGAAGATTCATGAATCCTATGAATCTCTATAGATTCATGAATCTTTAGAGATTCATGAGATTCATGAATCTATAGAGATTCATAGGATTCATGAATCCCTAGAGATTCATGAATAATCAGAGATCCATGAGATTCATGAATCTTTAGAGATTCACGAGATTCATGAATCTTCTAGAGATTCATAAGATTCATGAATGTTTAGAGATTCATGAATCTCCAAAGATTCATTAATGAATCTGAATGAATCATAAATGAAAGATTCATGAGTCTGAATCTCGTCGAAAGATTCACAACACTAATTCAAACCAATAGCTTAAATTAATTAAAGCTAAACCAGCTATTCTAGTTTTAAACAAAAAAAAAACAACTAAAATTTGAAAAAAAAATCAGTGAGATCTGTTTGACAATTGCTAAACTCATAAATATACCAAATAGCAAAACAAAACTTCTTTCTGATATTCTCTATTCAATACTGGAACTATCGCATTCAGCAATTGAAACACTTACAGTTTATATAAATTAAAATATCAGTCTTTTTTTAAGATAATAAAAGACAGGTAAAATAGTTTCAATCTGAAACTTGTAACATACTGCCCTGCTATTTATTTAACATTCCGATGAGTCAATTCTATTGCGTCTTGTAATTCTACTCTGCTCTTCATCTCTCGATTCCGTTACGGCACTATCAAACTAGATAGCTTTTAAGCCTGTGAGTCATTTATTATCGTCCCGCTTTCCCCCTCACCGGTTCACGGGCATGCCCACACGCAGGACGAAGGGCCAGTCAGACTCCTTTAAAGCAACACTCCTAACGCCGTGCTTTCGAGTGGTGCGAGTGCCACTTGTTTGCCGAAGATGCGCCCCGGAAGCAAACTGCTGACCCTTCCCGGTCGCAGACCAGAGGAAATTGCTTTAATGGCCATTTTATTGACGCACACGAGAATCCTCTAATGGTGCTGTACACTGCAGCATGATTTGTTGCCACAACCGCAAGGAACGGCACCGGGTTCCCCCACCCACCCGGGTGTTGTAGAATCGGTGTTGTTTTCAACGAAATTTCACCATACCCATGAATCATTTGTTTCGTCGACCACTTTACTTTACGCCCCGTGTGCGCACTTATTTCGGCAAAACGGCAAACGTCACCACCGGCCACCGTTTGGCTGTCCGCGCCGTCCATCCGTCCGGCGACCGTCGTAAATGTGCATGAATTGAGATTAATAGCAGCATAACGTGTCCCTCCAGGCGCCGAAATTCCACACGCATACGAAATGAAGATATCTGTTAGCGCACGCCACTTGCCGAAACGCGGCGAACGAACCGATCCCGATGCCATTACTTCCGTCAGGACTCCGCTCACCCTCATGCATTAGCAAACTGCCTAAAGTTACTTATCAATTAAATTACACCGACCGGCGAGTCCGCTCCGGGCCGCCGCGGCAACCCCGAACGCGGGGCCGAAATCTTTCCCATGCCCTGGGAAACTTCTCGTGTGGTTTGTGTTTGCTATGCTTTTCAGCACTCTCGTACCTTCCCGTGCGGACAGAGCCTTCATCAGCCACTCTCCATCATCAGCAACAACAACAGCAGCAGCAGCAACAACAACAAAACTCCAACTATTCGCTTGTGCGCGATCTGCATTAATGCAGCCCGGGAAGCTGCGAGAAGCCCTCGGTTAGCGTTAATTAAGCCAAAGTCATCCATCAGCACTGTTCTGCCCTGCCCTTGATCATGGGAAGAAAAATGTTGCTGGCATCATGTGTAGGTACGGCTGCCGCAATGCAATTAAACTTTCCCAATCCACAGACTACGGCGCTGAATACCAAAGACCAGCGAAATGCTATGTTTAGAACCGAAGGAAATCGTTGTTTGGAGTGACCGTGTGGCTCAAGGCATTGAAAAGCATGGACCTACCGTTTTAACTAATAGAACATTTTCCCAAAAACAGGATCTCCTTGGAGAATCCTTTCAAACAACTGCAAGTTACTTTGTAATGTTAATCAAGCAGTTACGCTTCGTTGGATGAGCTCGGTGGATGAAAAATCTTCGTAATATTTCTGAGCCAATAAAATAACAATGTCGTTTAGTTTGAGAAAATATCGTCCCGCAACGACCAGTGCTTGAGAAACGATTCAAAAACATAAAAAAACATCGAAAATTGTTTCCATATCTCACACAACCCGATTGAACTTTACTTCCTTTCCTAGTTCCGATTGAGCACAGCAGAGAGTAAAAAAAGGCGGCTCAAATAAGATTTTCCTTCAAAAACCCCTTGCACTCACTTTATCCAGCCCATGCACAGTCAACATTCCCAACCGTCATCACCCCGCAATAGGGCGGATAATGCACGCGAGAGAGGCCAGATTCTGTGGCCATATATTCAATTCACTGCAGAATATTCACTCAAGAGTACACTCCCCACCCCCCCGGAGGCAATCCGGCAAATGTATCAAGCGAAGAAGGGAGCATATTTATCTGTCTGTCTTTTCGCCACGCAAGACTTGCGCGCACGGTGCACCCGGCCCGGGCACAGGCAGGCCGCCGCAGCACGGGGCTAAACTCATGCCATCCAACTAAAAAGGAATACATAAAATATGCTTTTCCTCGGGCGATGCAACGAGTCAGTTTTCCATAACCGAGAAAAACGCGACCACCCTGCGCTGCGCCGTCCTTCGAGCTGGTGATGGATCGAGAGGACACGACGACTTACTTGAGGCTTCGCGGATGGACGGGAAAGCGACCGGCTGACGTGGTTCGCGCGTGGAACGCAGCCCTCCGGCGCAAACGAGGTAAAGGAGCAGAAATCCGCTGACTGATTCGTTGCCTTTAATATTATAATAACTGAATTAGATTTCTCCCCTAGGCCGCGGTCGCTGGTACTGCAACTCCCGTCTGGTCGCTTGGTGAGGTTAAAAAAATAAACGAAACACACACCGTGCCCGTACAGCGACCGTGACTAGATGAGCCTAGCCCTCTTCGAAAGAATGGTTTGGGTGGTTTAGGCAAGCGGATAATGTGCTAATGGCTATTTATCAACTTTAGGTTAAGTCGTGCGTACTAACTGTTTGTCTTTTGAGTAATTAAAAATGTGGTCATTGAAGAACGTCCATTAAAAAGATGTTTTCGTTTCGTAACTTAATGTTAGAGATGCATGAAGTTTTGCGTTTCACAGACACAGAGCGAAAAAAAATCTCAAAAGTTTGTATATTACATGATAAACTTTTCAAATTCAACAGGTAAAATGTTTGATAATGCATCAAATTCAAAATTCAACCCATAGAAACACCTGGAAAGAATATATGATTTGGACAAATATGTTTACTTGGTCAAAATAAGAGAATTGACCGAATGTACATGTTTTTAAATTGAAAATGTAATGTGCTTAGAATGAAAATTGTACTTGTGCAACTGAGTAGCAGTTTTCATTTTCTCACATTCTTCAGTTTTCTCAAGACGAAAAAGTCCTTTTCTACCAACACAAAGTTTCCTCCAACAAACTCTAGTTACTCATTTGCTAGGAATTTTCAACATTTTTCTTTAAGAAAGGAATGTCTTCCGTAAACGTTTAGAACTACTACTCCGCAAATACACATAAACACTGGTGTCTGTATTTTAACCCTTGCTTATGGTTTCCACATATTATCCGTATAATCAACATAAACATTCAGTCTGGTAATAACATGGTACAAAAGTAATTCGAGTTAAACTGATGAATAACCTACAATAACCTTACACTCTGAAGAAATGACTTTGAATACAAACATATCTGTCGGGTAATGACCTTTTAGTTTTGAAATGTTGTCTAACGAGAAACGGAAACCTGAAAACTACTATCTTTTCTTTTGCAGATGACTAAAAAGTTAGATACAGATAGCTAGATAAATTCGAACCGCATCGTAATACAACATTGAAAGAATGGAAACATATTCCACCAAAAATTTACTTATGCTGCTATAAAACGGCTTACTTGGATAAGCTATTAAAATTCTTCCACTCGACGTCTTTTATAGGTCTAGAAACATGAGAGAGCCAGAAAAAATTGCCCACGGAATGCTTTTTCTCATTATTGACTGTATGCATTACTGTGTCTTGTTATTGTCACATACCTTATAGGTTGCAATAAGGCTTTAAAGACTTTCGTTTCATCTGCTTCTTTATTGACTGGAGAACTTAAGTAGATTCACGTCTGTTACTGACTTTTTTATTACACCCGTACCAATCCTACGTACCGTAGGGACGGTACAGTTGAGATTTGAACACACTTCCACCCATTTATGTGTCACACTACGCTCCGAAACCATACGAATAATGTTGAATACTTTCAAATTTATGTCCAGATGTTATCGAACTTTCTCTACAATTAGGTTAAATGTGCTATAAAGAATTGGTTTTTGGGAATTAGGAACTTTGGGAAGATTAAGTGTAAACTTGGTCATGTTGTCACGGTTACCAATACACTATCTTCTTGCAACTATCATCCCTGTAACATGGCGAGTTTGATGCGTTACTGAAAGGTAAAGTTTCTTCAGGTTATAATATGACAGATCGGCTTACAACATCCGTGCGCGTAGTACAACATCAATATTACGGTCGGGGTAGACTTTTGACCCAAAATAAGGGAAGTTTTTGAAGACTTCACAAATGCGGTCTATCCTGTGGCGTCGATGCCACTTTTAATACAAGATTTACTGTAATGTACTTACGTTTTAAACAAAAAAGTGGTCTTATTTTATTCTAGTAAACAAAACTGTTAGAACGATCGAAAATAGTTGCTTCGTAACATAACATCATCTATTTCGTATCATAAAAATATGAAATGCCTAATCACGCCATCCCTTCACCTAAGCAGATGTGTGCGCTGTAAAGACTCGTGCAATTATCAAATTTCAGCCAAATGCTAGGATTCATTACGCGCTTGTCCGAGCATACTATTTCCATACACTCGAAACCCATAATCATCCGCTGTCGACAAATGACCGCAGGCTAAAACCATTCCCCTCTCTATCAGCAAAAAAATCGTCTAACCATGACCACCCTCGCCATACCACACGCCAGACCGTTTACAGCAGAAATACTTGCCTTCCATCCGCGTGGCTTGGCAAAAGGGGATCGGCCGGGTTTCATCTTTATGCCCCTGTACCGGGAATAAATTAACTGAATTTATTTTTCCATTTCGCCAACGGCCAAAACAAGGCGTCTTACAACGCGCACCGGGTCCTACATAGTAGTATTTTCGTTGTCGGGATAGTCCCGCACGCCGGATGTTTGTGCCGTCCCGCGCAACGGAACATCCCCTCCGGAATATGACGCTCGCAAAAGTTCAAGATCGCTGGAATGCAAATATTTTCCAATCATACTCCCTTCCCACCTACACTGGCAGGACGGCGCAGGAAGCAACGCGCAGCAACCGGACACAGACGGATTGTAGCGAGGACGTGCAACCATACGGAAAACGACAATCGTGACTCACACCGACGCGCCACAAAATCACCCCCAGCGATTCCTTCGGCCACCAGCGGGCATCAGCGGGACGATACAAAAATCCTTCGCAACACTCGCAACTGTGTTTGATCAGTTGTGTTGGATGATAGGCAATTTGCACAAATGGAAGCACGTTGCTCGCACAGCGAGAGGCTAATTTGAATTATTAATTAAATTTATAGAAGTAGATAAACGCTCTCTTCGCCGCGAACGCGTAAGGCACTCGTCGCCGGCAGGCCCCGCCGGCAATATCGATTGCGATTTCCGCTCAAAGTCGCCCGAAACGGCACTATTTTCAGGACACTTGACTTGGGCGTCCTGCTCCCGTCGACGCTAATGGATTGAAAAACGTTTTAATACCCCGGGTTTAGGGCGGCGACAGACAACGCGAGGCGATGCGAAAGGCGAGGAATTAGGCATTGAAATTACTTTCGAAACAGATTTTCATTTATATGAAATCTCCGCCGTTCGGCCATAAATTTCAATAAGCGACGCAATTTGATTTCCACCGGCTGGCTGAGCGCTACCAGAAACAACGGACACGGCCGCGAAAGGTAGGCGGCTGTTGAAGGACGGTCCTGTACCCGCCGCCGCCGGTGTGCGCGGTGACACGATTCGCTTCGTGCCAATGGAGGCTGATGCGTACATTAGGCGTGATTAAACGATTGCTTCCAAACGGATGACTGCGGAGGCTTCAATTGAATCGGGCGCTATTTAAACCATTGGAAATATATCTACCTAACCAATGTTATCTTTTTGAATCGGTTCTCTTACTCCTAATCGGAACAACAAAAAATAATAATACAAGCAATCATATATGAAATCATTGTCTTGTGGAAGGGTGATTCAATTCCAATACAATCATTATTAATTATTGTGTACATGTAAAAAGATATAATCGTTTTGCTTTATCCATCTTCTGCCATTAGTCCTCACCTAGATCACGCTGACCTTTATGACTCCAGAGCACTATGACCTTAAATACCAGCTCTGCCTGTGTGGGTGTCGTTACTCTACTTAAACAACCATCATTGCAGACAGCAAGTGAAGCGTGAATCCGTAAATTAAACAGATTGGACTAAGCGGACTTATGCGTTTGAGGTAAGTTCTTCTTTGAAAGCGCATAGTTTTGTACCCGCAATTAAGAGGCAGTGATCTTTGCCCGCCTTTTAAGTTTTATGAAAAAAGTACATAAAATAGTTTAAGGCACTATAGAAAATCGCTTAAATATTTCGAAAAATCAAGTGACCTTCCTAGTGGAATAAGGTTGCAGATATTAGTTTGGAATGTATGAGCATGATCAGTGTTTCAAAATATGGCAAGTTTCGATAAGATAGAAGGCAATTCCATTTTCTCTAATAATACGCACAAATACGCACTGAAATGATTAAAATAATTAAACAGTTTACTAGTCCGATTATTTGAGATAGTCATAAAACCCAATCAAACTGGCTTTGAATTTGTAAACTATTAGTTATCACATAATTACTTACACTACCAGATTAGTCGGGATCATTCACCCTTTATTGTAAACTGCCCCCATTTTATTCCATTATTTCGTATGATGATCCGTGGTTTTCTTTCCTGGCGTTGACAACAGTGTTCAGGCTTTTTAAAAATAGAAAATAAAATATTTATTTTTCGTCATGAATAGAAACTTATCGCTACCTAACCTTTAACAAAACTACTGAAGAATTGCTTCTCGGGCTTACGCGGTACACGATAGAAAAGTTGCCTTACTTAAGCGCGTAAATATACTAGTACGTTTCTCAGTCAATATTTACAGCAAAAAAAATTACTCTCGGTGGATGGACGGACAAATATGCAAAATGAGGAAGAAAAACGCCAACTATGCTCGCTACCTGCCAGCTGGGGGTGGTAGGATTGTACGCCGGTCGAAACAAACCGGACCGAAGCGAACCGGACACTCGCAGCGGCAGCATCAAGCGGGACCGTGGATGTTTGTGACGCTCTCTTCATCGCGCTATTCATCCTCATCTGTCTACTGCCTCACAAGAAGCAGTCGACACCATCTTCGCGCCACTGCTGCTCTGGTTTGTTCGGTCTTGCGTTTTTATTTCCGTTCCCCGGCAAATTCACGGCATCCTAGCGCGTTGTTCTTCTTCCACTTGCGTTTTTGCGACTCGGAAACAAATTTCCTCATCACTTAACACTAAATGTCGTCGCGCGCGCGCGCGCGCACTCGCGCGTTTCAACACGGCAGTTAAACTTGCAAGCGTCAATCTGTTGCCCGGTACAAAAAGCGTGAAGGAAACAACGGAAAAGCATATTTATCGGCAATCACTACACTTCGAACGTGATTTTTTCACCATAATCTGCACAAACGTTCATAATACACACACACACCGTTATGTACTACTGGTTTCCCGTCGTGCTTGTGGACAGGGGAGCAGCAGAGCTCGTTCGCTTGTCACCGAAAGCGTATTTCAGTGTTTGCTAGGATGTTTTTCGCTTCGTTCGGCTCTGCATAAGAACGCCATCTAGCGGCGCTTTACCAACCAAAAGGATGATTCTCCGTCAGCAGTGCTTCCGGGGTTCGTTCACACAACTGAAGCGCGTTTCATTCGAAGAACGCTAGCTAAAATTAAGAAACTTCAACCATTCCGAGGCTCTTCCCGCCCTGTTGTCTAACTACTTTTCGTTTCCGTTTAACTTGCCGCTGTGATTTATTCCCATTTTTACCCACCGTTGCGCGCAGTGGAAAGCTCGGTGCTGAACGAAAAAACGCACGCTCTTATACTTATTAAATCCCCTTGCCTGAAAGCGGGTTGCTTCTGTTCTTTACAATAATAAACACAGCTTCCAACAACTGCCGCCACTACACAACAAGCGTACCACTAGTGTTTGATACATAATTTCGGCTTATGTACGATTAATATTCTTCGTGTTGTTTCTTAAAACACTCCACGGACAGAACGTTTTAAGTTGTTTGTTTAAACAACCTGTTCATTCCTTCAACATCTTTAGGTGCGCTTATTTACAAGGAGGAGAGGAGAGGGTTAAACTATAGAGTATGTACGAGTTTCAAATTGTTGTCCTTTCGCCACTTTCACCGTCGCCAGGTTTGGCCGCATCGTATACGCATACGTATGCTTGCCCGGCGCGGAAGAAAAATGCGATGGAAACCGCCAGAACGGAAACGCGACCATCATATGGGACACCACCGGAAGAGCACATAAAACGGACGACCGACGCAAGTCGCCACTATTAATTATACTTTAAACAATATTCCCCAATCTTGCCCAACTGCCCCACGGGCACAGCAGACGTGAGGAGCACACAAGTACGTAAAAAAAGCCCGCAAATGGAATGCATTCTGCTTCACGCACTGCTGTTACGCTAGTGGGAAGACTTGGCACGAAACGATCTAACAATGGCACCGCCAGACAGAGACACGCACTCAAAGATATAGTTCCGCAACGAGATGGTTTGGTCCTCGCTTCTGCTCGGAGCACCGGCAAAACACGGACGGAACACACCTGTCACGGCGAGAGATTGCTTCCCTTCCATAACTCCTGGTTGCTATTCCGACGCACTGACATTGTCTTGGGGATGCAACGGACGCGCAGCAAGCGGCAGAAACTATTGGCAGGAATACCTACTACAAGCTAATGGCACATTCGGTTCTTGATCCCTCGATTCAGTGATGCACGTCTCCCCGCACACAGACAGACCCATTCCAGAATGGTCGTGTTTCGTGATTATCTTATCCAAGTACTTACTACTTACGTGCTACTCTACTCATACTGTTGGACGCTTTATTCTAATCATCTCCGTTCGATGCGTACGCCGCCGCGCTCGCTCACGTTTTCATTCGATATTTAATAAAATCTATGTGCGCTACATCGTAGCGGCCCCCCTCGTAGTGCGTACGAATCTGCGCTCCCTCGGCCGTAAAACTAATCAGCTCCACGGATTACAGTTATCTATATATACAATCACAGTTGTAAGTCGCACCATCATCAAACGGAAATGTCTGCGTGTTGTTGCCTGTAAAAGGTGAAAAAAAAGAAAGAGTGTTAAAAAAACCCTTTTGTATATTCAGTTCCACTGCTTCTACTACCTACCATGCACTGTCAAGGAGCAATATTTTGAGATCAACATATGTTACTCCTCGTCGTGTATGGCGACCACTACCGCCACAACTCCGTACCCATCGATGCGGTCGATGATGATTGGCAACAATTTCGATGTTTCGATTAAAACAAATAATTTAGAAGAGAAGGTAGAATAATTTGAACTGCTACGGTTCGACAGCGTGCGCGCGTCCAGCAGAGCGGGAGAAAGGAAGGATATTGATGCAGTTTTCCCACTCGCCGTTCGTTTGTGTCGTTGTGCCCTCCTGCGGTGGTTCGTTGGTCCCATGGTGTTGTTTTCCGTTCCGATTTGCGTGTGCTTTCAGCTTTTCCCTTAGCTTATCGAGTTCGTTCCGTTCGTTGCCGTTGCGTTGGTTGGCGCTCGCGCGCGTTTACACCACAATCTCGTGAATGACACGCCGATTGCGGGAGTTTGGTGTCGAGTAGCCGCTTTCCATCGCCAGTGCGTCATCGTAGCTCATCGAAAGATGCTGATTCTGCACGGGCGACTTTGCCTCATCCTGCTCCATGTACGGGTCCGGCAGTCCGCTCACATCGTGGTACGGTGATTCGGCGACAAAGTCTACGCGGGATGGGAGTTGTTTGACGGAGAGAGAAAGAGAGGAGAAAATCGGATTAGAATCGCGAGCTGGCACTCCCACAGCACTGCTGCAGGGGTCACGCTGGATGGGGGCCAAGGGCAATCACTCACCCATATGTTGATCCATGCGTTTCTTGGGCTTGTGAACGGACGCGTACGGATCGCTGCAGTAGTCCTGGCGCGATGGATTCTGGCTGTTGCGCATGTTGTGATGGTAGTCATCGCCACCGTGCTGGCTGGCCGTGGTCATCAGATGCGGGTAGGGAGCGTAATCGTCAACGGCACCGTATCCCCCATGGGTCATTGGGTCGTAGCCGTAGTTTTGCTGCATCTGCTGGTCCATGTAGTTGTGCTGCGGGATCATGTTGGCCGAGTTCGATGCGGCGGCCGACATTTTCAGCTGCCAGATCGAGTCCTGCGAGTTGACGCTGCCACCATTGTTCGAGTTCGAGTACGAGTTCTCCACGTAGCCCATGTTTGACCCTAATTCATTGGTAGGTAATAAAAACGAGAACGCAAACGTTAGATACAGATTTCCCGCGAACCGCCGCAAGCCAACCGAACTAAACTAAACCAAACACACACACACACACACACGAGCGCGCGCGAAAGCCGTCCCGTACTTACAATCATTTTGAGGAACTTGCGGAATCATTGCATTCTGCTGGTGGTAACCGTACGTTGGCTGCTGGCTTGCATACAGGGCCGTGTTTTGATCCATTGCCAAATCCATCGAATGCTCCAGGGCCTTGTTTTCCAAGCTGCTGGCGGAGTAGTACGGCGGAGGAGCCTGGTTCTGCTGGGCCACAATCGACGGGTGGATCGAATCGATATCATACTCCTTCGATTTGACCGATTCCTTCATTTGGTTGCGCTTGCACCGGCAGAACATGACGAGCAGGACGGCAAACAGGGCCGCCACGATGCACGACACCAAAATCGCTATCAATGTCGGTAGTTCCACGAACGAGGCCTCTTGGATGAGCGATTGTCCAACTGCGAAACGGAAAGCGAAACACAAGCACAAGTTAGAATCGAAAGCTCTTTAACCCGAAAACACACAATACTTACTGTCAGCTTCGAGATATTCGCCACAATACTCGTGATTGATTTTCAGGCACAACTTCACGCGCACCCGCGGATTCAGCTCGTCCTCGATCGGTATCGGCATGTCGTCGAGTGTGTTGCCCAGCGAGCGGCCATTGTTGCGCCGGTTCGCCACAAAGTGTTTGATCTCGTGCTCCCGGTACGTCGGATCGTGCCCGTTCACCTGCAGCTCCACCTTCTCGATGATGTGCCACGCCGCCATCGGGGTGTCTCCGTACATGACCGACTCGACGATCGCCACCATCGACAGGCAGGTCGCGCCGATGTTCAGCCCCAGGATCTTCGTCTCCGGATCGAAGTTCGCCATCAGCGGGATCGGTATCTTCTCCACCTTTGTCGTGGCGGTGATCTCGTTCGAGTGTTCCGAAACGCCCTTCGTGTTCAGTGCCTTCACCTTGAGCACGTAGCTCTGGTGATGGTCTAGCGGGCTGATCGTACACGGCACCTCCCGCTGGCAGTCGAACTCCATCCACTCCGCACCGCTCGCCGCCACGGCCGCACACTCCTCCGTCATGAGGCTCTCGTTCGGGATCACTATCTTGCGGTACGACACGAAGTACTTGGTGTTCGCAAGCCCACCGTCGAAACCGGGCGTCCACGAGAGGATCACGTAGTTCGAGCCTAGTTCGACCGCTTTCAGCTTGTTTGGCTTCTCCGGCGGTCCCTTCGGTTGCAGTCGGATCGGCACCTGGATGTTGTTCAGCGAGTTCGACACGCGGCAATGGTACTCGCCGTAGTCCTGATGGCGCACGTTGCTGATCTTCAGGATGCTCGTGTACACATCGTTGCCGTCCGAGGTGGTGACAATTTCGTAATGCCCACCCGTACTCAGCAGAGTCGTTCCGAAGTGCCACAAGAACTCCGGCTTCGGGTACGATTGCACCTTGCACAGCACTTCCGCCGTTTCTTTGATGTCGTTCGCAACCTTGTTGTACTGGTGCAGCACGATCGGTTCGTGTTCGATCTTCAGATGCATGGTGGAGTTGGCCTTATTCACCTCGTTCTCGTACAGACACGTGTACTGGCCGCGGTCGGTCGATATCAGGTCGTTTCCGTTCGGGCGCGCCTTGCCGGTAAACTTAAGCATACTCTGCACCGTCACCATGCCGTTCGGTCCCTTGTCGACGTTCGTCTTCACCTCGTAACGGTGCAGTTCCGGTGTGATCTCCACGTCATCCTTCAACCACGTGATCGACGGTTCCGGTTTGCCCTTCGCGCTGCACGTCACGAAAAAGTCAATTTCGCCCGCCCGCTTGATCATGTTCGACTGCAGTTTGGCCAAAAATTGCGGTGGCTGATGAATTTCCAGCGTGGCACTCGCCATCCCGCCGTTGCCCAGCTCGTTGCTCGCGTGGCAATGGTATTTGCCCTCGCTCGACAGGCCCGCCTTCGGTATCAGATACTGGGCGCCCTGGGCAATCACCGTGGTCGAGATCTCTCCGCCCACATCCCGGTACCAACGGTACTGCGGGTCCGGGTAGCCCGGAGGATCGGCTTTGCACATCAGGCTGACGCTGTTGCCAACGTGCACAACCGGTTTTTCCGGCGTAATTACAGCCTGCCCGGGGCGATGGCGTACCAGCACTGCCACCGAGGCGTTGCCTTCACGCTCGAGCGTCTTGCCACCGTACGGCTTCATCATATTAATGCCACGACAAATATACGTTCCCGCGTCCTCCGCGCGGACGTCCCGCAGCACCAGCGTGTCACCGTTGCGCCGGAAATCAATATCGCCCTCCTTCAGCCACTCGATGGTGACCGGCGGTGGGTTGGCCGTAACGTTGCACTTAATATGAACCGTTTCCTTCTCCTCCGCCGTCTTCGCCTTCGTTTCGATCTGCACAATCGGCGGGTAGAGGACGTTCAGGGTGATTTCCTGTTCGCCAATCTTGCCCAGCCCGTTATCGGCCGAACAGGTGTAGCGACCGGCGTCCTGCAGCGACACCCGATGGATGGTGTGCGTCGGGTGCGACGAGATGAAGCGCCCGTTTCGTGTCCACTTGACTTGCTCCGGTTTCGGTTTCGCGTCGATGTTACATTCCAGCTTGGCCGTCTGGTCGCGCTCCACGCTGAGGGGGTTTTCTGGGCCAATTTCAACACGAGGATAATCTGTGTAGAATAAACATTGAAGACAGTTATTTAATTATTCATTCATTATGCATGCTTTCCAATAGTCAACGTCTGCTTCTAGCAAAAATAATTACTTCAACAACACAGCACCGCATCGTCAACAGTTGGGGACCGGTGGGTGGAATAAAGCAACTTTGCGTGATCTTTTTCAAGCAATCGGTAATGGATTCATTTCACATCGCATCATATGGTATCCGGGGCGATTCAAAGCCCCTTCCTGGGTGGCAATGAAATAAAAACTATCTCGACGCCAAAAGCAATCGAACGCTCTTTGGAAGAAGATTCTTCCATCTGCTTTTAATCTCTGTTCCAAACTCTCTCGCCCAGTGCGCCGAAGAAGGTTTAGGTTTCTCAATTTCGTGTACCCCTTATCTTCGAATGGAAGCGAAGCGAAGAAACTATCGAAGAACACACCCCTCCGGGGGGCGAACAGCAGCACGGCTGCGTTCGTTAAAGGGACGTACATAAAATTGCTAACGTTTCACCGGGCGAAGATCATCATTAGAGATTGTTACTTAATCTCGGGCCCTATCTCGCAAAAAAAACCCACACTCCCGGCTGAAGTTTGTGTAGCAGTTCATTCGCCACCCAGTTTGTAGCTCCACAACCGGTGTTGCTAATAGTTCTTTTTCTTCCCTTTTTCTGCTTGTTCCGTACGAAAGCCATAAAAGCTCGAACTCGATACTGTCCCGAAATTTGATCGGGGAATCTAATCTACGGGAGAAGAGCATTTATTCACAGCAACCACGCGATCGTATTGATAATGGTGGTGAATATTATTATGTCTCCCCTCACAGGCACAGCCTGCTGCCATCGTTATAAACTCTCCGCAGATGATGCCGGCCGTTTGGAGTGTTTATTTTCTTTTCAACTGTCATAAGCATCCACCAATCGTTCCTGACACGTCGCTAGGATGACGCGAGAGACACTGACTTTTTTAAAGGACAAATCTGTCTTTTACACGGATCTCTCCCTCGCTTCCTGCACTCCTCCGCACCTTCACCGAAGAAAAGGATTGTACAGCGCCAGATTGGAGGAGCCTGCTGTTGTGTGTGTAGCGCGCAACGACACTTTGCCGCGCGAGTAGCGCAAAAAAAAGAGACACGACGAACGACCAACGGAAAGAAAATATAACCATCCGCACCGTGGGCTGTCAAAATGGAACCCGTCCGCACCCAGCGCGACGGGATAATGCGGATGGAACTGGCACACCTGTAGCCTGCGCTCGTTGACGACGGCAGCCGCCAACAACGCAGCAAGACAAGCTGCAAAGACCAACCTTTCGCTCGCTTGTGTTGCTTCTTTTTGGGAGTAAGGTGTACATTTTTTGTTCCGTCCAATCTTTTACGAACGCTTTTTTTTACATCCCCTTTCGTCGCGTTCGAATAAGTTTGCGTCGTGTCCGTCCGGTCGGGTGGCCCAGAGAGGGAAGAGACAGGCAGTGAGGCAGCGCTTCAGAATGATAATGAACATCTGCCGCGTCCGCGCGCGTCGCACTGGGGACGGATCCCGGGACAGGTTTTTCAAGTTCGAAACAACATGAAAAATAATAAGCGCACAGTGCAACAGGGCGGCGGCGAGCTGACCGGCTGGGTGGTTGTTATGGAAGGAAAGCGACCTCCGAGCGATACACAAGAGGCGACACCCGCGGCCAGCACTGGAGATTTGGCCGTCCGTACCACAGCGACGTCATCGTCGTCAACGTGGCGCACAGCGGTCAATCGAACCCAACGGCGTCATTCCAGCGAGCGACAGCAGAAGAGCCAGCAGCAGCAGCATGAATTTTAAATTAACATTTCGTCTTAAACCACCACCATGACAAAGACCCGACGATGATAACGACGATGACGACGATGCTGACCTCGTATCTTTTGAGTATAGGAAATTCATGTTGACGGTACCACTCGAAAGAAGCAGGTCAGGGAATTGCTTTCCAGCAGGAATGTTCTTGCTCTCGCAGCATGCCGCGTGGCGGGCTACAACACCTAGGAGAAAGCCGCCTACTAGATGAGGCTGCACAGAATCGAGTAGTTTGTTCCGCTTCGCTCAATACGAACACAATTTGAATAATCGTAATTTTGAATAATCTCTCTCCCATCCCGTATAATTAATTGAAATCAATGAAGATCGGATTTCCTCATTAAATTTAGAAGAAGGGGTTCTTAGGTAAATGAAACGTATCTCATAATCCTACGCCGGGAAGATTGCTCTGTACTATCGTGAGGCCCTTCGCCACGGGCGCAGGTGTAAGAGAGTGCCGCTCAGAGTGGGAGCGAGCGAGCGCTCCGAGCATTAAGATCTGGTTACAATCTTCTACATATAGATTGAAATTTCACGGATCGTCTCGGTCTCGTCTCTAGCACTAAGCGAACCTCCAATCATTAATCTGGATTATTATTGTTTTCTCTCCGCAGCTATCGCATTTTTATTGGAAGAACACTTCGGAGCAGCACCATTCTTTTGAAAAAGAAAAACTCCTCTCCAAAAAGGCGCACATCGCACTCCACATGCAGTGGTGGTCAAATTGATACGCTGAATATTTCATGACACGTTCGGACGCTGCATAATCATACGGTAATCGATCAATTGACTTAACGATGATAAGCCACCGCGCGCTTAAAACTGAACGCACTCGCGTTTGCCTTTTATGCACTCTGTGCTTGCCCTCCGGTCAAGTTCAACTGTCAATAATGAATCCCATAATTCCGAAGGACATTCACTACCCACCGGTCGGCACCAGCAGCACAAAAAAAAAACAAGAACGCAAGCATAAGTTTCGTGTGCGTTACTACACAAAGGTCGATGAAAAAAGTGGAACGCACATCCGCACGCATTGTACTTTTTCATTTCGCTAATGGGACACAACAGCAATCCCTTTCGGGTGGGCATTTCCCCACTAGAGGGACAATCGATTTCGTGAAGCACACCACGCCATTGCATTGCACCTGCCATCATCGTAATGATGTTGCATTTTCCGCCACATTTGCCGGTGTGCCGGTGTTTCTGCGTTTTCGTTTGCTCACTGGTTCTCCTTTTTTCCCGTATTACTTTCATGCACGGTTTGAGGAAAAAAAACGCATACACACAAGTTGACCCCGTGTGCATGCATATCCACGTGGAGAGTGCCATAATGAAACGTTGTCATTGCCGGACATCAATTGGAAAATAACACATGCTCCCATCATGTTTTTATCCTCCACTGTCCATTGTTTTAACCGATAACGACACTTTCCGTCCGGTTACTATAGCGGCGCACGACCGACCCCAGAGACATCAGACCGAACCCAAGCGGGTGGGTAGTAGTAGGTTGAGAAAGCCGAATGATGCGACACTTTCGATCGGACATGGGATATTAATGACTGCAAAAGACTTGCTGTGCGGTTCTTAGTGTTTGAAACATAACTATATTGACCCTTTTGCAAATTAAATTATGTTTACACTCACATCAGTTTGTGAAATACGCTCCTTCGAGAAATTTTAAATTAAAATTAACATTAGGAGACATTGGGAAAAAACACAAAACACAGCTCTTTACTGAGGATGTTGCCTAGTTATTGTGATTTTTACTTTGTTCTAAAACAATTTCGACACCGAGAATGTCATGGCCCACTTAAAAGTAGATTGCGTAACGGAGGATCAAATTACTGACCTTTCTATGATGGATGGCTCCCTTCTATGGTGCATGGTTCGTGAAATACAAATTAACGAACGCCCTTAAATCAGACCATAAACGTAGTCAGGCGACAGGTTAAAAGAAAAATCAACGCTCTTCGATCAAATCACGTTTCCATTACGAACACATGTGCTTATTAAAATTGAAACTAAAAATTGGGTCAAAACTGGTCCATCTTTCATCATACTTTAACCCAATCAAAATAAGTTCCCTAGCTAAATTTGGTAATAGTTACAATTATATTATCAAATGGTTACGATTTTTAAATTAGTTTTACTGTTCTTGCTATATTTCTAGATCATCTATAACTTTAAAATATTTTATGTTTCCAACAGCTGTTGAATAAAACTCCATTTTTGAAAAGACTGCAACTTGAAGCAAGACATATTATGAGCAAAACAGCAAATAAGAAGTAATAAAATTGCAGGCGTTTTTGTTATCTCGGTATTGAGAACAACCAGAGCGACCACACACACACAAGCAGCATTACAAACTTGAAATAACCCAACAAAAGCTCCCAGAAACTGGAACAGATTCACACTCCAAAGTGTTGGTAATAAGTTTTCCCAAGAAAGCTCCCTACCAGAAGTAAAAGTTTTTAGATCAATTTCAACACATTCGTTACATTTTTGCTGCATTCTCCAACAATGGCCCTCATCCTGCCACCCACCCCCACCGATGTGGTGAAGAATTGGCTTTCGATCGAACTAAAAATAAGCCTTCACACTAAAGTCAATACTGATGCTGCTTGCTAGCGCAGCGGTACAGCAAAAAAAAAGTTCTTTTCTCACCTTTGCATCTTCTCGTGCATTCTCACTCTCTCGTTCTCTCTCTCGCTCTCTCCTTCTCGCTCGCTTTCTGTCTCACAATCTGCTCTCGGCAACGCTTACTTTTCCGCAACGCAGTCGCAAGAATAAAAGGAGTGTATTATGCTTGGACTGTTAGCATGAATTTTATAACTTCTGCAAAAATAACTTTCTTCATTGCCAACGGTGGAAAAACTAGGGATTCACGGCGTTTAGCTTGCATCTGTGCGTCGTTCCCGCACACGGAGAAACGCAGAAATAAGCGGCAACGGCAGCAGCAGCATCAGCGGTGCCACGAGAACGACGACGGTAAGATTGCGGCGGGATAGATTTGAGCATAAAAACTACCCCGAAGATTCTTCCTCAGTCGACCAAGTGCGCGCGCGAACAGAGTGCTTTTTCTTTGCGTCCACATTTCCCGTACCACTCACTGCCTACCTACCTAATCGTATCTTCCCCGCGCGTTTTCTCCCGGCCCTCGGTTCCGGGTCTACCGTTTCGTGGTGCATTCTTCGTGCAACCGCAAATGTGCACGATAAAACTCGCGGATAAAAACTTTCTGCCTGCGTCCTGCGTCCCGAGTCAGCGTGGAAGCAACTCGATCGAGATGGTAGCGGTGGTGGTGGTCTTAGTCTAGTGTTCTTCCCCTTCCTGTAAGCATCCGTACGATGCGGCATCATGTCCGCGCCGTTGTATGTGCGGCTCATTTTTTCCACTTTCTCAAAATTTGCCTCACCCGTGCCACAACAGAACGGGGACGAAACAAACACGGAAAAAAGGTTTAAAACTAACTAGGAAGAACGAGAATTTCCCTACAGCGCTTGGCAGACGACAAACACGTTGGCCGGTTGGCCCGGCCACCGGGACGCGGCGGATCGGGACCATATTGGAGCGACCCCGGGGGCGAAAAACAACAACGCCAGAATCGTACTTTTATTTCGCCAGTTGTGCAACGCAGAACTTGCCACCCCGGAGGTCGCAGTGAAGGGGCCATGGATGAGGGGAAAATGGAATCCTGCCTTCCTTTCTTCCCTTTGCTGCCTCACTGCCAGACCCTCGGGAGGATTCGGGCCATCAATTTTTCTCCTCACAGTCCTTGTTCCCCGTGGTCGGGGTGAGCGAGGCTGTCACCATCACCACTATCAGACCTCCCCTCCCTCTCTCGGGGGGTCGTCGGGTCCGGCCACTTCTTCCGCCTGGAGGAATTCACGCTCCGAAAGGTTGTCAAAAATCTTGAACAGGCCATTCATTTTTACTTCCACCGAACTAAAGTGATCCAGAGGAAAAACGAATAGGTTCGCTTCTCTTCGGAGTGGAGAATTCCCTCCGCCAAGATTGCTATCACGCCTGCAATGTCAGTGTGTGTGTGTGTGTGTGTGTTGTTACATCTCCTGTTTCGACTACTGCACCACCGGCGCTTGAAACGGGTCAGCGTAAAATGTCGAAAAACAACAAACGCTTCCACAACCCAGCCCCGAGTTCCCGGTCTAGGCTCCGCATTTCCGGAACCGATAGTAGAAAAAAAAAGAAACCCTACAAGAAACAAAACGCCTGGAATGTTGACCAATAAATTTCCATCGAGCCACTAACGAGGTAAACATTTTATTGTACGCCTCCACCACCCAGCCCGAACGAAGAGAGCGGGACTGTTTTGCGACGCCAAGAGATTGCGCGCCACGGTCCCTCCTCTAGCTCCCCTCACACTTTAAACACACAAAACCCAAACGCCACTTGGCGGTGGGTCGGTCCTACGTGATTGTCGCCGTTCGATTAGTTTTTCTGGCCCTGCCCCTGCCCCACGCCGTCTAATGGAATGCACTGGACAAAATTAAACTATTAAGAGCCGGTCCGCTTTGCCCGGTTCTCGGGGGCTTCCCGTTCAACTGTGTCGGAAACCGGAAGAAGGACACCCACGATACACAACGTACGCTCCGCTGCGCTGCCCGAAGTAAGTGCTTCCAGCGGCAAAAGGGTGCATTTTCCGGGCCACTCCAGAGTGTGGCATTGGAGCGCACACACGTTCGTTCTTTATTTGCAGCGATCTCATCAGCAACGGCGCCATTTTTCCTTCATCGCTTTCCTGCTCTATGGGGTCGCGGGGTGAATGAAAGTTCGTAAATTATTATTGTTTCCTTTTTCCTAAGACAGTCGTTTCGGGTTCTTGAGAAAACGGCAGGAGAACGAATTGATGCAGTAAACGTTTTTTGAATAAGAATCTTTCTTCTCAAAGTACTACATAAGAGCTTTTTTTCTGAGAAACCAATATAGACCGTAAGTTCACTATAAAACCAGTCGATCGATTGCAAGCCTGAGCTAGTAAAGCAGAGTTTAAAATTGTGTCAAGTTGACCTTCTTTAAAGTGAAAATAAGATTCAAAAGAGCTGTACATACATGTGCTTCTCAACATTATTGGAGGAACTTGAAAAACAAAACCCCATTTTTAGGAATTTTCATGACATTTGGTTTTAATTCATGGAATCTATTCTAGGTTTCGCATTACATTCGTTTGTTTTCTTCGGAACCCTTTGTAAAAGATCAAAGTTACAGTTTACTGTTTTGGATAATAGTCCTGCTTGTGCTTATACTTTCTACAAAGAACAGGTTAGGTCCAGCATAACAATGAAACAACTTCCAACGTAACCTTAAAACCAACTCGGAACAGCAGCTGGGCCAGATGTTTCGTAGAGGTGTTTCGATTGGAAGATAATTGTTAACCAGAAGTTAAAAAACCCCTTCGCGCTCTGAATTCTACTCGACACTACAAGCGACGGTTTTATCGCAACCGACGAATCACCACCAGCACTACTACTATCCACGCTCCTCTCAGATCTGTTCCCGTTGATAAGCCTCGACTTGGACATTGACTCGAATTGGAATTGGACGTTTTTGCTTGCCTCTGTCGCGGACACACTACTCAACCCGCGAAGTATTTATAGACTAAAACAGAGTCCAGAGGCCCGCGGGGTTCTGGTTGGGAGGTCCAGTACGAATAAAATGCATTCCCAACCCAATCTCTCTCGCTCTTTCTCGCCTCCTACTACCGGGGTGGCGACGAAGACTGCGACGATGGCACCTGCAACCATTGCAAGAACGGGCTAGATCAAGATTTGCACGTTAACCCACCTGCTGGAAATGCTGGAAGTTACTGGTCCGCCCCGTCCCACTTCGAGAAACAGGCTTGCACAATTCTGCATCTGCTGCGAAAAGAAATGCACCTGCACCGCCGAAGCATCGTCGAGCCGGTGGAAGCAATCGTTGCAACAATTTACCTCGCGGAACCGGCTTTCACGGTGGTGTGTTGTAAAAACTGTATCACCTCGGCATGCAGCGGCCGAGACCAAGAGCGAACACATAAATTAGAGCCCTCCTAAACCGCACCCGCCGTCTGTCGCACCGTGAAGTGCGGGCAACGAAAACTCGCCCTTCCTCTGCCCTGTTCGCAGCTGATGATGATTTTCAGCCGCAAAAACAAAATGGGCAACGCGAATCAATAAATTATCTTTATCTTCACCATCGGAAAGGTGGATCGGTGGCCGTTGCGCCGTTTCGTCTGCCGTAGCACCCTCCTCGGTTGCCTGTTAACTGTTAGCAAGCCTGACCCGCCCGGCTTAGGACAATTAATTTAGCCTTCATGCGAACTACGGACAGGATTAACGGGCCATCGCCGTCGGACCAGTGGGACCCGGCCTGCATCGGTTTCCTCTCCGGGTCGTGCGCAAGTTTGGGTTGAGGTGGAGCAGAAGAAAAACAAGTCTATTCCGTTTGATCGCCTTCAGTGTGTGTGTGTGTGTGCAGCTTAAAGGTGCAGAGGGGTAAGAGCTTCGGGTTCCGATTTCACCACCATTAGTGTGTTTAATGTGGTCTAGTTTTTCCTGCCGATTTTGGCCGTCCGATCGGAATCATACTCATATCAGGCCATCGGCCCTGTTTTTTCTTAACGCATCGCTCAAACCACTACGATCATTAAACCCGCTGTGGTCGTCCGTACGGCCTCGAGTGATAGAAAATTAATCACCATCCCGGTGTGGGTGTAGAAAAAGCAGTTGAAACGCAACAACATTCTATCACCGAGCAGAGACCAGAACCTTCGCAAGCACCGTTTGCAAACTTCTAGCACGGGAGAGAAAAAACACATTCCACCAAGAATACAATCGCACCAGCATAATTTATACCGATGCGGGCAAATTTTTCACTGTCTTTAAACTATTTTTCCCAACCCCATCCGTTCGCATTCTCCCCCTTCGCTGGTGCTTCTGACAGGCCCGGAAACATGATCCTTAAGATACTTTGCACATGACGGCGACTGGGACCGGGACCGGGGCTATATAGCGGCTCCCCGGTAGCCAGGAAATGGTTCGTACGGACGTACACTCCTACACGTGCGCGCCCGGGCGCTCATCAGGACACCGCCCCGCGTGTATGTCCCATTCCTCCCCCTCCCCCCCCCCCTTCCCTTGGCGTAAAAAGTAAATTAAATGAGCAACATATTTTACGACACTGACGCAACTACGTCGCTTTCTTTATCATGATGGTAAAATGTTTAGCTGATGACCGGAGCAGGGATGGAATAAATCTTTTCCAATGCCATCTAGACGAGCGGGAGGGCGGGGGGGGGGGGGGCTAAAAGCAACAACAACAGTAAAAAAGGCACGGGCACGGTGTGTGACATAACAGTGGATCGCAGCAAAGGTCACTTTGTTTCACAGACTTATCACGCGCGCTAAACGTGTGTCCATAATTCACTCAACCGGGCCAACCGGGTGACAAAGTAAACCTTTTCCTACCTGTCAGCGGTAACAAGTCGTAAGGGGTGCGCCGTTTTAATCCGTCTCCATCATGGCAGATGATTGGATTGCTCGTTTAAAGATTTGTGTTACAGCGTTATGTTCCTTCATTGAGCGCTGCACGCAATTTTGCAAGTTACTGTGAGGAGCCTTTACTGTGCGATCCCCATAAATAGAAACAAAACAAAACATTGAAACAGTTAACGAATAGAATCGTCGATACGGCAGCTCGGATCTCGAGCCATACCATATTGCTTACTTTCATCAGCAAACTTGTTTAAATTAGTGTTCTTGATCGAGTTATGACCATTTAAATCATAACTGATGCTGATTTACTAGAATTAAACTAAAAACATAACACATTCCATAATAAATAGTAAAGAAATATGGCAAAAGTAGTAAAAAGTCAAGTATTTTTACAGAACCAATAGTAAATTTTACTTGTTATTTGATGTATTGTAGAGGCTTTGAGCCACTGGCTGCTTTCGCTTCTAAAGAGTAAATTTTACTTGATAAAATCAAAATAGTACTTTTTACTGTAGAAGAACCGAATCGACCAAACAAACAAACAATCTTAAATTAGAATGGTTGCAGCAAAGCAAATAAAAAAAAACAAAATCAAAAACAAAAGGCCAAGCCAGAATTGATTCAAAGCGATTTGTGAAAGTTCAAAACGAAGGGAGTATTTTAAACAGCAAAGTTAAATAACTGATTACGGTAGTTTGTTTGGAATCCAACCATTAATCGCAAGAGGTTTGCCAAACGACCGAGTCTAAAACTGAAAGTTTCTTACAAGCGATCTCATAAGCTAACTGAAAGATTTCCAATCTTTTATCAATCGATTGGTTATGATCTTTTCTCCCCAAAACTGTAAGCAACAGCTACGAACGACCATTAGAATGTAATGGAAAGTGTGCCATTACCATTTCGATTGTGCAAGATGTTCTTCGGCGTAAGCAATAGACAGGATTATTAAGTTAACTAATCGTGCTCCTGCCGCTGTTGATTTCCAACGAAACAGTCAACTTAATTCATCCAAATTATGCCTGCAGCTCTTTTTCCGGCTCTCCCTCTTTATAGGGGGCTTCCACTTGCTTCCACTTGTTATTCCCTTGCCCGCCCCGATTAGGCCCGGTGAAATTGCACATTAATTGACACTTTATTAACGTCGAAACCGAGCGAAGCCTCGGCACCGTGTCAATTCCTGCTCCTGCTTGTAAAGTGTGCGTGTTCAATAATCATCGCCCGACGACACTCCCGGCGGAGATTTCACAATTCAGATCTCCATTAGATTAGATCCCTTGAGACAAAATACACCGCCTGCGGTGGCGTATTTTTCACTCACCCGTCGCCCCAACCCGGAATGCCCCGAATGACACCGAACAAACACCGCGGGGCATTCGGCGTGTACCGCGTGAAAGAAGTACATGCTACCGCACCAGCACCACCACCGAAAGCAACTGTCGCCTTGCGCCTTGAGTAAGATACCTTGTACGATCATTTAAACCATCATTTTTCATCCGTAATGACAGCAAATTGCCCTGCTTCGAAATTACCAGCAAGCGAGCGAAACCGACCGGGGGGAAAATCCAGCACCAAGCACCAAGCACCAAGAATCATTCAGTCAAATTCCGGCCGTCATTCACGAGTCGCTCCTACCCAATATTACAATATAACGCGTTTTTCAGCCCATTTGTCGTCCCCGCTCGGGCACAATGGCAGAAAAGGGGATGGGAGGGGGGGGGACCGATGTCAAATCGTGTTATTGTTGCGCGTTGGTTGCCTCCACCAGCACAGAACGTTAATGTAAAATCCATTTACGAATTCTTCATTCCAGCTTCCGGAGGACATAATTTCATCGACCGGTGATTATTTTGCCTCCGCACACCGCACCGAGATGATGATGACACTTAGGCTTAGCGTGGCAGCGTGTGTGTGTGTATGTGTGTGTGTGTGTGCAGCAACAGACGTAATGTAGTACACGCTCGTATAGGAACGATCTTGACTACCGGGGAGGCTCGATCTTGAGGGTTCTCGGGTCTAGTCCGCACGCTGTGCGCGCCATTTCCAAGCGGAGATTAAGTGACTCACAGCAAATCTCCTCACAACGCGGTGCTGCGAGCGTACGACCGAAAACCCATGATGCGTAACGTTTAAGACCCTGAAAAGAACCTCCGCTCCGTTTGCTCTACATATCCCGCCGTCCGTTCGCTTGCTTCCGAAACCCTCCAATTCATTAACCTCTCCATCGCCCTCCGGCCCCTGGTACGGCCGAGCACAGCAAATCCTTTCGATGCGGCGGTGTAAAAGAGACCGAACGAACCGAAACCGAACGCGGCCGCCTTCAGAGCGGAGGCAGAGCAACACAACCGAACCCGTCACAGGCAGCTGCCAAATTCCGATGGAATGATTTTTCATCTTCAACGCATGCAGCAACAGCAGCAGCACAACCAACTCCCCCCCATCGGTTGAGTGGTGCCACGTCGGAGGGCAGCATTCCGTCAAATCGACCCGCGGCATTTTTCCCAACCCGGAAGGTTAGCTGCCCGTGGAAGAGACCGCTTTCGGAACCGTTTCCGAACCGTAACCGGGGGTTAACTTCGCGTGCCCGTGCACGGATTTTCCACTCGTGCAATTAGGACTCACCCAAGATATGACCGACCAAACGACCTACGGAGGGAGTAGTGTATCTTAATCTGTAGGCTCGTTCTGTGTTTTTTTTTTGTGTTTTCGTTGGCTCATGTAACCAGCCCAACCGGCACAATCCAACAACTTACTCTCAATTTACTCTTATCACTGATTTCGTTTCATCACGAGCGACACAGTCGACGGAAGAGGGGGTGGGGATTATGTGTTTTCCAGTGCTCAACCCTAAAAGTGGAAGCTTTCTTATCGCCCGTCGGCTGAGCGGGCGAAAAAGTGAGTGGTCCAAATGAAGCGAGCTTAACTAATCAGTTTTACGACCACTAATTGTCCCACCAAGGGGTGCGTACATATTGCGCCGGGCAGATGTGAAGCGAAAACGCACCCATTTCTACGTTCTGACCGTGGAACACCCACGCAAACCGAACGCCCAAACAGGAATGTGTGTGAGATGTAGAAAAATGGGGTCTCATTCATCACCTCAACGCACGCAGTAGTGCAGCCGTTGCGTGGAACTTACGGTGCACAGTCAGTTCTGAGAGTGTGGCGGCGCGCGCATGCTGATGGAGTTACAGCACAAAACCAAGAAAAACCCGCCTGAAAGTGAATGCGATTGAAACAATAACGAGCAACCTGATTACGTGCACGACGGAAACGCACACACGGATAAGCGAGTTTTCGTCGAACAGATGAAGAAAACTATTTCCACCACCGCCAATATCCAACAGCAACGGCGGTTCTGCTCCGACGCTTCCGACCCAACCAGATACGCACGCAGAGTGATGTCGGCAGAGTGTTCTCTCCCGTTTCGATCGCAGAACCACTGCACGATGCGATTCGACTGCTCATCGCTCCCTTATGTCTCCTCCTCCTTATGGGCTGGAGATGCACTCGAGATGAAACAAACTACCGTTCGTTCGTTCGTTCGTTCTATTCTAATGCTTGAGAAGAAGCTGCTGGCGCGACATCACAAGACGTCTTGGTTGGCTTCCACCAGCGGCATTCCTTATCAATGGCCGCACGCCGGAAGGAAGGAAGCCCCTCGCGCAGCCGGTTCCAGAGCGATCACGCTTCGCTGCACCGTTCTTTAAACGGGTTTTGTATCTATTTTAGCCCAACTGATACAGCTGCATCCCGATGGCGCAACCCAGACGGCAAGACCCAGCACGCGACATGGCAACGGCACAGCAGCGCGACGGCACAAAATTGACAAACTTTCCAAATTACGAAAATTCCGGCATTCATGGCTGGGTAATTTATTTAAATACATTAAACATTCGTCTGAGAGGCGCACACACTCGTATCGCCCCGCACAAATGGCCAGAGGCGGCCGAACGCATCACCACCGGCAGCGTGACGACGCGAGGTTCCGCTACCAGTAGCAACTTTTTAATATATTGTGTCATTCTGTAAACTAGGAAACTATTTACGTTCCTGTCAGCAGCACAGCCCGCCAGCCAGTCGGTTGGTTGCTGTGCTTCAACAATATCCATTCATTTGATCGGGTACCGAAATAGTTTACGACTTTTCCGTTCGTTGCTCGACGACCGCCTCGACCTGGAGCTCAACGGAAAGTTGCACCGAACGAACCACTCCCTCCTCCCGTCGTGGAAAAAGCTTACCTTATCATAATCAATTCGATAACAAAAACACCAACCCCGCCGAGGGTAACTATTGCCACCAACGCCAACATCTTAACGCCCCACCCGGTTCATTCTAATTAATCAAATAAAAACATCCTCTCCGGATTCGCCAGCAACCTTGCCTGCCACAATCGTCAAGGGTTTGACATCATTTCACGGATAGGATGGCGCCGCCGCCGCCGCCGCCTTCAACACGAAGCGGGATGACGATAAAATCAGATTTCGCAATTGGGGCCACCGGTAACGAGGGTCGGCGCACCACAAACGAGCATTAAATCAGATGAAAAATAATTAGCATTCGCCCATTCGCCACCCCATCCAAAAAGGTGCAAATCAAACGAATGCGGAGCGAGTGTTTCGAGAATGAGACTACAGCACAACAACAACAACAAAAAAACACAGCAGGACAGTGCGCTCCACGAGTGAACTGCCCCCAAAAGAAAACATCTGTGCGCCCTTGAGATTCTGCCCCGCCGCCGGAGCCAAATCCAAACAAACGCACCGATCGTAATTTCAATTTTCGCAGCGAAACGTCCCGCTAGAAAAGGCTCGCGAACGGAAGAAACAAAAAAAAACACACGCAAAACAAGCTCCAATGAGCTCACAGGCATACGCGCGCGTGCAAAAGCGAGCAAAAGTGAAATGAGAGAAAATGTACATCCCGGGACTCGGTAGAATGGCGAGTGAAACAACAACAACCGGCCACGCTCTCCGGCCGATGGTTGGGGTTGGTGTGGGTGGGTGTGTGGGAGCTGTGGTGCAAATGAAGAACTTGGAGGCTAATTAACGGAAAACAAAATTTCACTGCCACCAACCAACACCACTACCAGCAGCCGGAGTTCGTCGTCGTCGTTCTTGCTGTGCTAAGCCACCGGCTTCTTCATCCCTACCGTACACCCACCACACCCAAGAGCGTTCCTTTTCCAGTACCGTTGCCTGCTTGGGACACACTGAGCGCTATGGCGCTAATGATGCCCATTAACTTTTTTCTCTCTCTCTCCAAGCTCACCACCACCCCTGGTAGCAGCACACAACACCGCCACCTACGGACTTGATTCGGTTATTAAGAGCGGTCAGTGAGACTGGGCCCACAGAAGAATCTAATCGAAACCGTGGCCGCGCCGCGACAACTCAGTCAGAGGGTTGTGTGTGTGTGTGTGTGTGTGTGTGTGTGTGTGTGGTACCGTTTTCTGCACACCCCCTTCATTTGCCTTTCGGCTGTTGCGGTGTTTCTCGCTGATTTGCAAACGACACGAATGACAAAGGCTGACCCAACTAATATCTATCTACGTCTATCACCCCCTTCGCTCCTAAGGGAATGGGACCGCCGATAGAATAGTAATGTTTTAATAATAAAACTTTAGTAACTGCCGCTGTTTTTTTGCTTTAAAGTTCGCATCGTTCTTTTAAATGTCATAATAGACACCATCCCGAAGCGCCATTCGTCTGTTTTCTCTTCGTACAGCCACAGCGAAAATGGAGTTTGAATGTAAATTATTTTCGAACATTTTTTTTTGCATCGTCGTCGTCGTCGAAACTACCGCGGGAAGGAAGTAGGGAAACGGATGAATATTATCCGTCTGACAGAAACAGCAGGTTCGTAGCAGGCTATGGTCGCCTACTTTTCGCCCGTACCAAACTGTAGCGAAATAAATCAGCGCATTGCGTCTCTCGCACTGACAGTTGCTACCGAACAGCCGACAAGTATCGAACCACCACAAACAGGCGTAATGTTCTTCCATACCAAACAGACGCCAGGACGCAGCAGCAGCAGCGATCGTACTTAGCATCCAAAACGAGGCGTTCCCATCCTCCCGGTGAAGCCATACCTGGCATGTCCGTGTCTTGTCGCTCGTCTCTCGTCCGGAACGCATCAAAAATGCATTGAAAATCTGGTGAAACAAGGGGATAACATCTTGGGGCGCCCACGCAAAAAGACAAAAGAACGTGGACTTAAACAGAGGCAAATCAAAATAATAATCAAAACACGGAACCTTCGGCAGGACACATGGCAAGACAACTCCTCCACGAGCTCCGGCCACATGAATATTCCTTTCCCGTTGTTCGAGAGGCGGCGGTGGATGGACGGACACAGCGGAACCGACGAGAGAGCTGGCGTTGTCTGTCTCCACCCGAAATCCGTGTCGAAACAGCATTTTTTTGTACCCAAATCACATCATCCCTTCGTCCGCTCTCTTGTTACCCCATCGCGGGTTGCGAGGAGAGTTTCTGACTCTCGGTGCCATATTTAAATCACTTCCTGGAACGCAATCCGATGGATCCCGACCAGATAGCAACCGGCAGCGCGCCGAAAGACGCAAACGCAGCGAACGAACTAGGCGCGGACGGGGAGGTGAGTGCGAAACGGAACGAAAGCAGCATCCAACGAACCATCAAACGGCACACGGAATGGGGTTGAAGGAAGCATACGCACACTTACCCAAAAAAATGAAAGTTTGCCACTCAGCCGGAAAGCCTCGGCTGCGCCCTGAATACACTCCGGAACACACGCGCGCGCGCTCGCTAGCACGGTGGCGCACGGATTTGTCTGATTAATATTTTACGTGCCACACACTTCAAACGGAAACAACAACAAAAAACGAGCAACGAACGAGAGTCTTGTGTCCGCTCTTTTCGCTCATTTGCCCGGCCCGGTTAAAGACGGTCCACATTGTTCGCTGCATCCTGCATTTCGCTCCGGGGACCCAACAATGCTGCGACGAGCGAAAATGAAATCCTCCCGTCATGGCCGGGCAGCGGTCGTAGGTCGTCTCCAAGTGAAGAATGAATCATAATTTGCAATCTCCGGCTACGGCGACCGGAATGAGGTCAACACGGCAACGAAGTCGCGATTTGCGTACGACCATGCAGATCGCGCTCTGGAGAGATCACGGGCGGGATTTCCCCGTCATCCTTGAGTTAACTGAATCATCTCCACCTCTGCCGATTGCTCACACACACGTCGCACCATGACGAGGCTGTATGCACGTGAATGTGTGACTGACTAATGTCCCACTTCCTGGAAGTGTTCGATTAGCCTTCCCCAAAACGTTGCCCCGTCGATCATCTCTCAGTCGATCAGACTCCGCCGCGATCACGGCGGGAGTGCTTGTGCTGAGATTGAAGCATAATTGCAGGAAGAGACGCAACACAGTCCCGTCCCAGTGGAATGGGTTCGGAAAAAACACATTTTATACTAAATTTAAAGCGGCTCTGTGTACTTACAGTTCACCGATAGTGTCGTAACCGTCTCCAGCCGCTGGCTCTCCGGCATCGCCCGGTTCCACACGACGCACGTGAACTTCGCACCGTCATCCTCGCGGCGTGGGATAATGGTCAGCGTGCTGGTCGTCTGCATGTCACGCGATCCACCGTAGATCAGATTGGCCGCCAGCGGTGTTGTGCTGCCCTCGCGGTACCATCTACCCGGTGGGAGAAGAAACGTTTGCCCTCATTACATGCGACCCGCACTCGGCACATCCGGTGAGCCAACACTTACGAAATGGTAGGATCCGGTGAGCCACCCACACTGCTGCAGGTGAGTTCCTGCTTCTTGTCCTCCGTGGCGGTCGTCTCACTTCCGGGGAATATCAGCGGCGGCTGGGGTGGCGTCAGCACCGTCAGGTTGTAGTAGTCCTCGTAGATCGCATTGTCACTTCCGATCTGCTTGATGCGACACTCGAAGCGCCCGTTATCGCGGGCGTACGATACGTTGAAGATTTGCAGATCGTAGATGCCCTGATTGGGTCGGTAGTCAATTCTGGAACAGAAACCACATGAGTCATGTACGCAAAGCTCCGAGTATCGCGTCGCGATCTGGACCTCCCAGAGATACTTACTTGTAGTTTGGGTTGAAGGTGTCTCCCTTGATTGCAACGTTGTCGTACTTGTTCGGCGACTGCTGGGCCCAGTAGTACGAGTACTCCCGGTCGGAGTAGTGTTCGTTGAAGCGGCACTTGAGCGTCACGTCCTCGCCTTCCCGTGTGTCCATCGTTTTGTTTGCTACCGCCAGCCCGATCAGCAGCAACACTGTGAAATAGAAGAGCAAACACCGAGCCAAGCATTAGCGATTGCGAACGTACGAATAGTGCAACGGTAAAGTAGGGGTAAACATTTTAAGCTACTTGCTAAATATTGATCGTCGCAGGCAGATTTCGTTGTTTGACTTTCGCGCACTCCACTCAAGAAGACGGAGGTTAACACATCGTTCAGGCAAGAAATGGAATTGTCATTTTATCAGCGCCAGGGAATGTGACCGTAATGATCGTTTCACACACACACGTTTGAGAAACTGCGCACGCAAGATAAACACCATGGCATGGAGAGAAGGCAAATGTTTTCCGATCCCATTTGTGGGCATGTTTACTTCTGCTTCATGAACTTGTCTCTTGTTTTGGAATGTTTCAGCCTCCCTCCCTCCCTCCAAGGTAAATGAGAGCAGCGGGCAAAACAAAAACCAATAAACTCAACGTCTGCAAAATTCGGACTCTCTGGAGTCTCTTTTCAGCGTCGATCGATGGTTTTGTTTTGTTTCGCATCAAAGACGACATTATTTAAAAATAAATTAAACTAACGGTAGCACATGCTTAGAACTTGTGAAAACCTTCGCGATGCCATTCCCATCGTTCCATTCCGTCCACTGCACGTGGGACCCCGCCAACCCGGGGGAGGTGAGTTAAGCCTGTAGGGCTCCCACTGCAGCTTTGTTTGTAACAAGACAATTATATTTCAACACAATGCACGACACATACACACGCGGTCTATGTGGCGGCCCCGAAACGCTACACCTTGCTGCTCTCCGTTTGCCTCCATTGTGTACACAAGCTCTTAAGAGCTGCCGGTTGGTCGCGGACAGGTGGTTGCTGCTGCCGGCTACTACTATTGTTATCAAACCACCACATATGTCGGCCACCGCAGAGGCGATCGGGGACTTTTCACCCACGATTTTCCAGCGCACACGCGTCTCACGCACGACTCGGCGTGATCTCGGGCTCGGGAGTCAGCAGAACCGTTGTGTGTGTGAGTGTGCGAGTTGTACGTGCGCGATTCATCTTGCTCACCCCGTTCGAAGGGAGGCCGGCCGCCACAAAACCCACGGTTGGCAGGTTACTTACTTGGTTACCGTATTTGCTTTTGTTGTCCGGATCTGTCGTGTGTGTTTTTTTTTTCAACCCCTTTTCCTTCGGGGAAGCCCGCCCCATGCTATTCACGCGCCCGTGTCCTCCGCGTGTGCACGGTGGTAATTCATAAAGTATGAAACAGTTAAGAATCGTGTGATCGTTATCAAACATAATTACATTACGCTGCATTGTTTATAAGACTCTTTCATTCCATTCTCCGGAATCGGTTTCCCGTTTCTCAGCCGTTCGGTTCGGTGGGTCGATGGGAGGACAACTGCTCGGCACAACAGCGCCAGTCGGTTCCAACGGTGCACAGTCCCACGGGCGTCGCCAACCACGAATCAGTCGAGCGTACACAATTCACGGGAACAGCGCAAGTCAACACCCAGCACATCCTTACAAATCAAACCTAATTCGCTAATGACGGTGCGATGGAACAATATTGGCGAAATTTGTGACTTCCGATGGAATACTTTTTCTCGGCAAGCCGCTGCGTATTCCATATGGTTGTCAGAACACGCGGCCTCCTTCCATCGTCATCAACATCATAACAGCTCGGAGGTATTGATACAAGGACGACTGCTGCTGTATTAACCATTTCATGATTAACTCGTGGGGCATTATGTTTGCCGTCTGATGGAATACGGCAAAACACCACACACAAATCATGTTTTATTTAAAATAAGCAATTTCAGCCATAGCGCGCTTCATTTTTTTTCATCGCCACATAATGCACCAAAGGGGACGAGCTGTTTAGCGTCCTCGTATCGAAGGCACGTTTAGCATTCGCATTCACCATTAACAGCCGGCGCCGCTTTCGTCAATTTCTCACACTAATTCACGCACACTCCACTTCATTCACGGAATCGGCCTGTTCGTTCAGGCTTCCAATTCCCGCGTGTGTGGCAAAGACTTTCATTTTCTTCCACAGATTGCCTGTCAATGCCACTCTGGTGGAATGGAATTTTACAGCAATTAATATTTCACCCAAGCACAAACGCGCCAGCCTGCCACAGCATCCTGCATCGTTCCGAGATTCTTGAAAATCAATCAACTAACCAGGGGAGCAGCGGCACCGTGAACGAACGCGTGGATTAGTGCCGGCTCTTCTCCACCGCGCCAAGATCGGATCGGTGAATGAGCAAAAATCAGTACCGACAGCTCGTGAAACACACGCACACATACAACACCCATGATAAGCCGATCAAACCGAAAGCTGACTGGTGTATTTATGTGAAATTTGCTTGGATTTACTTTTTCACTCGTTGTAAATCGCGAGAAGAAGAGCATCGAAAATCGGTACGCACGACTCCTCCAGCAGACGGTGTAGCATAATGGGGGGGGCTCTACAAAACTCAAACCGGAATGCAGCAGAAGTCTAGCCAGTTCGTTCCACTCTCGGAGCGTCTGCGTCTCGAAAACGTTCAGCCGTGCATATCCGAGCGTGCTTTTTTTTCTTGCGCTTATGATGCTTTAATTTCCATGACCGAACGCTCCGAATTCGCTTTGGTTTCCCTTTCGGCACAGTCTCGGCCAGCAGTGAGCAGTAGTAAACGATCGAATAAAGATGCGTTTGCCATGGTTATGATTTTCATTTCTTATTCCGAACAGCGGGCAAAACTAATTCACACCTTAAAAGTGAAAATAATGAATCGAACAGGGCAATTGCCAGCGATATAATGTGCATTTGATACACACCATTCGTGCCGAGCGTTTTTTTTTTGTGTGTGTATTTGCGCTCACCCATAACCGACCATGATTCTCAACAATGGGAGCTTTAACTTCACTTTAGACACACGGTGAAGCAAAACCCAATGCGCCGGGCCAGTCACGCTAGTAAAGAGCGCTTTTTAATTCATCGTTTTAAGCTCGCCGCTCGATCGAGCTGGAAATGAAAAATAGAACTCTAGCCAAAGTTTATTGCACTACTTGCTGCCCATGAAGGGGGGATTCAGTTTTCAATCGATCTAATGGTATGCATTCGTCCGTGCAGACACAAAAAATTAGCATCCATCCAGCTGCGATACTGCTTCCGATCCATCAGAGACACAAGTAACACAAGCAACAGCAGCACAGAACGAAACACACAGTTTGAAGAAATATTTCTCAATCCAACTTGCGCCCGTATTCCACCCGGCTCTCGCTTCTTCTGCACCGACTCTTTAAGCGAAACACGCGAAATAACCGGCTCCAGCTCGCCTGAAGTGTTATTAAGCGGCGCTGGAGAAAATATATATTCCATCCTGCTAAATCCCAACCATTTCTTCGTTCCGACCGATTCGGACGAAGTTCTCTATTTTTGTCTTCCTTGCCGGCATTTTGCATTTTCACCTCAGGCGCATTCTGCTTGACCGATCGGTGCGCCGGAGCAGAATTCTAGAATTCTAGCCGGGCTCGTGTTCTTCGATTATATCCGTCAGCACATCGACTCGACGACTCAAAACACAACGAACGCTAACCCGCGGTGGCGGCATCTTTTCGCCTCCTGAGAGAGAAAGAGAGAGAGAGAGACGTTTTTTCTGCTCCAGCAGTAGTAGCTCGGGGATAAAAATTAATTAAATCGTTCCGAAGTTGAAAATTAATCTGCGAAATCGGAAACTTTCTTCCAGGTCCACCGCAGCCTCCTGCTAAATGTGGCGCCGAAGACGACCGATCACCGTCGTCAGCATATTGACGTGATAAGCTTCTCTCTCTCTCTCTCTCTTCGGTGCCTTTTATGTTCGCTTCCAACCAAGTGCTCATCGCATTCGTGATCGGAATACACCGAACCCCTAGCCCGAGGCCACACTTTCAGCATGAAAACGGAACGCGAACCAGAACCGGCGAAGTAATTGGTTGTGTAATTAGATGAACGTTTCTTTCCGCCCAAAAACTTGAAAGCCCTCGCGGGGTGTATGTGTGTGTGTGTATGTGCGAAAGGGAAGTTAGTGTTGCATGCTAAGGTGGCCACGTCCCGCATCGATATCACGCGTAAGTCAACACGCCCGAGTATGTGCAACAGTGTTCACCTGACTTCCTCCATCGTCACACAACGTTCGTAAACACCCCACACCGCTTTCGCAATGGCCACTACCACTGCGGGAACTCTCTGTGCCAATCAATCAAACACCCCCTGTGTGCTGGCCGACATTAAAGTGGGCACTAAATTTCAAATTGGCACATCGGCAACCTCCGTCCATCATTTGGCCGGAAATTATGTCGACCAACGGGTTGAGACGGACTCTTGCTATCTCTCTCTCTCCCTCGCATGGAGCATGGAGTGCAATTTTTCAAATTCCAACACCACCGTGTCCACCGGCCGGGCCCTACAGCAAAGATAAATGATGCTTATGACAAGTACTTCACAACTCCCCGCTTTGTCGTACACGCTCTTCCCGTCTGTCCCGGATTCGTTTGGAAAGTAACAGGTCTTCCAAGTGCAAGCACAGACCACGAGTTGAACGCATCCATCTCGTCGGTCGATCGTAACCGATTCCTGGCCTGGACTATCCCTGGTTTCATTTTGCTGAACGCGACAGAAGAGAAGGTGCCCGTTCTCATTCGCAGATAATGATGATCCTGAATAGATCAGTGTTTAGACCGTTGAAAACAAAGTAAAAGTTGAACAAACCACTATTCAAACAGCGACGTATCAATGCGTTCACGAGAAGCTCGTCCAAAGAAGCACGCACTTTGAACCGTCTTTCAGGTGATTAGATTTCCAACGTACACAAACACGTGCGCGCGTAAGCCTGTTCTGCCGTGCTTAGAACTCGCGAGAAGAACATTCAATTATAAGCCGCTAATTAATTACATTCTAATTTCACGGTTGTGATTGAGGAATTGAACGCGAGCTTAAAAGCGCTCCACAGGCTCCAGAGAGGAGGTTCGTGTGCTGTTGTGCGCCATAAACAAGGCCGGTTTTCGGTGGTTCGGAGGCACACTCAAACAAACTATCGGCCCGCTGCGCCGGCAGCAGGAAGGTGAAGAAAAATGGCCATGCTTTCAAGATCCGGTGTCGGTGATTGGATGGAGCAGTGTGGTCGGTTTTCCACCGTGTAGCACCGGCCCTCATAAGCCCGGGGACCGAACGAAACGAAGCCACCGGACGGGCCATCATCGCACGGCGCACACCGTCGTCCCGCGCAAGGACAAGTAAGCCATCAATTATCCTCACACGAAAAATAACCGCTAATAATCGTAATGGTTCTGACCGCACTCGAAACACGAAACACGCTGCCCTGGCCGTGTCCTCCCGTGTGCATCTCAATCCGTCCGAGCCTCAAACCTAGCGAAAGACGTCGCTTCGCGCGGACCCTGGTGCTCGACCAGCCCGGGTCAGCATCAAACGGTACACCAGCCGATCTCGGGGCACGTTTGAGAGTGAGCTGTGAGCAGGCAAGCCGGAGAGTGCACACGGCTCGCCCTGATATTGATTATGCTAATCAACTTTGATTAATCAGCTGTCGATAGAGCGCGTTCGTTTTGGGTAGGGGGAGGGGCCACATTTCGAGCGGATTTTGTACAACACACAAACACGCAAGGGTGCTCCATCCCGCTCAACCGCTATAAATGAAAAACCTGTGCTTGCGACGGACGCAAAACCCAAACGGAGGGAAAAAAGCCACCAACACCGCGCCATGGAGAAAGCATTTATGATTGCCATTCTTTCTTTGCGGCCCCCCACCCTCCCAGGGGGACGTTGATGCATATATGCTTTTAGAAGCGAGATTATGAAGCATATCATTAGTGCGTTGGTTTTGCTTTGTGGCAAGTGGCAACATAGAACATTATTCAACAGCACATCTCGCACGAAACGAAACGAAGCAATCAAGAGCAGCGGTTGGTTTTGTATGAAACGCACTAGGAAATAAAACTAAAATTATGACCCGTGGATGATGGTGGTGGTGGCGTGAATGTTTAATCAAATCACACCCGGAGAAGCTCACGAGCAAACAAACAAACAAAAAACCTTTCGGAGCATATCATAAATTATACACAAACAGTCTCGCCACCCTGTTGCACTTAAACCGGTGGTGGGAACAGAGTTTCAAATCGAATTACGTACAACGTGCCTCCTCCTACTGAAGCAGTTCATCTAACACGTTCAGCTCATTAAATTGTGTGTCTTAAGCCGTAACAATTAAGTTGTTCCACAACAGCACCAAAACGGTCCGGGGTTCATTATCGATCGAGGGATTAGTGTGTGGCCTGCGGGGAGAGCTGCACCCAAAATATGTGTCACTTGATCGGCTCGATGCAGCCACTCTGCGTGACATCATATTCGGGTGACGAATGAATTGCTCTTTGTCTCAAGCATAACCCTATCCCCCCAAAGCGAGCACAACAAGGCACGATCGCGAACGGTTCGCTCTACACCCGTGGCCGGTCGCTATCGCATTGCAATGATTTTGAGCGAAACAAATCCCTTAACTAAGCGTATTTATGAAGTGGCGTACACACCCCGCGGCGGTTAGAAAAATCTGAAAGGCGCGCGCCCGAGCGTTTGCCCAACAAATGTGCGTCTCTCTCACATTCACGCCCGGGCCTCTGACTCTGGCGGCGGTGCGGGCGCAATCCAATCCGGTCCAATTTTCTTCGCTCCAGGCCACCCATTTTCGTTCCACAACTCGCTGTTTTTGTTCGTTGTCGCCATGGTCTTGCAGTTTCCCTTCATGCACACACACACACACACACGCCGATCGTGTCGCCGTGTGGCAATCGAGAGAGCGCACACAGCGTTTGGAAAATGGGCCATTTGAGCGCGCGCGCGCGTGCGCCCATGTAGAGTGGCGGGCGCTGCAAAATAGTAACCGCAGCATAACACGATTTAATCACCGGAGCCACACCTCAAACCGGCCGGCCTTGGAGTAAGGAACGGTCGTTTTCTTGCTCACGATGAAAAAAAAACAGAACTAATCTCAATTGGCAGACAGCTCTCGGCCCCGGCGCCATTCTGAAGCAGAGACACGTCGCACGAGCGTTGGGGTTGTTTTTTTTCTCTCGTCGAGTTTGATCGAGTGCTCTAGATGAAAATCCCGGGATAGGGTTGAGCCTTTCACAAGCACCGAGAGTGCATCTGGCGGGCAAACGTCGGCCGGAGCGAAGGCGAATGACAGCCCGCGTCGCATGAGTCACACAGCGCGGCGGACAGCAGAGGAAAAATCCATGTTGTCCACGCGGATTCGCGGGAGAAGAAAAACGAATGTGAAAGAAGAAAGCGTATGGCGCGCGACCGAAAAGAAAGTGGTGATAGTGGTGGTGATCGTGATGTCGCATTTCATACGGTGGTGTGTGTGTGTGTGTGTGTGTCTGGTGGCGGATTGCGGAAACGAACCGATGAAGCACACGACGGGCCGAGAAAAAAAAAACCCGGGGCACAACTATTCACTCGCCGAAGGGCAGATGAAGCACAACAGAGCGGTGGCTCGTGGCCCCGTGTGGGATGGAGACGAGATTAAACCCCCCCTTTTGCGGCCATCCACCGTCACACAAAAAAGGGAAATAGACATGAAACCAACCCGAACGGAACCGACCGGGAGGATGGAAAAAATGGTCCACTCGCGGCGGTCGCGGTTCCGCCTTGTAGCAATGTGCAAGCGCATGCCGCACCGCACAAGAGCACGCAGCTGCTGCCAAACACGGCGCAGGAGAAAGTATGAAATCGAAATTAATTTTGAACGGAAGCTTCAAATCCGATTCAAATCCAGTTCCAGTTTGAACCCGGCCACTAAGGTAGGGGGGGTGGAATAAGATTGAGTGAGGTCACAGTGACAGACAGAAAGAAAGACACAGACGGGGTTGTACCATGTTCGCTGCATACCCGGTGTGGATCCGGAGTGTTTCAATTATCCGAAAGGTGGTATGGAATAATCAGATTTATTCGTCTCCTTCCCGACACTCCACTTGAAGAACTACCCTGGCCCTGGAACTGTAACACACCCGACCAGCCCGACGACGACGACGACGACGTCTTTCTTTTGTCCGAAAGCCCCGGTTTGCCCAGCGTACATTGAGCGTGGCATGATTGGCGTGAGCACCGCGCGCGAACTCTCCGGTTTCCGAATCCGTTCCCGACAATCTGTCACCGCTTATGAACCTACGGACCCCTTTTTGTTGACGAGAAACGGGAAAAGCTGGATTTTCTTTGAGTATTATCGATGATTTAAATCACCACTCCTACAGTGCCGCGCGTCAAACGTGCGAGCAGCAGCAACAGGAGCGTGCACTACGGAAAGCTACTTACTGTGCAGCATCATCCTCATCGTACGCATTCGGACCGCATCCGACGGGATTCCGCCGGACGAAGAAGAAGGCGACATGCGGCAAGCGGCGGTGATTTGTGGAATGTCGACCCGTACGGGGCATATACAAACGACAACGACAAACACTCCCGACATCCTTACTGGCACAGCCATCTGATTGAGCCATAATTTATGCATTGCCCGTCGGGGGGGGGGAGGAACTAAGGACACACGCCAATACGGCAAGACACGCGCAAGACATTGATCTTTCCGGCGCCGTCACAGAAGGCCGCCGCCCTGATCTCCTGACGATGTTTAATTGTTCCCATTTCCCGGAACGCATCTCCGGGCCATTCGAGTTTTGGGGCCGGGAGTAGAACAGTAGAACAAATTTCTCCATCCGAAAATTCAGCACTAATCTGCTGTGTTCGTTGCGACACGAACTGCTCTGCTTTTGGTGATGTTGTGGAGAAGAAAAAGGAGAAAAAACGCAGTACAGAAACAGCCCAGGTGAGAGATTGGATTAGACCGATAGTACCGGCCCGGTTCCGTTCCTTTCGCTCTGTTCTGGCCCGCAAGGCTGCCGAATAAACCATCGAGAGAGAAACCCACAAGTACGCTCCGGTATATGCGTCCGTGCGAACGGGGGTGAACTTTTTGGTGGTTTATTTGGAACACACCCGAAAAGTTCATTAACTAATCCAGTAGAGCATGAAGTAACTGGTTGGGCAAAATAGCATCAAATTTGTTATTTTTGTTGTTGACCCAGCCCAGTAGTAGCCCGGGCCATCCCGCGTGTAGTCTTATAATACGAAACAAGGCTATATCGCCGCTTCGGTTCGTGTCATTCCCAGCCCGGAGAATGATTCGAGACAGAAAGGTCATGTTGTTGAGGATTTGAGTTTAAAACTGAAGCAACGCCACTAGAACCCGCCCGATCGAGACAACCGTGTCGGTCCGTCTACCAAGATAGCATCGTAGGAGCGCCCGGTCCTGGAACAACAATCCTTTCGCAGGGCAGCAGAGTACGATCGCCCTGGCGCATGCCAAAGGACATGACTGAGCTCTTAAAAAAAACACTCCTACACTTCGGAAGAGCTAAATTGATTGCTTAAGATTATAATCAATCCATCTCGGGTGCTCGCATCTCTCGATGCTGCACTCGCTGCCGCCCACTACGGGTGTAGCCGTGTTTTGATGTTCGTCCGGCCACATCATGGGCCCACCCCCTCCGGGGGGCTAATACCCACACCTCGGTCGGATGCCTGCTCCAGTGCTACTCGTGCGCTATTTGCATGCCACCGCCTCTCGTTACGGTGCTCCCGGTGGCTGAGACTCCACACAGACAAGCAGCGGCAACAGCACGGACAACAGCAAAAAAGATCGTAAAAAAGCGTAAGCAGATTGAGAGCGCTTTCCTCCATCCTTCAATCACCACGATCGACGGAATTCTCGGGCCCGGCTTGCGAGAACGCACGATGGAGAGTATTTATGTCGATACTTTTCACTTCCACTTCAACGGCCCCGTACGAGGATGTGGCGTTCGTGTATGTACTCAAGCTGTACGATTTTTCGGGCACCGAGCACCAGTCGAGCCGTGGCGCACGAGAAGCTGAAAACCAATATGTTCCGTAAGAAGACATAAATGTACTCCAGGGAAAATTCGATGCCAAACGAACCTCGACGACGACGACGACGACGACTGCATATGACCCGGAAAAACGATTTTCCCTCTCTCGCTGATCGGTCGGTTCGCTTGAACGCGCGCGACCGCCCCCCATCGGAGCGGTGGGTGGTAACGACACAGCTGTAATTAATCATGATTTGAATGCTACCGCTTCAACCCGCAGCAATCCCCGGGAGTGTACGTGCCGTCGCGAGTACGCGAGCTTTCGGTTTTTTTGTGAGGAGCACTGGGTTCGGGGTCGATTAGAGCTTTTCTTTTTTTTTTCTTTTTTTTTTAGGGCTCTCCCAATTCCCCTTGACGATTGATGCAAACGGGAAGAAAACCACATGACAGCAGCTATTCCACCGCGGCTGGGAGAGCAGCTCCTGAAACACTGCGGGATGGAAAAATGAGCAGCATAATTTCGCCGCTTAACGATACCTCCTCCTCCTTGGTGTGTATTTGAGCATCGGAATTTATGCGCACATTCTTCCCCTACATGCTGGCAGTTGATGGGAGCATCAATATCAGCGAAATGAGTGGATAGCTTGTTGTGGTGAGCATCAGTTGCCAAAAGAAAGAAAGAGAGAGCGCATCACAAGCCGCGATATTATTGCGCGTGACGCGATATATTTGTTTCCAAAACAGCGCAACACCTCCTCGCCAGCCCAGGCGAGCGGATGGATGCCGAAGATCAAACAATTCCTCTACACCACCACCACCGAACGCGCCCACGAAGGGAACGATCATCCGATGGATTTAATTATTAGCCCGAGGGGAAAATTCCTCTTCCACTCCCACACCCACCCACCGTCATGCGATCGCCATGATTGATTGTCTCTGCGACCTTTACCCCCTCTTTCCTTTCAAACGCCAAAAAACGCCGCTCATCATTAGCGACACCACCACCACCACCACCACCGCGATTCCTTGAAGCAAAAGCACACTGGCACAGGCTCAAACCCTTTTGCAGCTCATGTTCGCGCCGAACCGAACCGGCGATAAACTTCACCGTCGGGGAGTCTATTTATCTGCACGCTGCTGCAAAGTAAACCTGTGATGGATTTTCTAATCAAACGCGCCCGTCGTCGTCGTCGTCCGCACGCCGAAAAGGGCCGCGCGAATTTCGAAACTTTCTATCCCGCGGGTTCCTCCCGCTGGAAGGGCTGCTGGCCTGGCCCGCCACATGTTGCGAGACGACGACGCTGGGCGGTTTTGATCAGTCAACTGCAAAAATAGCTTATTCAAGAAACGAAACATTAATTAGAATTCGCACGAAGCAGCGAGCCCCAAACCGCCCTAAAGCTTCGTCACCAGGCTATCTTCAGGGGGTGGGGGGAGGGAAAGAATAATCTTGCCTCTCGCAGGCATTTGGCACCCGCCCGGAGAACCGGCGCCACCGGCAGCCACCGTTAAGCCGATACAATCCTACTTGAGCGAAGAAAGCAGCTCGGTTGGCTGGCTCCCGGCCTAGGAAGGATTTGGACGGAAGCGATAAGATGTGTTCCCGATCAAGCGCACTCGCCGGCGTTGCCGGCGTCTATTACGCCACGATTCGCCCACTTACCCATCCATTCGGTCGTGTCCTGCGCTTCACTAAACGACATTATTTCCCCGGCATCATCGCCCCGTCATTACGGCGACCCCGGCGGGCGAGTGCCCAACCGGCTATTGGAAAATGATAGAATTACACAGAGCTGACTTGACGCTCGAACGAGAACGAGGAGCTGCTTGAAAAAATCCAGTTTGGGTGCGCGCGCGTGTGCTCTTGCACTTGACCAGCAAGCAGGCAGCAAGCAGCTCCGAATATGATCTTCCAGCTGCTGGCGTGTGTCGTACCCCCCGGAGGCTAGTTTGATTGCGGGTTATTTCCCGAACGGTGCAAGTCTTGGAAATGCCCAAGAAGCTGCGCGATGGAACCGGGACTCTCACAATGCATCCTTGCAGTTATGCGAACGGTGCACCTGCTGCCCAGTACCCTCCCAACTCCCAACAAGCAAATCGTTGTTGCGAGCGTGTGCGAGAGAGAGAGAAAGAGAGAGAGTTTCCGGTTGGTCCATCCAGCGGAAGCGTGCGAGTGGTTACAAGTACGAAAGTGTAACAAATTTTCTCGAGCGTCAAGTGCTTCTCGAACAATTGAAAACTTGTTTTCGCATGTGAAGCACTTGAGCTATCTTCTACTGCTCCACTCTACGACGACGCCGTACTCGTACGAGGACGACAAAGGACGGAAGGACACCAAATTCGATCACACCAAGCTAGACCGGGCACCCTCTCCCGCGGGCCAGAACACAAGGCGCCACACCGGACGCGGTTGCTACGGACTCGGAATGTGCGACGATAGAGTCAAACCGTGTTGTCGGGCGCTTTTCCCAAGAAACACCAAAACGGTACCACACCACCCCGTCTCGGAATGGCGAGCGGCGTACACATCGTGCGAACGAATCACATAAGTGCAAATAGATGGATAAGTAGATACGTACGGACGCGCGAGATGGCCGATGCCTGGTCGACCGGAGTGCTCAGCGCACGGCACACACACACACACACACACACACACACACACACACACACACACACACACACACACACACACACACACACACACACACACACACACACACTATCAGCACGTTATTTTTGCCTTACTTTAATTTAATTTCGACGAGTCCTGCGCACGTTACCTTCGTCCCGGGCCAGAGGGACAGAGCCATGGTGGAAAGCGATGTTCCACAGCCGTGAAAAGTACCGCAGGGAATCAAATATCTCGTCGGTATCTCGTACGATGGAAACGTAAGCTGTAGCAACAATCCAGAACACACAACACCTCGTACTGGTGATCGACGGTAATGGGGATAATCGTGTTGTAAAAAAAAACAGTTATAGAATTGGGAATTACTTCCAAGATATGGGGAAAACACATTCGAAATGAAATTATGAACTGAAGATTCGCCCTATTTACACAATTTGCTGAATTTTTCAACACTGGTTCTGTTCAATGTGCGTTTATTCATACTATTACTACGGTCAAATACACAGTACAGTATAACTAAAATTGGTAAGGTTCATAATTATAAAGTTTCAATAGGGTTTCAAAATTCTTTAAAAAATGTGCATGTAAATTGTCTATCTTTGAAGAAAACAGAACCCTGTTTGGGTGAACGATGGCTCAAGATAGGTTGAACAGAAGTAATTAATCATTGATAAAGCTACTAGTACATAGTTTTAAATCAAAGAGTTCTACTCAAACGTTGCTATTAAGTGAAGAGATTCGTTAGAAACGTAGAAAGTTCTCCTGTATTATAACATAAATGGCCCATTTTTCTATGTTTTTATTATTTTTGCAACGAAAACGCATCAAGCTATCTTTGATAAGATGCTCAATTTGCTGAAGGTGAAGCGAGAAACATCTAGCTTAGTAAATTTTCTTTAAATAGCCTCGATTTCTTTCACTTAAATAATGCTATGTGGTATTTAAGCAATACCTGCAGACTCTTATGTGCAGTGAACATACAAGAAATACATACAGTGCATTAAGTGGTGAACGATCACTAAACCCACTTTAAATAAAACCTAGCAAATATCCTTTTTTCTGGAAACATTTACAATATACACTCAAAATACATGTCACAAGTAAACCGTGAGCCAATAGTGACAACTAAATCCAAAGTTTCCTGTTTTCGAGTCCCACTCCAAGTAATTAATAGTTCTACATCAAAGGATGCCGAAACCTGTGAAACGTTACAATGTGAAATGTTTCAATCGCGAGTGCTAGATTGTTCCATATGTTGTACCGTATGCTACTTCTATATTTCATCTTTTTTATACAAAATCTTTAACGAACGTCAAACTGCATTCAAAACACAGTCAAAATATTGTAACTAATTTTAACTCATATGCTTAGTGAAAACGTCCAGCACAACTCAAATAATACCATTATTACGGTTTCACTTCTATGAAGAAAGGGAAATGGAAAAGAATGTGATAATCAGGATCAAACCTTCCAACATGTTTAAGCCGACTCAAATGTAGCCTCAAAACGTATCTGATTTTTCCACTGTCGTTTCCGTTGTTTCTCAGTCTCCTTCCTGTGTCTGTTGTTTCTGTACGCAGCTATTAGGAAACTACGAATTCCTAATTAGTTATAATTTACCTTCCCACTCGGTTAATCACACCGAATGATTTTCAAATCAACGCATCCTTCCACACAAAGCCTAAGGACAAAAGGTTTCCTTTCGTGACCCGGCGTGTTTGGGTGGAGCTTGTCCTCTTGAGCTTTCACGCTTCTGCCTCTCTGGTTGATGTACGTGTGTTTGTGTGTGTCTGTTTGCCGGTTCACCGGAAGAGCAACTTTATCGATGAGTCGGGGTTTCTCCGTGCTCCGAGAGTGTGTGCGTCTGCATTACACCCCAAGCCAAGCCAGTTTTATGCGAAGGGTGGGGAGGGGGGGGGGAGGAGAACCGGAGTGCGTAAACATAAAGCGGAAATTGAATGCAAACAGGTAGTCACGGTTGAGAAGTGAAGAAAATGCTGACGTCACCTGGCAAGGAAGAAACGGCGGAAATCGCTCAACCGTAGGACCGTTAAAGACGAAGACAAAGGCAAACATGTACATGCATGCATACTCACCGCACACATACACACACATACACGCACACACACACACCCAAATACCCCCAGACCACGCGCTTTGGGAGCTTTGCTAAGCCACGAACCACCCGCAATCATCCAGAACGAACGATCCCCGCCGTCGCCACGCCAACGTCGCACAGCCAAGGCAAGCAAGCAAGCAAGGAGGAAAAGTGTAAGGGAAAATAAAATTAAAATGTTAATTTTTATTTTAACGCAAACGAGGTGTTTGCTGAGCGTGAGAATTTTCATCGCCCGTTTCCCAGCATTCTTGGACCTGGCTCGAGCTCGCGCTGGTGGAGCTTTTCCAGGTGAGGTTTTTTTCGTTTTTTTTTTGTTTCTGTTGTTCCGTTCGGTGAACCTCGACCCCCGAACGGGTCGGCTGGGTGGTGTGGACGAGGTGAAACTTCCGTCCCCGTCAGGGTGTCTTTTTTGTGTCCTTCAAGTTTTTATTTCGACTTTGGTTCGCGCACGCTCGACTTTAGCCACCTTTGTCTTATGGGGTGTGGGTAATTTTTCACCATTTTTTTTCTCGTGTCGCTTCGTCACCCCCTCCGATGAGAAGACGGAAAGGCAACGCCGTAAAAACTGCACCTTTAAAGAGTTTCCCGGCGGGAGAGGAGGCAAAAATACATATCTTCAAATCTTAGGTCCAGAGTTCCAGGATAGAGAGAGAGAGAGAGAGAGAGAGAGAGAGTGAGCGAGAGAGAGTGAGCGAGAGAGGGTGCTGCAGACAGCCCATATCAGTGGGGATGTGCTGCGCCCGAAGAAACCGCGAAACAATGGACCCTTTGCGTCTAAGATTGAATGACGCAGATTAGCCTCCCACCTGAAGATTGCTCCGACGCCCCCCCGGGGGGTGGCTGATGCCAGGTGATACCGCGCGGTGGTGGGTGCTTCTGGGAGAGATAAAATTAATTCACTTTTATTGTTCTAACTGTCTTCCGCTAGCGGGTGGATTTGTTTCCCTGCGTGGTGGGCTTTTTTCTTCTTGTTGTCTCCGTGTCATTGCAGAGCAGCAGCAGGCTGTGCTAGTAATTTGGCAGCTCACAATTCTTTTCCCGGCCGTTTCCGGTGCTCGGTGTGGGAGCTCTGCTGCTGGGCGGCTTATTATGCGATGGGAGACGGAGTTGGCTGAACCCACACTCGCGTAATGGTCTCATACAAATAATGATTGAATAATTTATTTGTTTCAATTAACAAAACGGACCAGGGGCCAGGAGCACGCCGCAACGGGGGGGTGAGTGATGAATCTTAAGGACAGAACACAAAACAATCTGAGAAGTTTGCCATAAAAGACATACACAGACACACACTCCCAAATGCGCGAGTGCAGATCGTCAAAATAACGTTTCTGGTTGAGGAACGGGCTGATTGTGGGTAGCCCCGTGAAACAATGAATCAACAGGGAAGCGTTGTGCCCCGCACATGGGCACTAAGTATGACATTAGAATGTACGCTATTTATCTTGTGTTTTGCTTAAGACAGATTTATCGTCGGCTCTTGAATATTCATACGCAGCCGTGTAGATTAAGCTCTTGTCTTAAAAATTGTTTTACTGAAACTGATGATTTCGAGTATTTATCATCCGTCTCGTGGTCTTCATCAAAACCACCGCAACTGTCAATCATGATTTATCCAGGGGGAAATAAAACTTCCCCCCCAACGAGTGACCTCATCTCATCGCACCGAGCTAACTGCAGCCGATCGTGGAATATTTATGGACGATAAGCCCCACACAATCACCACGGAAAGACTAAATAAGACCGTTTACATTTCCCACCGGGACCGAGATCTTATTTCACCACATTCAAAACACACACGGTGTCCATGACAACCGCACGGTAGCTGCTGCTTATCCCCGTTCGAAGAATTTTCCTGCGACAAAGACGCGACACGGAAAAGGGGTTGCAGTTGAGAAGCGTCGGGTCAGCGATGGTTGAAGAGCGGTCGGCCGGTCACTTTCTTCCCGACCGGCTTTGACCAAGGAAGAAATAATCGATACAACGACCATCTCGAAGAACCCGAAGAGACCCGGCAGTGGTAGCCTTAGTCTAAGCCGCTTACATCTCGTGTGTGTGTGTGTGTGTGTTTTTTCTCTCTGTCTATCTAATCTTCCAGCAGAACTAATAAATTTGTTGCGCTGCTGCTGATCCGATTCCTTTCCTCCACTAATCCGCCTGCCGGAGAAGCAGCGCAGCCGGCGCTGTGGAACGGGCTCCACGGAATGGACCACGCAGGGAGTTATTAACATTCTTCAAATACTCTCCCCCCCTCAGGGGGCTTGCTGCGTGCAGAAAAGATCTTCGATCGATCGTCTCCTCAATCGACAAGCGCGAGCTCGGAACTGAACTAAACATTCCAATTTTCGTCATTACAACTAACTCCCCCTCCTGCTGCTGACCATTCGCTGGGTGGTGTTGCTTATCTTAAGCGGCTTAATTACACACGCTTCAAGCTTCTTCGACCCGGCCCGAAAATCTCCGAGTGGCGGCTGCAGTTTTAGCTTCGAGTCGAATTTTTGATGAAAATCAATTTGTCCTCACCAAACGCGACCGCCGCCTGCGGCTAGGTTCGAAGCGTTCTTCATCAGGCCCTAAACTTCACCTTCGTGGCATCTCCCCAGGGCCACGGCAAGTTTCACCGTTTTCCCGTGTGCACGTCCGCGCTGACCTCGTTCGTGCGCGATTTCTCACCCTGTCGCGTCGCGGCAAACCGTGGAAACCACCGGCCAAAAATTGTCGGCAAATTATCGCACACGAATCAAAAGATTATTAAGGCTTTAATAACCTTCCACGCTGCCGAATGCCCAACGGGCATGTCCAATCGGCCAAGTCCGGTGCTGCGATCAACGGGTTTTCCGCGTAAGCTTCCTAATCGTTTCCATCCGTGAGGACGGGAGCCAAGCACACGCATGCACATATGACACACACACACGAACAGAAATTATCCAAGACAAAGACGCCCTTTAAAGACCCCCCTCCACAGCAATATGTCACCACCAACGTTCACCACACGTAAACGTAAACTATTCAAGTGCAGACATGTTTCGCCCATCCGGTACGGTTCCGCCGCACACATCTAGTAGCCATTGCCAACCTTGCCCAGCAGCGCACCACACCACAGCCTGCTACTGCCGCTTGGCTTGCCGTTGCTGTCGCATTTCAAAAGACAGCCACGACGAACGATTCTCGCACAAACTTTTCAACTATGCACCGCAAACATGTGAAGGGAAAATTGTGCACCCGACCGACTGCACACAATTATGATTATTATTTTCATTTATTATTGTCATCGCAAACACATTGTCCGTACGGCTGACCAGGCCAGCCGGCCAGCCAGCCAGGCGTTGCATTTTCCCACAGCGCCCCGCACTGCTGTGCACGCACACGGGGGCATTCGCCAAATTCTTCCACACCTCGCGCGCCTACACGCCAGCGTTCCCACCACTTGGTGGTGGCATGCAGCCGAGATCTACCAACCAGGTATTCGCCGCGGCACGGTCACTGCTTCGGAAACGATGACAGCTACTGGGAACACACCGGTTAATGAAGCGCCTAACGCACCAGGCAACAGAACGTTGAAATAATTCGAATATTTGGAGGAAATCCTGGTAATCGCAGGAGGCGTAAGATCTTCGCATGTCGTCCGGTCGTTATTCAAGGACCCATCTCTTAATGACTCACCCGAGAGGGAATGGGAGAAAAAAGAAGATGACCGATACGAGACGTGGCATTTTTTGTGTCAGAGATTCTTCAAGATTGATTCGCCCGGTAGCGTGCAAACGTATGGGATGGGAACGGATGAAAAATGTCAGCAGCGTCCGTAATTCCAGCGTGTCCCTCGGTACACACGCTTGGGAGTTTACCGTCGGGTCCACATCACGATAATTACTCTTTAATGGACAATTCGCTTAATCGGCGAGTAGTACCAGCGGCCGGAGCTGGAGTCGCCGCACATGAGTGCAACCTAAATAGCACGACAATAATCACGGCATTTATGTCACACTCTACGCTCGACTTCTCAACCGTGCCCTATTTAAGACCACACAGGCCATATCTCGAAAAGAAACGCCTTAAACGTACATCGACATCGATAACAGCCGATGATTGCGGCAATTAAAGCCTCCAAACGCCGCGCCAACATTAGGGCACACCGTCGTAATTCGATTTGTCTTGATTTGTTTTGATTTAATTATGGCTAAACGTAGCCGCGCGGGGCTTATTATTTTAAAGACTGCAGCAGCTTAAACACACAAACATCAGCCGGGGCGGATCTGCACCTGCATCCCGAACCCGAAGATCCAAGTGTGCCAATTTGCATAAATGGACGGCAAAAAATGCATTCCACAGGCCTGCAGGCTTCATTTGCGATTGATTCGGATCTTGCAACGTTATTCCTACTACTTCCAACCCTATTAGGGCGTGTGTGTTTTTAAGTCTTTCCTCTGTGTCGAACATCGAACAGATTGTCGACCAGCGGTCATTTGTCTCGCGGGCACGACATCATATCCCCAGCGAGCTCCATCAAGGGTCCATTTCTTTTTCCGCTTGCAAATGGCCGCCAGCGCAAGCCTTTGATAATGAACCGTTACTGTGCGCTGGCCTCCTCTCGAACACACCCGCGGACTGATAAAAAGGGGAGAAAGAAAAACCACTTGTTTCACCCTTACCCCGGTGGAGGGAAATAAAAACGCCACCATGGACGGCTCGGGGAGAAAATTAAAAAGTGTCAGCTCAACTTCATCAACACCGTACGACGACGAACGCACTCGCTAGGCCTAGTCCAACCCGTTGTCGCACGTATTGGTGTCACGTTGAAGCGCTCTCTTCGCCGTCGCATGATAACACGGCGTATCTCCACGCTCTCCATAGCTCAGCCTCCAGCAGCAGAAGAGGGGGCAAAAACTTTCTTTTCACCTAGCTCACACTCACACACATGCAATCAAACGACACCGCAGCAACACGTCGTCGTCGTCGTCGTCGCACGTGAAGTGAAAACGACCGCGAATCCGTCAAACACCCGACCCGGATGAAACGGCCACGGGGCTACACGCTCCAAAGGGTGGCGCAAAAACTCCGATCTGCCGATGGCGCTGATCGAACGACGGACATCGATTCCACATCGAAAAGGGGCTCGATCCCGCGTCCGGTGAAAAGTTCGCGCCCTGAACGGCGTGGCCACATTCATTAGGCAGACCGGCCGGGAGATGGAAACGTCCGCCGCGCCACGCATCAGGTTCCGCTCCTCTGTCACGCAAAGACACACACACACACATAAATAACACCGATAATTATGTTCGACGCGGGGTCCCCCGCGATTGGGAGGATGGGACTTCTGCCGAGGACGACATCGGACTCGCAGCAAGACCCGTCGTCGTCCGGTGTGAGCGGACGTCGCCCGGAGAAAGGTCCCAAATTTAAAGGGTTAAAGATTTATTCAAAACGGCTGCCATCCGCCACCACTATAGCCGGCGGCGGCGTGGACGGAGACCCGGAGCGGTCATGCATCCACGAGGACTTCATTTCCTCTAGCGCAGAGGCCCGAATGGGCCACAGACACAGAGGCAAAGCCCGCGGCGGAGGAGAGCGCAATCGTCGTCGATAAATTATGATCGTCCAGGGCTCGTGCTATCCTCCCGGCCGCCGCGCTGTTCTCCCATCGATTGCCGCTCGCTGTGGCGGCCTCCAAAATCATTCTCCAAACGAGCACCCCCTTGCCTCGGTCGCCCATTTCGAGAGGGGTGACCATATTTTCCTTCTTTCCGCTTCATCTACTTCTTCCGCGCGGGGATGGACACTTTTTTTCGCCGCTCCAAAGAGAGCGAGAGACCTTTTCCGTAGCTACGTGTACATAATGGCCTACATGATGACCAACCATTGCCAACATCATTAGCGTCCTCAAACACGGAACTCGCTGGCCGGAGAGAAGTGGTGAACAAGACAAGAACAACTTCACCGACAGGACGACGGAGCCGGGAGATTGTGGTTTGCGGTGCCGCGGGAAGAGCATCACTCTTTCTCTCTTTCGCTTTCGCACCCTTACTGCTGCTCCAACGATCATCGATGGCTATTTTTACGGTCCGGACCGGGAGTATGTATGTCAACCGTGCCGCTGCTTCCCGCCGCCGCGTCGTCCCGATTCGTCCCGGTGAGACCCAACCGCTTCTGGCCGGCCGGCCCCACAACACCGGGCTCCTTTTTTATGGAGCTTTTATCCAAATGAAAAGTCGCACAAGTGCCGCTGGCAGAAAGCGACGAATGATCGACAAACTTCGATGACCACTAGCCAGCTCACACACACTCCTCGGCCTGGTGCGTTTTTCATGCCACAGACACACACACACACGGTGATTTCTTGCCCCGTCCGTCAATGCGGGATAATAAAATTCGATTAACCCGGGACGAATGCGATCCTACCGCGCGGCCCTGGAACGGCCATTCCTGGAAGGGCGCGCGCTCCAGTTGCGCTAGGTTGCAGAAGAAGATCGTTTTCTCGGGCTGTCGCGGTCCCCCGCCGGATGACGATTTGCTTTTCTGGACACCGCTTCTCTAACGACTTGAGGAGAATTCGTCATTGTATCCACACACGATGGTCTTTCCGACAAGTGACACCAACAAAAAAAGTGGATGGCAAACGTTTCAAACATAGGAACAACAATCGACCTTGATTTGGAACCGACCTACCTCCTCCTAACCAGGGTGGGGTCGTCCTGCCGTTCGGTAGAGGAAATTGTGAAAGTTGCGTATGGCATGGCAAAAGTATTCCACACCTCCAAAACTCTATTCCTAGGCGAACCGGGCTGCACCACGCCTTTTTAGCTTACGCACTATCCCACAACCCGATCGCGAGTCTGCAGCCCGTGGCGCGTCACCTCCTTCAACGCCCGCGAATGAGGCTCTCCAGCACAGCACACCTCAACATCGCGCGGCTGCCATGATCGATTGATGGGTCACACCTTGGTTCGGAGAGGAGAGCCACGTTCTCCGGAACGCAACCTAGGGGCGCACCCAACTTGACGGGTTCAAGAGGGCAACCCCGAAGAAAGCAATTAACGCACTTATTCTCCAACGAAAAAAAAGAAAGAGAACGAACAAGCTGCGTTCTCGACGCACCCTTATCGGGAACGTTCCAAGAGACCACTTCTTGCCACGGCCGAGCGCACGCGAGCGCTCCAACCATTCTTCGCGCCAGAACTCAATCACGGATCAAAGCAGATCATTAATTTTGATCATCATCGCCGACGCGGCAGCGACGGATTCTCCTGCGATCTCGCGAGGCTATCGTTTCTGTTTCGAACAAACTCATCATCGCAGCCTGCGCCAGTCCCGGCTGGAAAGCGATACGGGCCGACAACAACAGCAAAATAATGATCCCTTTTTTCCATCTTGAGTTCTTCGAGAACCATCGTGTGCTTTTTTTTTGTTACGAGAAGTACGGAGAACAAAAAGAACCAACCAAACTCACTCACTCACGGTGGTTCGAAAGCCTCGAAAGTAAAAATAATGAGGCAATAAAGGATTCGGCGGCGGCCGCCAGGTGAAACTATAACTTTACATCCACACACAGTCGGACGTGAATAATTACTAGCCGCGAGTCGCGCCAGAGAACGATGAGTTTCAGTCGATCCTTTGAGTTATAACAACAACAAAAAAACCGCCCGATTGTTCTTGGTTAGCACTTGCATGACTGCGGCTCTTGTTTCTTGCTCGTTAACAAATATTCCATCAGTCTGTTGTGTTTCAAATCGTTGTCTTCGCCGGCGATAATAGAAAATCAAATAGTGCTTCTCATCGCAGTGCGCGGGTACGATCGGAGAGTGCTGCGCGTATTATGCGTATCTTCTTCATCTTTCGAAGGTATCAATAGCAATTGTTCATACGTTTCACCGTCCGTCTGAGGGATAAGTATATGCCTGAAGCAATCAATTACTAGCTTGCATCGGTGAGGACGACGCTGCTGTTTCGTTTACAAACACCTGGTAACGCCACTCGGGTTCTAATGATTTTCAAACAGAAACTGCAGGAAAACGCACCAATGGAGGTATGTTTGACGCAGGCACACCGATGAGAAGATTTCTCAAACATTATTCTTATTCTGGAAGCGTTTTAAACTTCCGTCTTGCCTCGCATATTGACGCAGCAAACGAAACTAATAAATCATTCAAACGCGCATCTGCAAAACGCAGCATCACATCACAGCACGGGCACGATGCAAGTTAAACTGAACGCAATATCAAACTTTACCGCCGGATGTTTCCGCTGCCTGTTCGAGGATCATGGAGCAGACGAGCCAAAGCCAGCCCGTGGATTCTTACCTGCAAGAACAGAGAGAAATAAAGTGGATTAGGAAAAATAAATCACTCTCGTCGACGGTAATGTTCGAGCGCTATACAAAAGCGGAGCATAACACACCCGACCAATTCAGACACACAATGCACTCTTCCCTCCACAGAGATCGTGTTCTGATTTTTGTGGCATAAAATAAGATAAGAAAATCCATATCATCCCACCCTTGTAAGCATATGCGATCGTTCGATCGGATGGGGTAGATAACGCACCGACGCTTTGTCGAAGAAAGTTGGTCCAAGCTACTTCGCGTTGCATCTGACGTTTCGTTCTAGGTAACCGTAAAACTTGGCCTCTTTGGAATATGTTTCGAGTTCTCCAAATCATGTGCGTGTGTCCTTTTTAAAGAGGATTATACGAGACTCCGATATTGTAATGCCGGAGCGTGATGCCAGCATATGATCCTGAATATTTCGTACCGTTAGAGCACATTCAGAGGGGTTTTGTCCAGAGCTATGCTATTGTCGTGACAGGTTTTCAAAGTTGAAGGCCATTCGATCAAATTCGACCAAAAAACCATTATGCTAACGATTTATTCTACATTTACAAAGAAATTACGTGACAATTCGGTGGAACGCATTCCACATCTCCAGGACCTCTTGAAAGGACCAAAGATCAAGTTGAAAGGCACACCGGGGTGTTTCTATCCTGAAACAGGATACACGGTTCAGGTAGAAGTTATTCTCCTCTTTAACCTAACCTTAACCCAGGATGCACCGCCGTCCAACAACACCACTTCAAGCATTCTTTCGGGGGGAATATTTTCAGAACATATGCACGTCCAAAGGGAAAAGGCATATTTCAACGACCCTCACATAATAAAGAACCGAAACGCGACGAAGAAAAAAAAGCCATTTCTCACTATCTTTTCACGCACACGCACACAACTTCCCGGAATCGATGTAGGTAGCTTCATTCAGTGCGATAGCAAATAACGAATCAAAGGTAAAAAAAAGTGGTCGATCTATCGGGCAAACATTTTCTTTTTTACCCTCCAGCCATCCATCCACAGCTGACCCTGTATAGCCGCATCGGTGAGAACCAAACCATCAATCGTGTCCCAGTAGGGATCGCGCGTCGCACCCTTGAAGAAACCTATAACTCCTACCTGAGGGCTGGCTAAAAACAAATGCCTCGTGGGATGTGTGGAAGGTGCTATCGAGGGGATGTGAAAGTCACCTGAGTTCACCGTACAGTTCCGCCCTTTCATCCGGCAGTACTTTCCGCCGTTCATCACAGAACGTGATGGTGAGAACAGAGAGATGTCCGCCGGAAGATGCCATTTACGCCCCCCCGTAGATGTCCCGTCTCCTCCTGTGCAAACTGAGCCAGGATCCGATTCGGTTTCGCATAAATGCTGTCTACACTTCGCTCACATCAAAGTTCGTGGTTTTGTGCGACTCCCACACACACATATGTATGGTAGGTTGCGGTGGCACAACCCGGGCAGGCCCGAACTCGAAGGTTGTAATGTGTAACTATCGATGACACTCCTTCCGATCCGACACTTTCCCGGCTCTGTGGCCGAGAGGGCTTCTCATCTTCAGTGCAACAACCACCGCTCCCTGCCGAAGGATAAGTATTCTATTACACGCAGAAATGTGATCCTTCCTCGATCGATCGGATCAATTCGCCCGGAATCGAAGGCCGCCCCACCCCGCGTTCGGTTACCACCTCTAACGGAGCAGTCGTGTGGGAAAGTTCTTCAAACGGAACGATTCGCGCACACACACACAGTTTGCGAAAAGAGGCGTAGCCGACGATGTAGCCTCCTTTACATTTCATTGCCACTCATCGTCTGCCCTTCCAATAGGGATGCAATAGTGTTGCTTCCTTAAAAGGCCAAAAACTGGCAAGCTTTCGCTCAAGGTTGTCTTCGCACGCTGAAGCTGTTGACCATTTCATAGATCAATCATCCACAGCGAGCGAAAACGGAATTTAAACCTTTAAAAGGCAGCACCGGTTGATAACAGATTTGCGCACTACTCCCGACAGGAATGGCAGTGTGGCGTTCAGCATCGCAAAGGTCGATTGCATCATCGCACGACGAGCCAGCCGATTGCAAATCTCTGTCGCCGGATTCCCCACCCATCACCAATAATGCAAAAACGTAATTGCGCCGTCCGTCCGTCCGTCCGTCGACTCAACCCATGATGGCCTTGTGCTGGCTGTTGCTGCTGCCTCCTGTCCTGCACGCCGCCTGAGCAATCCAAGCAAAACCTTTGCGCAATGCATTCCGCATTCCACAGCGTTCCACGAACGGTTGGCCACAACAAATGAGCTGAACGAACAGCACAGTGCGCACACTGCGGATTTAATTCATGAATAACCATAAAATCGAATGACATATGGGAAGGTTTCTCGCTGGTGCCTGCCGCCTGCTGCTGATTTACCACCCGGTGGTGATTTACCAGGGAAGGGTTTATGCTTTAAGCGTGGGCGACGCGTCTCAAAAAGGCAATGGTATGAGTGTAGTCACACGTCACCTCCACACTGACATACTACAGCAACTTAAACGCAAATAGTCGATGGATCTTATGCCCTACATATTGACTACCTATTCCGGAGCTGTGTTGTAGTTTTCCCTATCACAATATACAGACGGAAACGGGCAAATCTCTTCTCAAAAAACACATTTCTCATGTAACAGACGTAAGCTAGAATAAGCCAAACCCCACAGTAGCTAAAGAAATCTTAAAGCTTTTTGCGTCTCTAGCTGTCCGGGGCTCTGTCTTCTTCGAAATGATAGAAACGATGTTTTCAACTCGTTTGCAGCATTTTCGTGCTGGTGGTGGTTACTTTCTCCACTGACTACTGACTACTATCGCACCTCTTACGTCGCCGCCCGCAACCGTTACATAAAAGTGGTAACAATTTGCATCTTCTTGAGATAACAAGCAACAGCAACAAAACCGGAAAACAGATGCTGCTGCTGCTGTTGCCATCGTTGCACGCCGGACCAGCGCCCGGCTCAAACCGGAGGGAAGAACTTAAAAAGATAAATCCAACGCTCAACCACAGACCCAGATCTTCCCGCCCACCCTGCAGCAGCCGCAGCACCAGCAGCAGAAAGGTGGACTCTGCCGCGGGGATAATAAAGCGAATCTGTATGAAATACACGCTTACACAACTGCAAAGATAAAAGTGATTAGCAAACTACAGTAAAACACCACCGCACCACACAGCCCGGGCACACTGTTGTGGTGTTTTCCCGGTGGCTGACCGGTGGTGCAGGTACAGGCCTGGCCGATCCTTGGCCGATACTGCTGCTGCACCGGATTTGCCGGTGCACGGGCACCACCCAGGGCCATTTCCACCCCCGGGGGTGGCTGCCGGTGGCCGAACAGCCCAAGAAGATTCCGAACCAGACACCGGTCCGGGTGCCGGTTTACTGAACGATGCGCCCGGGCGTGTGGCTTGTCCGCCCCGACCAAAGTTCATTCGGTTGGCAAAGAAAACATTCCGCAACACGCACCGAATATAATTTATAGAAGGAACACCGCCACATGCATGTGCACTCGGCGAAGAACTCCGACCAACCCCAACCAGGCACAACCGTTTCCCCACCACCGATGAGATATGGATGCCGGGTTTGCGATTACACACAAAAATGCCCAATGATTAGCAAATGGTTTAGTCCAAACGATTGTTACTCTGGCGAAACTTGCATGCAGGCAACAACTGCGGAAACTGATAAGGGTACGTGCCGATTACGATCGCTTCCAGCTAGCTAAATACCCGGGGTCTGATTTGAAAGCAGCTCAGACTGTAGCACGAAACGAACGCTCTTGATGTAACAGTTACTCCGCACCCTCAACGGTGATATAGGAAGGATATTATTTGTAGTAATACAACTTTTTCCAGAAATTTAATTGCACTCATTCGAAGAATTTTGAACCAATGCTGGATCTCTTTGTTCGCTGAAGCTGCCGCATGGCAGAGGAAACACGTTGATCACTCAAGCTCAACGCTCACCGCAGCTTTAATGCAATCTTTCCCGGAACACCCACACGGCTGGAAGAAGCTCGAAGTCGTTCTTTATCGGTATGTTTGCCTTATGAAGCGCCACTCCATCGCTTGACAAGTGCCGATCTCACCCGTTGTCTGTGGGAGAAGAATTATAGGCCGCTCCGAGCAACGATTGTTCGACTCGTGCGTGCCCTTCACTTCAACCAAGCCCCGTCGTCGTAGTCGTTACTCTCCGGCTTGCAGAACCGACTAAATGGCGTGCTCTAACAGCACAGCATTGATAAAAGACAAACATGCATGAGCAATAATATTTATGTATTTATCTTTCCATTTCGATAGGCACCATCACCACCACCACCCCCGTCGGAGCGCAAAACGACACCTCTCCTCGTGAAAGACGCATTACCGGGAGCGCGCCGGGAGGTAACGAACATGCTGTCGAATCGGAGAGTGCCACTCTGCATTTGACACCTCCGTACTATGAAGCTGCTTGCAACCCAAACAAGCAAATATAGACACACACATTCGGTACGGTGCTGGAATCGGTAGCTGATGAAAATGAAACCATGCTCCACATCCTAGGCATCCACACACGAGTGGAACACACGAAGAAGCTACTCCGACAGACAACAGGCGACCGGAGAAGAGATTTGGTTACGAGCCCGAAGTGCAAGACATCGATAATGGTTATATAATTGTGTTGCAGCAAGAAACTTCATCTTCCGGGTTCCTGGATGGAAGCGTGAGCCTCTGTGTGCGAGTGAAGAGCCTACACTTCATCCTGTGTCATTGGTACTCACGCCCATAGACACACACACACACACGTTGCTGCTATTAAACGCTTCAGCATTTTCTATTATTGTTTCCGTGCGAAAGAAAAATGTAAATAATTTCTATCACAACACTGCAGCTGGCCGCCGCCGGAGAGATGCACTGCATTGAGAAGAGAACCCCGATTGTAATGCTTCTTCTTGTGGGCAATGCATAAGTAAAACCATTGACCCGCACGAAGATGAAGACGCCGTCGACCACCTTCTCTTGACCGGTGGGTGTTGGGCGGCACGGCCCCCCTACACGTTTATTCATTCACGCGACTAAAAACAACCCATCCACCCACCGAGCGCGTTGTTTTCTTCTGCTTTGGAACGAAAATTATCGTGTAGTTTCCGCTCTTGGCCGCGGGACGTTTTCTTCGCACCCACCTAGGGTTTTGGAGGACCGTACGAAGTGTGGGACAAGCCGGTCCTCGCTTCACGCACCGCTGATCAGAGGAATCCGCAGGCGGCGTACCCCATCCATAGCCCAGCACGCTCACGTATGCGCGTACGACCGACCTCTGCGGCAAAGTCCGAACGCTTTATCTGCTCTTCTGCCAACCACCCACCCACCCACCCACCATCCCACCTGGTCAAATGAACTCGAAAGCGAAATAAAGGAAAATTATAAATTTATAGACCCTCGCGCGCGCGCGCGCGCTTCTCGCGTGCATGGCGAAATTAGGAACGAAACAGCTCCACACGGGCCCCGTTATATGCGCACTTCTACCCCGCTTCACAACAGGCCCCGCCGGCGGGTGTAAATTCACCTTCTTCGCGCTTTCCACAACCCCGCTCTCAAGCGAGGTTCGCGTCTTTTATTGCGCTAGACAAAAATCAATGGAGCAGAGGACGACGCGATAAGAGATGGCCCCGTCGTCCCTTCTCCGCCATTAAAGCGAATGACACGCCGAAGAAGCCAAACGGCCCGGCTTCGACTTTTTGCTTCGAGCCTTCTCTCCATTCACGGTCAGAGATTGGTCCGATTTAGAATTTGTGATTAATTTTTTGTTTCTTCTCTTGTGTTTGCCCCTCAGCTAACAAGCGCCGTAGGTTTTATTTCCTGCGCCGAGTGGGATGGCCGCGGTAACGGATCGTTGTGGGGAATACTGTTTTACATACCAACAGTGGGGTGGGGAAGAGAGATGGTGAGATAATTTTCCAAATTTATTTGTAAGTAAGATTCTGAAACGCTCATTTGCCCGGAGATTTATAACGATTCGTGCGGATCTCGGAGATCGTGAATGGGAAAGGGGTGCGAGTGCGTGATCTTCTTCGGTGAGCCTCAAAAAATCGTTTTTGACGAAATGGAAAAAAGCGTAAGGAAAGGAGACTTTGTCCTACTTGCCCACCGGAATACGAAATGATCCACAAGCGCAAGTAGCACTCGTATGTCATAAATTGTTGTCCGCAGCACAGGCAGCACAGGCAGCAAGTTGCATCGACAACTTCGGGCAGAAGACGTCCGAAAACCGGACCGACCGTAGAAAAACAAGGCTTCTATCTCTCTCTTATCGTCGTTCCCCCGCGATGCTCATACTCACAAAAATATGCACCCTCGTTTTTGGGCAAAACAAAAGGAACTCCCCCCACCGGTCTTTCTGGTGGCTTTCTCCACGAACACACATGATCCTCCTTTTATGTACACGTACGATCCCTTTTCCCGGTCGCTCCATACGCTTTGCACCAGCCCATCCATCCGCGTCCATCCGAGCGCGTCCAGTTTGGGGCGACCATAATAGCAATGATGATTACGACAAACGATAATAATACCTCTCGCCTGCACCGCCCCCCGATTGTTCTCCGCATATGGGGGTCCAAGCGCACACACACAAGGAGGAGAAACCGAAACTCCGGCCGAAACACGGCCACAATCATTTGTGTTGTTTTAGTTTTTACCCATTTTCTTATTGCGTTTCTTCAAGAGCTTCAGAGTTCTTGCCCCTCTCGTACAGCAGCAAGAACTTTCCAATTACACCGTGCCCATCATCCCAACCGAAGGACTCCGCCCCGATCCGTCCTCCTGCAGAATCCGTCCGTGCGCCGAGCACGGTGGAAGGTTTTACAAACTGTTGTCCCAGCTACTTTCTTGCAGTGTGCCGGTTATCTTGCCGCTTGTTCCTCGCTGGCGCGTAAGATAAGAGTAAAAAGTTCGTCCGCCTTTTGTCTTGCGGATCCGTGCCTTTCCGCGAGTCCCGTTCCCGAGGAGCGAGAACGGTCAGTTAGAATATTCGTCAAAACTGCAGCGGACTGCATGGTGAACGGAGCATAGCAGTACTCGAGCGGAAGAAGTAGTCTACAATCCTAGTCCCTTTATCTTACAGCTTAAAGTTAGCCCCTTGCTCAGACCCGTCGCACCGTTTGTGCCAAAGCCAAACGCGCCAAAACCATGCCATCGAACCAAACCGAATCGAAGCTCGACGCGTACGACCCGTTATCGGGGGCCAATAGTCGGTCGGTCCGTTCCTTTCCCGGTTTCCAGCGCGCTACGCTCTCCAGGCACGCAAACCAGTTTGACCTGTCGAACACCCTTTCCCGATATACGCTCGATACTCCGAACGACGACGACGACGACGTGGAACCGGTTTTTTATCTGCGTCTTGTAGCTCTCCCCCCTAACGGCCGGTTTCTTGTTCTGGCACTCGCGCACACACACACACACACAGTGCACACCAACATGGCCGCCAAACCGTGCAGCCTCCGGACGCGTTCGGGCATACAAGACCACGAGGAACAAGACGACGGTCCCCCGGAGCTCCACCCGATCTTCCCCGATCTTCCACAGCCCGTTTGGCCTGCTGGAACGGACCTTTCGAAGCAGAATAGGAAGATAATGTGGCGATCGGTTCGGCCGGTCGGTGGATACAGCTGGGGAGACCACGGCCAGCTAACCAGAAGGGAAAGGAATGAATACAAATTAACTTTTGTACACCTTTCGGTCGTAAATTTTACATCGCAAGAGATCCGAAAACACACCTGCGCATACGCACACGAGCGCTCTGCTGCGTGTAGTTGTGATCGAAACAGTGAACATAACTACAGCAGCACAACGACACGAACACGGCGCTTTTGGGACCCTCTGGCCAAAAAAAACATCACCCTCCGTGTAGGCTGCTGCCGGTGTGGATACATCAGCCTATGGAACCTTCAAGTTCTCCACCCTTGTCCTTAACCCATGTGTCCCCTAACGGCTGACACAGTGCCAGCTTGCAGCACTCGAGGATATGATTTGTAAGGAGGATAATTAATACGTGCAGTTCTCCGTCGCCCCTCTGTCCGATCCCGATCACAATCGGTGCTTCGATCGACGTGCCGCGCATTCGAAGTGAACGAACGCGACGACGAGAACAGCTGCACCATCGGTGGCATGCGCGCGCGAGCGCGCCACTCCACACACACTATCGGCTGCATATTTGTGCAACCCGCTTCTCTCGCCTCCCAAACCCATTTTACCATTGTCCATCCTGAAAAGTGCTTCACAAAAGGGTGCCTCTCTTTTTCTTCCCGTCACTCCAACCAAAGCCACCGTGTCGTGTAAAAGAAACACCTTTTGTCAGCGAGCTGCTGCTGCTGCTACACGGAGGTATACAAACCGGACCCAATTTGAGGTCACGTGCAATGAAAGGCTCCCTTCAAAGGCTCGCTACTTAATACTAAATACTTTGAAACGAACGCATCGAATCGAAGTGGGCCCTTTAATGTGTTTGATTTTATGGAGACTGATTAAGGATGACGCTCTTTTCGAAGCCGATAATCATTGCTTTCGATTAGGCTTTCGGAGGGAAATGGACAATTCCGCTTTATTACTGGGACCCCCTCGAATGAGTGTCGCAAGGATCTTTAACTTTTACGTAAACGACTGAAATCTATCCCGCCAAACGCATCGCATCAACCGCCAGCTTCATCGTAACGTTCAAAAGGGTCAAAAACAGTGCGCAAGGAACGCCCCATCAAACTTTGATGGGAATATCTTTATCGCATGACCGCTTCGATTCAATCGATTTCCGGGAACATCTTACGAATGCCACGGGAATTTTAATTACCGAGAATAAAACGCTTTTAACGTCGCAAACGTCGCCTTAAGCACACACCATCACCACCTGCGGAGTTCTGAGGAAATCGTGCACGCGCTCGCGCCCATCATGCCAAGCGTCAAACGTCTCAACTTTGGGACACTATTCTTAATGCATTCGCGTCCAGCGGTAATAGGCAGCCAGATAAGCAAATCAACCCACCAATCAATCAGAAATCGATCCATCCATCCAGCGTGAAAGCCGGCCGGCTTAGAGACGGTTTTGGGGGATTTGCCCTCTAACTTCGAGTTCGAACGGCCACGAACGGGGGTACTTAACGCGAACCCCACCGCGCTTTGGTCACCGCAACGCGGAGATAAGATTTAATTGGTTAGCTAGCTAGCGTCGTTCCAGGGAATCGACACGGCCGCCATCATCTTCTCCATTTAAGCGAACCTGGCTGCGGCCGCCGGGTAGAGGACGAATTTCTAGCACAGCGTATTCCCGGATTGCGGATTCTGGTGTTACTCCCTTCTCTGGCTCTTACGCGATTGGTCTAAATTAAGCACACAGCAAAAGCTACACCTCTTGCCGGGACGATCCGGTGGCCGGTCGCGCGGCCACAAACATCCACCAACCCTCCCATCCACCCCCAAAAGGAGTTTCTTCGGTCCACATTGCCAAAGGAACCACTGCGGACAACAACTGCCAGCCAAACCGGCTTTCGATCGCCAATCTTTCCGCTTTCTTTGTTGCTTTCTCCGGGACGCTGTTCTGCCTTTCCAAACAGTCACCCCGGGCCGCGCGTATTGGCTTTCGCTTCGTCCGTGTTTCCTCTGTGCGCACACACACACACACACGCACATGCCATAAAAGTGTAGCCACCTTCCCGGTTGGAAACGAGGACATCATCATAAAAATCTGCGTCTCGGATAGCCCGACTCTCTCGCTCGATTCCGTCTCCCACCAAACCAGCGTCCGTGCGGGAACTCGGCGATGCTGATGTCCACACTTCATGTCACCAAAATGGAGAAACTTCTTGAGCCGAATCCCGCCCGATCACAACCCTTGTAAGCGTTCTTGGGACGGACAACCGAACCGTACACTATCTTCTTACGGTCATCTCGACGAAAGCAGTGGGATGACTCTCGACGAAACCCTCCACACAACACGCCTCCGGTGGAGGAGAGAACGTGTCCACGGGTTCTTCCAGTGCCTACGTAGCTCGCGCTCACTTCGTTATCCCGGTCCTTGCAACCCATAACAACCAGCAGGGGGGAGGAGAGCAGATTGAAGCGTTCAGATTTGGGACTCCACCGGGAAAGGGGTTTGTTTTAGGCGATTTTTTATCCATTCCGCGCGCGCGCACCCCCCTTTACTTCGTTAGTGTGTCGGCCACTTTGGCGTTGGAAAACACGGCAGCGATCCCTCCCCACCGGGAGGGATTGAGGTTGAAATTTTCGATTCCTCCCAAACGTTTGCTCGTTAGCCGCGAAGCTCCGAACCCGAAAGCCAGTTCGCCCGATAATCAATTTTATTGTTATTTTAGGCAAATTAGTTCGCTTTATGGCTTTGTCTCCTCTCTTCGGAAAATCGGACACATATCCCGCGGGGTGAATGAATGGCCGTCGTGTTTGGGGAACCTGGAGGCAGAAAATCCAGGCAGGCAACGACGAGGTGCTAGGGGAAAGGAGGTTCGTATCTTGAGTCCGACGTTTTCACCCAATGAAATGCAACACCGGCCACGGTAACGAAATTCGGTAGCGAATTATCGTGAAATGCCACACATTTTTATGTGACACTATCGGCCGCAGCGGCTATAGTTGGAATGCAATAAATCTTAGGTTGGAAACAAAATCCAGATCGTACGGAATTTCCCCACTCGAAGAAAATTATTTACATTTTTAGAGACAACTATCAATTATCAAAATTTATTTGGTAAAAATAAATAAATGAAGCGTCTTGTCGTTCTAGTGCAGCTTACGTTTCAAGAAACCTGATAAAAAAACAAAAAGAATGATCCTCTTCATCACCAAAACTAAACATAATTGCCCAATTACAGTACAAGAACAGATTCTACAAATAGAAACCTTCTCCACCAATGGAAAGACCATCACATAAAAGGGCTACGAACAATTCACTGCACGATCACGAACGCTCATTTCACTTTTCTTCCAAATTGCCTTTTAATAGCAGCAGGCTTTGAGATTACCACAAAGAAACAAACCATCATCAGCGTTTTCTGCCTCCTTCCCCCGTGCACATGTCCGACCAATAATTGCTCCCGGAACCCTTCATTATCGAACCACGTCTTTTGCGTCGGACGCTGAAACTATGCGCGGTAGCGCATCTGCACTTTCTGTTTCGGACCGACGCGAAACGATATTCCTTCACCCTTAACCCAGCGCTTCACTTCCTCCCGAACAAAAAAGCACCTCACCTGACAACCCGTTCGGGACGGTGGTTGCAGCACACCTCACCGAAGCGAGCCTCCGTATAATTAGAGGAGGCCATGGTGCGCGCGGAGAACAAGCCGGATAAAAACTCACTTGCTTTTCACCGCCAACCTGACGGAGCCAACTGCAGCAAAAGGTGTTTCCAGCGATGCTTCCCGAACGCTTCGAAACGCTTGGTGTGGCGCAGACAACAGGTGTGATTTGAAATCCCTGTTCGGCTGATGCTGCTGCGGCTGCTCGAACGATCGACATTCGGAAAAAGGGTTCGGTCGGTAAGCATTTAAAAAACACACGCCTATATGCACAGAACGCAACCGCAAAAACCACTTTGCAGGAGGAGAGATGCAGCAGCAGCAGCAGCAGCAGTGATCGCCATATGGTGATCGCAGAACCGGACTCTGATCCTGCTGCCCAAAAAGAGAGCAAAAACCCAATAACAAAACGAAATTAACGAGATACAAATTCTACGAACCGCTCATCTCTAAAACAGAGCATCATTTAGAATCTGTTGTTTGGAACTTTCCACGGCTCAACACCAACCACACCCAGCCGCGGTTCCTCGCAGGATGGCCGGCCGATCGCGGTGGCAGCCTTCAAGGACACTCATTTCCTGCCGTCAGCTGCCAAACGTTTCGTTGCCCCCTGAAACCTTTCCTGCAAGCTAGGGGATGGGGTTTGGGCACACAAATCTGCCGAGCAACACACAACAGAACCGAACGAGCAGCAAACGCCGAAAAAAAAATGTGTGGAGCCGTTTTCTGCCACAGCTATGTGCAGACTCCTAGGCACGATTGTTTTCGACATCATCATCACCATCATCGCCGTTCGACAGGCGGCAGAGCGGGTTCGCCAAAGAACGCACCGGACCGGATGGTGATGGACGTCCGGACGAAAAACACCACCCAAACCACCGCAAAAGACCGCTGACGCTGACGCTTGCAACATGATCATATCTTTTCGAAAATATATACTCCCGGTGTGCCGTACACACGAAAAACCTCGCGCTCTCCCCACTCACGTAACCTCACTTTTTGGCAAGGCCAGTTTTTGTTCTTCAACCGCCGTTCGGGCCCGGGGAGCTTTCTGGGACATATAATTTTCGTTCATATCCTTCCGTGTTTGGTACGTTTGTGCTGAGTTGTTTTTTTTTCTGTTGTTCTTGGTTGCGTTGTTTTTGCTGCGCGAATGCAGGCGGTGTCTATTGTTGCTTTGCGGTCTACCACGTTCTACGGACGGTTGCAATGTGCAGAAGAAGAATATTAAGAGGTTCCTTTAGGCTTTGGCAACGAAATTCAGTAGCTACAAAGCAGCTGAGAGGAGCCTGTGTGGCAGGTATACTACACGTTATTATACGAGCTCCTATTCACCTGGCCTAACAGCCTCGAACGACGGCATCGGCCCTGACCTCCGAGAGACAGCATGGATGACCCGTTGCCAAAAGTTACTTATAATCACAAGCATCATAGCATCAGCACGCGGTTTTCATACGTTCGAAAGCCGCCGTACTCAAATTATACATTTTCAAAGCTGAAACCGTACACCTCTCATACCCGCAGCATATGATGACGATGCGTTTCTGTCCCCTCCGCACGAATGCGAAGAATTTGGCTTACCAGCACACCGTGCCACCCTTCTCTCGCGCATCAGCAGACCTCACCGAAGCCGTGCTGAAGGTTAAGCAACATAACTGACCATCACTCCCCACAGTGGCGAGCGACGGCTACTACGACGACGACGGTCGCTTTCCAACGGTTTGTCCGGAGCCGGTGCACAAGCCAAGCTCCGTGCAGCGCCAAGGGTGGAAAAACACGGTCATGAAATGGAATCCAGTTTTGATTATGCGTTTTGTTTATTTTGGTGGATGTTGATGAATGAAATTCCTGTCCCGGAACAAGTTGGGGCTTGTAATCGCATCATGAAGCAGATGAATTCGTGTGGTTGATATGCTCTTCTGCGCATTCAAAATATTTCGCATTCGTACCAGTGTATTCGCTTCCCGGGTTTCGTGGAGCGATTGGTGCGGAGCATTGCTGCTGAAAGGAGGAAAACTTTCAACACCAAACGCTTATAAAGCACACGCTAGACACAATCAGCTCCTGAAGCACGAACCAAACACAGCCGGAATTCTCGTTCGCTTCCGTTCCGGTCCAGTTCCCGCACGCAAAAAGATTGTCGCAAAATCCACGTCGCAGAAACGTTTAATCATCAGCGCACAGCGCCCATCTTGGAAACTCACATGACTGCCGGTCGGCTAAACCGTTTAATAGCTTCATCAGTGCGACACCGAAAGGAAAGCTAGTCCTCTCGTCATAAACCTCCCCAAAACCCCAGTAGCTTTCCCGTTCGTAATTTTCCCCGGCTAAGAAAAAGCGACACAAGAGAGAGAGAGAGAGAGAAAGAGACAAAAAACACACACTCAAACGCCACATGCACTCGTACTCACACCAATCATATGTGCTACCGGACCGGGTGCTGTGCTATCATATAAAAGACACTTTCTCCACACTACTGCTAGTCCGCCGTTCGCGCCGTTCACCGTGCTTTGGTGGGATAAAAACTTTTGAAAACGGAAAAACTTTTTCACCACCCGAAGCACGCATCCGGGGCATACCTCGCGGGGTCGATCGCACACACACACACACCAGCCATGCCTGCCAAAAACCGTGATTGATCAGTTATGATGCTGCTGATGATGATCGCGCAGTCGCGACGTGACGAGTTTTGCCGCTGGAGACACATTTTTCGAAATCTTGTTCCTAGTTCCTCTTCCGCGCGCTCCCATACGCGTGGAGCTATTGACGGACGGGCACAGGAAGTACGGGGCGAAGGTTCATAAATCCACACCAAACCGTCGATTATTGGTGTTTCAACTTTCACCCGGGCATTACGACGATGGGAGCATGTATTTTTTTTCGTCTCTCTGTTGCGTTGTGTTGTTTGCCTTCGGGGTTGGCTTTTCTGGTCGTCACATCACTCGTACGACGACTTCATCCACAACCACCAGCAGCAGCTTTCGTCTTGCGATCGGAGCGCATCGGAAAGGTTGGTGAGGTTGCGTTTACGAACAATCATAATTAAATGTCCCCAACGACGAACGCTCCGGAGCGCACCGATTGAGGACGGACACGTGATGCAAAGCACCATTTTCTCGGTCCTATCTCAGAGAAGCACTCGGGGAGAAGAAGCACGGGATAAATAGAAATCACCATTCATTATTTATAAGAACCTCCGGTCGAATTAATGCGCCTCGACAAAGCCATTTTCATCCATCGTCACCAACCGGTGGTAGCATCCTTTTGATGCCCTCTCCGCCCCGTTTAGACTGTTGTCGGAGTACGGTTCACTTTTACGGGAACTTTGGGACTTCATAACCCCACTCTATACCCGCGCGTCTCGTAGTGGGGGGGGTCACACCGTGTTTCCGGACAAACAAACGCGAGGAGCACTCGAACGTATAAATGAAATTCATCCCCAAAAATGTGACCCACCCGACCCGGCACTTGCCTAAGGAGCGTGGCATTTGCGGAAGGAACATCCACAAATCCTGGCTGGCGCATAACCCGCTCGAGTGGGGGATTTCTCAATCCCCTGCACGGCACGAATTTCCACCCCCGCTTTTCGATCTGCCTTCAGGGGGCACGCGGCATTCGCTGCTCCGCTGCTTGTGGGCGCGCGCTTCAGCTGCCATAAATGCGATGAGAAATATGTTTCCAGCAGAAAGGATCGGCTAACCGGTAAAATGTACTTATAAGCCGCTTTCAATATCCAGCTTAGGATGCAGCAGCAGCCGTGCACTCACCCAAATGAACACGAACGCGAGAGATACGCGCGCACCGGTACCCGGGCGCCGAAGCCAAGACGACGACGACGACGACGTTCGCTAAATGACACTTCAAACTCCCCGCTCCCATTCTCGTGTGCCTCCACGGTGCAAATCCGACACTCCCCACATCCATCGATTGGACGCACGGGTACGGCTCCCGAGCGCCGTCTTCGAGCACCACCGAGAGAGGAGTTTCGAGTCGGCGGGAGTGCCTGTGTCAAGGAGTCAGGAGTCTGCGATTCGAAACCGGTTAGCTTCCCCCCCCCGGGGGCTGCTGGCGCGCATTCGAGTGCGACCGTCATATTTAATACGGATGCAACAACGACGCCTTGTGTAAGTGTGTGTGAGAGGGTGCGTGTGTACGACGAGTGTTTGCCAGCTACCAATGAATCGTCGTCTCGGCTTGGTGTGGAGAAAATCGGCCCTCCGGGAAAACTCCGGCGAGAAGTGGAAGCCAACGATTCCACGAGAAACGGCGACAAGACAGCCCACCACCCCCTCCTCCCCACCCACCGCATTTGCATTAGTATTAAAATCCGTTTATTAATAAATTTGCAATATGCAAATGGTTGCTTCCTGCGGCAGCCGGCTCTCTGTCTCTCTCTCTCTCTCTCTCTCTCTCTCTCTCTCTCTCTCTCTCTCCATTACACACGCACCCACAAGCGGTGTGCGAATCACGATAACGCACAGGGAAAAGCTCAATCAGGGCTTTTACAAATATGAACATTTATTGATCACCATCGCACGAGGACGCCGTGCACATGCACACCTCTTATGCACACAGTGCTGCACAGGGTTGCAAACGGAGCTAATAACAATGCTAAAAGCAGCGAGCGCGTTGGTACGAATTGATTGTTCGACCTGCAGAGTCCACACAACAGAACTCTATCTATATATCCCTTTGCCGAAGGTGTGTGTGTGTGCTTTGTTTCCCTTCACCGGCGTGCGATTGATTTGCCTGCTCCTGCTGCTGGTGGTGTTCGCAAGATCGTATGTCGCGCCGGACTGCGCTGGAATGTGAGCGCGTGTTATGATGACATTGAACTAAAAATGCGCTAGAATAGCGCGAAGCAAAAGCTGCAACGGCTGCAACACAATAAGCTCATTAGCAATGCGCGACGCGAGATGAATAAAGCATCGCAAACGGGAGCTCGGATTTGTTCTGGAACTGATCGAAAAGATTTTTAGATTATGGCACTAACTTGAACCAGATAGTGGCTAAATTTATTCATACTATTATTCAAAATTGGAGAAAGCTAACCCAAATAGCTGAAGCCTACAGATCAATTTCCAAATCTCAACACACTTACTTAAAAATTTTATTATGGCTTAAAAAAAATACTTCCAATAAATCTTAAGTGTCACCTAAACTCCACCATGCGAAATATTCGATCCAATACACTAAGTATAAGACGAAACTTGTGTCCGAAACCCTGAAACGAAGATTTCAAAATTTCCCTTAAACACTTTTTAAGATAGAACTATATACGTAATTTTGCTAAATTTTCGGCTCAGTACAAGTTGAAACTGTCATCAGTGGTTTCATGTGTCAAATAGACCAAGGTCATGCATATTATTTAACTCTAGGATATTATAGTTTTACGTGCAACAATAACGTCAATTATTAGCCCTAAACTTTCTCATATCACTACATACCTCAATATTTATTCTAGGTTCTATTTGGAAGAATAACCATAAAATAGTAAATACGATGATACTTCAGGCAGTTACGATGCCTTGGAAACATATCAACTCGGGGTGATATTGTGCCATAAACCGTTTATCACTAACTGTTACAAGTTGTAGTTATCATACGAACCACATAACGCGTTTTTCTTCGAGGTTTGTTTCTTGTAGGTTTAACTACAATTGATACACAAAACTACACAAATTGATACTACAAATCTGATACTTTGGAACATGATTTTTTACATTTTTTGATATTTAAATTTATGTTTTCTATACAAAAAACATATTGAAGACAAGAAACGGCCTTTAGAAACCTAATTTAAACTGAAACAATTCGAATGTCTAACTTCAGATTCTATTGGAAAATGATAATTAAGACGATTTCCGAGAAAACCTCAGAAACCTCTATGAACAATAAATTAATTATGGGCCCTAAAATTTAAGATAATGTTGGCCCCACAGTACATGAATTCACATCCATTTTGCGCTTCTCGATCGTAACGAATCGCTGTCGAATATTTCAATATAGCTGTTAAGTGTATCACACCATGCAGCAAGCAGCAGCAAACCTGGAAATTCGACGGTTGGTGGTCCAAAGTAAACCTAAGCCGCCCGCCCTAAGCGTACCCTTTCCCTTTCCCCGGTGATTGCTCATCGGTTTCGCTATCCCAACGAAGGCACAGTAACTCAACGAGACGGAGCGCAACCGAAACCAGGCGCGCTCATTATACGCGACCCCGAATGGTGTTGCAATCCCGCACAGCCACAAACAGCTGCGCAATGAAGCAAACCGGAGGCGCAGCACCGCACAAGTAGTAAATGGCAATCGCGGCTCGACCACGGCCCGGGCAGCCAACAAAGCAAACAAAAGCCCACCCCGGATTGGCTCGATCATCAGCATAAACTACCTCCGTCGCGTACCGCACCGCATCGCGTTCGAGCACACAATCGCGATTGATCGCGACACCCGAAGGCAACACATATCCCTCGCTGCCGTGGCTGCGTTCGTTTGCTAATTGCCTGGAAAACCGGGTGGCGGCGGGTGAGCGGTTTGCGCGTTCTATCTTCATCCATCATCTGACCCGCTCATCGATATGTCACCCCTGCCCGGTGCAAGAGTTGGAGCCTTCGCCGTTGCGGTTTGCCATTTGACCCGCAGCCAAACCCCAGTACCACCTTCTCCCGCTTGCCGATTCCCATGACTCATGGTGTTCGCTATGCTACGACGACGACGGCGAAGGAAGATCTTCGTGACTTCTCGGCGCTTTGGTTAGAACACAAACGGTTCAATTCAATGCCAACAACGGGCCGGCACACAAATCAAACAACAGAGCTCATCTTAAACCCCCGGAACCTCATTCCGATAGCTGCAGCAACTGCAACATCGTCGGGTGAGACGACGGTTCGTGTTTACACATTTGCGACGATGCGTTTCGATGGGCGATGTGTTGTTGCACGCAGCAGTTATACTAATGGGCGTCTTCCTCCCTCGCTCCTCATTAGCTCAGCCCCGAAAGGAAGTAACGCCGGGCGTGCGTGCGTTTGCAACGGGCGTAGCGCGGATTCCTTCCGCAGCACAAGCAAAGTGACAGTTTACCTATTAGTTAGCAGGCTGCTGCTTTCTTTGTCCCGCAGCTCCGCTTTGTGCTACGCCACGACGTACGCTTTGACGCGTCTCTTTCATGTGTCGCGACGATTCCGCGGCTATCTCCTTGGAAAAAAACGCGCCGTGTTTACAGATTGCTTCACGCGTTCGTCGTTCGGGAACTCGTAAAGAGTCTGTGTGCTTCCTACGCGAACAAGAGTCTCGCAAAGTTTGCCCATACCAGCCGTCCTCCCGTTTGGTGCGTCACAAAATGCTGCATGTCAATCTCGCGAAATGTGTGTGTTTGTGTGATCGCGAAGCGTTCTGGGAGATTAGAAAAAGCACACACGCTCTCTCGAGGGATCGTCTTACATTCTATCAAAGCACACGTCCTTGTGAGCCACCAAGCGTGACACGCGGATTATTTCTGAATATTATCACGTACACCAGGGCAACAGGCTCCTCTAGGCTGCCCTTCATAAGACTACCTTCTTCTCTGCTCTCGCGGGGTTTGAATCTCGACGTCTCGGAACGAGCTTCTCCACGCCAGGTAATCATCTCCGAGCGCGCGCACACACTAGTGGGCCACAAAATGGCCACCGAAGCGATTCTCCTCCGTTATTAAATGTTATTATGACGGGTCCTACTACACATCCGTTTCCAGTCTCCCTCCCTCTGAATCCTCTGACAATCTCCGAACGATACATGCTGGCAGTTATGCTCGTTTTTATCATTCTTCCATCGGGAGACTCGGGCAACTGAACGAAACATCACACAAAACAAAAGGCTAGAAACGATAATAACCTTCCCCCTTCGGAGCTTCTGCACAAGATTCTGAGGAGAGAATCGCGTCCGAAATGCGTCCCGACATTCGGAGGCCGAACGCCGAACATTGAGCGCAAAGCAAAACGATCTCTCAGGTCAGGTCAGTCCGAAATTCAGTTCAGGCCCACATCTACCTGGATTTCTCATCCCGGCCCGACCGATCCTGCATCCCACCATTCAGGGATTCCATCGGGCGTTCATCATATCTTTGTAAGCGTGCATTTTTCCCATTTCCTGGCCGTTGTTGTCCGTTTCGAATCGCTGCCAGAAAATCCCATTTTTGCACCGTCCGCCATCCTGCGCGAGAGAGCGGCTTTGTCCGACTATCGACAGGCCCCGACGGAGCTGTGTTGTGCGAGCAAGCGTTGCGGAACACAGAACAGAAAAGGAACATGCATACAAATCTCCGAGCCCCGAAAACAACAGTTGTTGAACGCTTTTGTTCCACGTCCGTGCACACACCGGCATTAATAGAGCCGACCGAGGGAGGAGGTGCCCGTTTCGATCCATTCCGATTCCGATTTAGTGCAACCGGTTTGCTTGGGAAGAGCATCTTCCCTGGGAGGCTGAGAAGAGCCCGGACCGAAACCTGCTGCAGCAGCAGCAGCAGCAGACATGCAGCGGACTCCCGGATGCATGCTTTGCCCGGATTGCATGAAACGTTTAAGAGAAACGTTTAATTTCCCAATCTCAAAAGCACGGCCCAGAGCGCGCAACACACATCAATTACAGCGCGCGTCCGAGCCATCCGAGGCGAACTATCCTCGAAGCCAGCAGCCGCAGAACCAGTGCAACAAAGGATACTTTAAAATTTAATTACAAACATTTTGTTTCATTTCATTCCGTGTTAACCTGCTGTCAGCGTAAACTGGCAGTGGCGCACACATTGGCAGGCTCATAAATCACACAACGCGCGTTCCTTTTGCCCTGGCCAGCCGGGCCACAGCCCACCACAGCAGTACGGTAGGACCCGTGCAAGAATCCGAGTGTTCGAACCGAAAGGTGCGCTACTTTATCTAGCGAGCGGAAAAAGGATATCTCGTGCAAGCTGAATAGCTCTTGTCAAACATAAAAAAGCTTGCATCAAAAACCCATTCTGCACCCGCTTTGTTCTTGGCCGTTTCTATAGGTAGTTTTCGCTTTTTCTTGGTTTCGCTTTTGGAAGCGATCCTCGTGCTCGCTGCTAGCCTCACACACACGCTTTACATTGAAATTTAATTAAATAGAGAACGAAATCTCAACACATCGTCCTGCCCGTTCCTACGGCACGACACCGTTGTGCATGCCAATTTAATTGCTCTCGAGAGGGACTCCGACCTGCGAAGAGATCTCAAATTTATGCTTTGTGTGTCGCTATTGTGATGAGCTCGTACTTGTGACCTCCCGAGCGCACGGTGGGGGTCATGCGACAGGTAAGGCAAGCGTTCCTTCGCGTATCGAATTTCTTGCAAGCGTTATCGAATGGCATAATGAGGCGAGAAAAAACGAACCCCGTGAGCACAGTGTATCCTGAGCAACAGGCCAAGCAACAGCGGCAGCAGCAACAAGCGTCATTGAAGTATTCGTTTTTTTATTCAAATTTAAACAGCCATTTTCGCCTAGCATCCCTCGAAGGAACCCGACTGTTGCTGCTGCTGCGCTACACACAACATTAGCATCATAAAGCACACGAAAAAAAAATCGTTTGTTACGACGCAAAGTTCGAAAGGATACTTTGACCTGAGCAAGGCTTTAGCTGCCTCCATGTCTTTTTTCTCCTTCGTCTACCTCTTGATCGTGTAAGTTTCGAGAGCAACCCCAAGCTTTGTTCGTTGAAGAACCAAGTACTTGACGAAGATACTTCACGGTGTTGCAACGACTCGAAGACAGTTGGCGGTTTGATGTTCTTAAATTTTACCACAACGCGTCAAATTTTACACCGAAAAGGTGTCTTCGCGATCTCACACGATTGCCTGGTTCGCTAATGGACGGGAGGAGCTAGAAAGCCAGCGTTAACAGCACAACCAGTGACCAGAGGACTTTAAAAACCTCCGCGCCATCCTACTAATAGTTCAAGTTTCACCGAGCGCCATCTATCATCATCTTTCCTCCTCCTCACACAAGCAGCAACACACAAGATTCTGCCCATTCGAGTACTCAATGGTTGCCTCCCGTTCGAGTAGTACACGGCCGCGAGTGCTAAGCCGATCAAACCGGTTCGAGCCGCAGGCCAGGAATGCGTAAAAATTAATGGCTCGCTTCGAACGGATCATGATGCCATTCGAAACCGGTTAGGCGGTGTGTTCGCGCCCGGCAGCGAAGATCAAGTTCCGTCCGTCTGCACACTCCAAACGCGTCTAGGACAGAGCACGACTAGCGAAAATTATCATACTAATGACCGAACAATATTTTGGAGCTTTAACGATCCGCTCGATCCGATTGGGGAGAAGACGCGCCACAGCCCTCGATCCGGTGTGTCCAGCTAATTATACGCTTCTATTCCGACCGTTGGGTGTTGTTTGCCAGGGGTGACCCGCCGCCCTGCAGGATGCGGAGGATTTTTTAAATTCGACACCACAATCCACAACGATCGACGCCACATAAACACGACTTTGAGATCGAAAACAAAAGCTTTCAGAACTGGGCCTATTTTCGACCGTATCTAATAATCAGCGCCAGGAGCTAGCCGCTTACCCAGCCACGAAAAAAGTCGCATATTTATGTAAATCCTCTGAGAGCCTTTAGTAATAAGTGCTCTAAGCCGAGAACTTAGTGGGAATTTGTATTGTGGCAAAATAGGCACAAGAAACGACAACGGCTTCGATTGATCCATATATTACAATCAAGTCATATGCTACTCGCTTGCGGATACAATAATACTTTAATGATTATGTCCAATGTCAGCCAACTGTTCCGTACGTTTCTGCGCAATAACCTTATGCGCCCTGACCTGCGTCAATTGTCAAGGTTTGCAATTTTGGCACGATTTTCTCTGAATACATAACAACAAACGAGGTAGTAATAATGCCTCAAACAGGTACCCCCAACGGCAAGTGTATAGCTCGGTGAGCCAACTGTTGGAAACTACACCTTGGACTGCATCCGCACGCAGCCAAGGTAGCGGGCAACTTTCACTACACCAAACAACCGGCAGCCGCAAGCCGCTCTCCGGCCGTTATGACCTTCAGAAACCCAACCGCGCCGGTGCATTTGGTAAATTTACCCAGCCAGGTAGGAAGAAGATGACCCTCCAGCCGGTGTTGGGCTGTGGGAGAAAATGAAGCGATCCTACAGATGGCACATTCCACGTCGAGGGACGTACACACGTGTGCATTAGCAAAACTCCTTACATAAACATACCGCGCTCGCTAATCATTCGCCATGCATTTATTTATAAGTTATTGACAAACTCCCCCTCCGCGGTCGCGTTGTTATCGAACCGAACCGAAAAACGCTCGTTCCGTTTTTACGACCTGCCAACTCGGAGTTGCCCGTGGGTTGCTGGCCATTCGCTTACAACCTGCGCTTTTGATGGCACGTCCTCCTCTCGTGCACTCTCCCTAGTGTCCGGCCCGCCTCTTAATGTGCCCACGGAAAGCATCGGTACGACCTGCCCGCACAACGCATTAAATAATACTTGCTAAGTCTTGCGGGCGCGTAGCGGAGCACAGCACAAATTTTTATACTTTTCAGACGAGATTTATCCACCACCGCCCTAGCGAGTCGGTCGGTAAACGGGGCGGACGGTGGGTTTAATATTTATAAGGGCCCCCTCGCCTTCGCCCGAGGAGGTGCACGCTTGTTGCAACAGAAACTTCCCCGACTACTTCGACCGCGACACAGCAAGCTGTGGTTAACCCTTTTTTGCCCCAGTCACAGCAGATATCTCCGTGCAACCCGCGTGCCGGACAGTTTTGCTTGAATCGACGATTTTTATCTAGGTTTTGTGGCCAGCAGCTAAAGCAAGCACAGTTGTGCCCCGCGCCGCGTGTCTGTTTCTCGTACTCATACATTTTTATGTCCAGTTTCGCGTTTTATCCGCCCGTACTCGCTTCTGCACCTGGTGGCGGTGGTTTTAAACTGAGCATGCCTTCAGCCAGAGTGTGACGGTTTCTTGTTCTGTTGCACATTAATAGGAGTTTTTATTAGCATTTTCGAACAGCGTTTTGGAGATATAACTCCGAAATGGATCACCAAACCAATGAAGCTCGCCGAAGGAGAAACCCACCAGTACTCGCGTGACTTTCGAACCATTTTTACCATTAGCAAAGCTCGACGCACTATAAATGGATGCCTTCTTTTCCACTCATTAGCCATCAGTCAAAATTTCGCTACCGAAACGGAGCCCGACCGTAAGGTAATAATTGCACTTGAGACGACGTAACCAAGTTAGCCGAAACTATAGCAACCCGCGTCGGAGCTTAATACCGATTGAAAGGCACTTAGGCGGCAATAAAAATCGCCATAACCACTCTTTGACCAGCCTAACTAGCTCAACGAGCTTCGCGGGGCAGGCAGGTTTCCATTCCTCAACAAACGGAACGTGCGTACTGTCGAACGAAAACGAAACATAAAAAGCCCCCTCCTCCCCCGGCCAAACAAATATGGGTCTCCCACCTTCCAGCCACCCGTATGCGTTCGTTTTGCATCGCTAGTGCACGACTTACTTCAAAAAGTAAATGGACTTCAAAAGCAGTGGCAGGAAAAGGGGAGAAGAGAGAGAGAGAGGAACGGAGTGTTTCGAATAACAACATCGTAAGAAATGGAATAACGCGATCGCCACCGCCATCAAGATCGCGTGGATCGTGCGCCACCCCACGTAAAAGCCACGCGAAGGAAGCGAAGGTAGCGCGCCCGGGCGCGTGGAAGCGAAACAAAGGCTACTAAATTTGACCATGTGCTTTTATGTGCGTTTCTCTCTTTTTTTTCTCTCCTTCTCTCTGAGGTATAGCATGCACAATTTTAACCGTTTGGCGAAATCAGCTGTTGGTGGGGTAGATTTTTTTGCTGCTGTCGTCTACCAATGTTCTTATTTAAATCCCTCCAAGCCGTTTCTTCAAGCCGACCGTTAAAACAAGTGACGTTCGGTACAGTTGGAAGCGCTTTGCTCCAATGTCCGTTGTGTTCGCGTTTCATGTAAAGTTTATTAGGTTTGCAAGTAAGTTGTTGCGCTGCTAAGTTACTAAGTTATTTGTCCAAAAATATGGCGGCACAAGTGAGAATTAGATCTGCTGCCAATGTAACGTTAATAATTCTAGCAAAAGTACTATACTTTTGCCCAATGCTTTGTACCTACCTGTGAATGTCCGGCTGATAGTCATCGTTCGTTTGGTTCCTGGTAAATCCATTCTCGTGGGGGTGTTTCTTAGGTCGACTCGTACTTTGCGAGTCGCGTAGATCGCTGACAGGGTTAATTCCACAAACTGGATCTCGGATCTTCGATGAACGTTTCTGAGTCAGCACCTTATATCACCTCTGCGAACACACATGCACACTCACACACTGTTAACGCTGACGAATTAATATCGCCATGGTTACACACTGTCAAATCGCTGTAGGATCTTCTGTCTTGGCGAACGTTTCACACTAAAAGGGTACTTTACTGGTTCCAAGCAACACGATCTCACAGCTCACCGCCCGGCGGGGGTTGCTGGTTGCACAACTGCGCAACACCAACTCACCACACGGCGGGCCCGAAAGAAACTTGAGAACCACCTGTTTGCAGAAGCCAGACAGACACCTGAGGGAGTAGTAATTGAGCACTTTAATTCGAAAATAGACAAGCATAACCCGTTACCTCACATGCACACGAGCGCAAACAAACCCACACTCATACACATGCGCGTACACACGATTGTTACATCGAGCAATCGATCACACTGGCGCGGCCGGTTTTGAGGAGATTTTACTTTTCAATTGAACAAACAACACTTTTGTTTCTAATTTCTTCCGTCTGCCTTTTCGGCTTCACACGTTTATCATGTTTCGGTTTCGGGCTAGGGATGAGGTTTGTTTATGCTTTGCGCTGTAGACACACGATCATCGCTGATAAATCGCTCGTATTTGGGCTTTATGCACAAATCACTACCAACGTACTACTGCCGTTCCGCAAGTTAATCTTCTATCACCACCTTACGGAAAGCCCATCTTTTCGGGAGCCGCCACTGCGATAATGATCGGGTTTCATTCATGCTCAACTATTTTGCATCAAACCGTGCTTTTCACACACACACACACACACACTTTCTTCCTTGCTCTTTCTTGCGCATCACATCACCGCCACTGGAAGATTTGATCACTTTTGCTCGTCTTCTTCTCTGCCTCTTCAAATACCGCGACGGCGGTGCTCGATCGGTAATGCTGCGAGTGTGCCGGTTTGTGTAGTTTGTTGTGTTTTCCACTGATTAATTACCACCGGTGCAGATAATTAAATAACCGTGCATTGGCCAATTAGCATACATCACATCTCTTTATCGCTCTCTCGCTCTCTCCACGATAGCCTTTGCTGGTTGGTGATTTTTTTGTTTCCGATATCTTCGCTTTATTTCTTACCTTTTGATACACCTCACTCGTTGTTTTCACTGCTCCAGTAACCCGGAAAGTAATCAAAATTGTTTCACCCTGTTCAAAGCCGACACACAACACGGCACAGCATCGCACACATTCCGCAAGCGCGATAACGGAATTCGCCAGGAATTTGATCACGATCGATAACCTCTCGCCGGATCCGTTTTTTTTGTCACATCGAAAATGGCCCGATTCTAGGCGAAGCCGTGCCCAGGCACACGCAGTTGTCACAAACTATGATAAACCTTTTTCTTCCCACTGCTTCGATCCGAGCACACACACCTTTCTCGCCCGGGTTGCTAGGGCAACCACACCACACACGTCTCAACGGTTGAAAACCCCTTTTCGATAGCAGGCCGGTGTACGCGCTGCGCAGCGACACACGGAGCGGACGTTGTTTCTCTGAAAACTTCTTCTACAAACAACACGCGAGTTCCAGCAGGCCGTCCGCATCTGCCGCGCGTAAGTCGCTTGCGTGGTTCCTTGCTTCACGCACACACTCACCGCGTCGCACCGAACACGAATGCGAAGCGGAGAGCGAAAGAGATCTTCAGCGGCGGGCGAGCATGCGCTTCTATCCGCTGCTTGCTTCTCGCTGCTGGTAGCGGGATTATTTTCATATTATTCTTTTAACTTACTGACTAGAAAATTACACACAATCATGGGGCATCATATATACGGAAGCCAAACAAAAAATTTACATCGTATAGTTTTTAAATTCCACAAAATAATCTTAAACTCCAAAGAGGTAACGATAAAACGCGCTGTGAAGCGGATAGTGTAACCGAGGCGTTATTTTCAACGGTTACCCTTCCCTTGCGATCATGACGGTATGCTGTGCATGGATATCCAGGCAGAGACCCGCGCAGCACGCACACACAGAAGCTCCCTCCGATTCCACACAAGAGAAATGTGGCAACAGCGCAACCGGTTTGTCTCCGGCAAGCACACGCACACCACCACGGTTCAGAGAACCCGCACCTTAAAGGTGCGCAAAGAGATCAGGCAAAGGTGCAACAAGCTGCAGCCGCCAACTTTGCCTGAAACACCTTTAACAGACACACACACACACACTAGCGCAAACGCGATGGCGACGCTTTGCAGGCTAACAAAATCTGTCCGAATCTCGCGGTTGTTTCGAATTACGTTGGACTTGAGCAGGGGAGGACAGAGTGAGGCGTGCGGAATTGACTCGGGAGTCACATGCATCTATTATGTGCTTTTAATGCGGCTCGCAGCTCTCTTAGTCTGAGCAGCAGCGTTAAGCAATTGTTCACGAACAAAGTCCTGGCAGGCAAATAAGCAGTGGCGATAGTACGTGTTACACGGAATTAAATAATGCAGAATTAGTGTGATGCATAATATACTAAGTGAATATTTTCTAAATTTTAAATAGTTCTTTAATCGAATTAAACTTTCATTTTACTCCATTGTTACCGGTTGAACATTTCATACAAGTTCTTATAATTTTTTAAAAAGCCTTTAGACCTGAAATGCTCCAACACATTATTTTCTCTGACATTGCAACACAATTAGAACTACAACACAACGAAAAACGAAATTTTCCGATCAAACGTAGGAAAGCCTGATCGATGAAGGCAATAACCAATAATCATGAATGTAAACAATTTAATCACTAATATTGAAAACACGGAATACTTCAAAATTGTCGCCCTCTTCACTGGCATTTCTCTCGTCATTTACCACCTTTTGTAAGTAGTTATGAATAATCTCATAGTAATCTTATTTATTTTGATTCATGAAGAATAACTCCTATATAAGTTCATAGCACTACAGAACACAGCAGTTCCACTACGGATCCTGTACGAACGATCTGCTCATATCGAAAACTAAAGAGGCTAACCAAAATAATCCCATAAATTCAGACCTTCATTGCTGCTTGAGTGTGTATTCAAGTGATATTTTACAAACATTTAAAGACGATTTCAAGGAAACATGCAAACTCCAAACAACATCACATGCATATCATAGTTGATTGAAGGCAACACCGTATGTACAGCTCTTCTATGATTTGCTGTAACCTCCGAAAGCCTACCCATATGCGGAGAGGTCTTTCGGGCCAGGGTTAAGCGCACTCCGGCATAAGACCTTAAGTAGCACAAGATCGGGACCCGCAAAACGGGAATTTTATTTGCGCGAATGAAGGGGCAGACAGGGCACAAGAACCCGGGGAGTCTTGGAGTCTGTAGAAAATCCTGTTTGACGATGCGTCTCGTATGCATACACCAACGCCACCGTGATCGATCGAGAGTGTGCAAGTGTGCGCGCGCGTCAACGTCGCGAATGACCGCGAGAGCAATGAACGGGAAAATGCAACCTCCTTCCTGTCCACGAACACCACCATACGCGGTTGGCAACGTACGTGCATCGCATTGCCGTCGAAAGCTAACGTGCATGCGCATGTGTGGAGTTCCCATTTCATCCCACTCCCCCCTGCAATGGTTGCTCAATCATGGCGATCCGCGAGGGCCCTTCCAAAGGGCCAGAGGGCAGCTAGCAGAGACTTTTCCGTCCAGTTGCAAAACCCATCATCGACCAGGGCAGCGAAGAAAGCTGCGTACTGCAAACGGTGCAGTGCTTTGGGGATGAGTCCGGGTAGCCATCAAACCGGTAAGAAGCGCAGCATGGAGAACAACTCCGATGGTCAGAACAGGGACGGTGCAGTCGTGGGTTTAGCGTAAGATCCGGCTGATTACCGTTTTCTGACCACCCCGACTAGTTCTGCCGCCGATTGACGAACCCGTTTCCAGTAGTTGGTGCCTCTTCTGCACGTTCATCACTCCTGCCAGCCCGAGGTGTCGGCCTAGCTGACGTGTAGATGTACCACCACAGATGTCGGAACGGATGGATTTCTTATTCGAACCGTCATTCTTCCTGCCAACCCAATTTCCACGCCACTCTTTGCACAACACGGCCCGGCCGATGCAACAACATCGGCGCACCGTAATTAGAATGTTCATCGCACATGCTATTAGCATGAAATTAAGACAAGTCTCGGTTCAGGTTCAGGTAGCGGGAAAGTGCACTGGCCCAACACAGCCATGCCTTACGACATTAGCCAGCCGGCTGCGCTTGACTGATGCGCAAATGATGGCAACTTGCGCGTTCGGTGCAACATTCTTCGAGATTCTCAGACCTCCAACGGTCGACGCCCATTCATTGACTCCGAGCTGCGGAAGTGCCAGCCGAGCGGAAACTAGGGCCAGTGCGTGTGTCGCACACACGCACACCGCAACCTCTGTCGATCAACATTGGCCTGATATGCAAAGTTAATCTCATCAGCATGGTGTCTCAGAGTGAGTCCAACGGGATTTACCATGGAGCAGCATTGAAGGTACGATTAACACATCTTCTAGTCTTCTGTTTTGAGTTGTTCTATGTTGTTTAGCGTTACATACGTTAAAGGAGATATTTTTTGTCAATTTTGCTCATCCCATCCTTGTTTTTGAAAACTTTGCAGCGATGCAATCTATAGTATAGTAGCGCACTACTATAGATTGCATTACTGCAGCGATGCAGTAATAAATAAATAAATAAATGTATATCACTATATTTTGGGTCACATTCAACTAAATTAGGTGTTAAATTGGGGAACAACCGGAAAAATATATGTTATTTTGCAGTTTAATGCATTTTGAGAAATTTGATGAACTTTTTTTATTGGTTCGAAAACCTTCGTGAATTATTTTGACGATTGTTATTTGATTAAACTATTTAGAAATTAATATCGGTGTGTTTTTTCGTTCAACTCTATCGTTAAAAGTGGTTTGTGCGATCTTGGAGTTAATTCTATTACAGTATTTAAATTAGTCGAAAACAAAGATAAGTAACCATATAGTTAAAGTGAAAAGTAAAACGCGATTCAAACTTATTCATAATTGGAACGATTATTTGATAAGAAGTTGACATTAACGTTTATGCATGAAAACACCCATAACTATATAACAACGTAATTATACTTAAATTAATGTAGAAAAACATCAATATGATTTTACATTTTTATATACCTTTTTCATTTCCAAGCACAGGTATAAAGAAGGGTTTCCAAGTACAATTGCAATGCATTAGTAGCTCAAAAACTAGATTAAATAGTCTTTAGTCTCTCACAGTAGAGCACGTTGTACTGACATGTCCTGATGTCGGTTCATGGCTGCAGTCCTCCATTCGCCATTGCACCAGATCATCCTCTTACGACTTGGATTACACTAAACTTATATAACTGTGAACTATATTCACGAAATGTTCTGTGATATTTGGGAGCGCGTAAGAATGAGTAGAGTGCACGGTTCGCCTGTTGGTTTGCAACTGTTTTTTCTATTGTCATAACCTTTTAGTACAAAATTCGAGTACATTCTAAATCTTATTCTCGAGTAGTTTCTAGCAGTCTAGCACTCAATTCGTTTATATATATCGAGTTCACTTAGACTTAAGGAATTCTAGTTTCAAATTAACTTGTAAATCTAACAATAACCTTTCATTAAACTTCTATAACAGCGGGGCGGTCGTATGGTTATCGTATGGTGGGTTGGAATCTCAACTGAATCGTCTCGTCTATCCAGTTCTATCAACTCGAGGAGGACTGACTACCAAGCTACGGGTAAAATAACTAAGTCAAAGAAAGCCAGAAATAGTAGACCCAGATATCTAGTTGAGGTTGTTGTGCCAAGGCAGAAGAACAAGAACCTGTCATGAAGACTGATATAATGCAAAATTTGGCATATTTTTTAAAATAATTTCAAATATTGTTAAATATTTTTCCTCACGAAAAGTCACGTGGAGTTTTGGTTTCATAGTGAGATATGAAACAAGCAGGCCATTGGACAAATGCATTCTCATAATTTCTAGAAAAATGCAACATGGTTCAACTTTCCAGCGAGTACAAAAAGAAATGCGTACAATCAAACACACAAAATGTAAACCACACAAAATAATTCGAATGATTTAAACATTTTGGTCATGGGATATTACATTGAAAAATTAGTCATGGCTTATTAAAAATCTTGTTGTACACATTTAAGTCATTTAAGTCTTTATGAGTCCATAAAAGAGCAATTTTAACGATATCAAAATATTGCGGTAATGTTATTACAAAACGGCTCTGGATGGTGGATTATGGGTTTCAATATTAAAAGATCATAAAAACCATCTGTACGCGCTTATAATCAGGTAAAGTATATGAGTCAAAAACATATTGCAATTGCGTGTAAACATTGTACTAGAATGAACGGTAAGTTTTTCAAGAATACCAAAAGCATTTAAAACCATTGAAAAATAAAACTGTTATCGAAAAATCGAAATTATTCGCTTAGAATCATCGACACTTAGTAGCTGGTCCACAAGTTTTCAATAAAAAACAACCCTTTTTTCTACTACTCTTGGCCCTTCGCACGAAAGGAAAAACGTGTGAAACAGAAGACACTTTTCAACGCGATAGTTTGAGCGGACATATTTCTCTCGCGAGCTTGACAAGCTGCGAACGGATCCGTATCGCTTCACTCCAAATTAAACAGTTGATAAACTAATTACCGATAGTGCCGGAGTGTTGTGTCGATTTCACAAAGTTTCGCCCCGACACCGGGACGCAAGAACGATGGACAAGTGAGAATGCTGTCGCGGTTGAAATGAGGCAAACTGCTTGCCGACCGTAAATGGGAGCAACATTAACACCAGCTGATAAACGTACCATCACGCTTCGTTTATTCTAGCAGAAGTTCTTGTTGTTTTTTTCCTCCTTCGTGTGCCATGCCCGCTGCTGGTGCTGCTTTCTTTAGGCTATCTTTCATAGCCCTCCTACTTGAAGACAAATTGGAGGTCGTACGCTGCAGTGCGTCTTTTTACGTTCGCTGCGGTGAGCGCGGACGGCATGTTTTTCCTCAGGTCGTAGAAAAAAGTATCATTTTCATAGCTGACATCGTTTTGAAGCCGCCCATACGCGCCGCGGGATCCGGCCCCGATCGGAAGTATCGCTCGCACGCAACATAACGATCCTTCGCTGCGAGTGTTGTTGTGTTTTTTTGCTTCGGTTTTCTTACCGGCTTTGTTTTGTTTTCGGGACCTATGATTAACGATGCGCCGAAGTCACCCTAGGAACCCCTGGACGCCAGCCAATGGCTCCGGTATCCGGGGACGGACGCGGAACGGTGGAATGCGGACGGACATATTAATTCCACCGATAAAAATAGCTGTAAATTATGATACTGGCCTGCCCAATATTGAGTTTCCTACGAAATCGTACAAAATTTATTCGAACATCGTCTCGCTAATCGCCCCGGTAAAGGGATGGGATTAATGAAAAGACGAACCATTTGTGGGATTTTGGAGGATGCCACGATGCAGCGGATGGCAAGCGTGCTGTAGATAGGGCAGCCGGTCCAGATTGCAGAACAGGTAGAAATGGAACCCTATCCCGGGCCTCCATTACTCATATGGACGTGATCAGCCGAAGATTATAGCTGCTCGTATCGAAGAAAGTGGCCGATATTTTTCGAATCCCTTTTTTCCCCCGTCCTCTCGCGATCGTAGGGAAAGCGTGAACGAGGCGTTGAATAAATGGCTTCATTTGAGACAACAAGCTGGGGCGTTGTGGTTTTGGAAGCTGCTCCTGGAACATGTGGGATAGCTGGTTGGAACGAGTTTAATTGTTATAATAGTGGTTTACTATTTCGGCGATGTTTTAGATATTCACGTGAAGAAAGCGGGTATTACATTACTATGTGATTATTAAATAATAACATTAGCTTTTATAGTTTTGTAAGAAGAATATGATAATCTATTGCTGGACAAACATGATCCAAATGCCTGATATTTGTACTAAAAGTAGCCGGTTATATAGTTTATAACTATAGTATACTATAGTGCTTGTTTTGAAGAATAACAACCACAAGATCCAAGCCGAGTGGCCAAACCTTGCCATTCCTTATCAGGCAGGGAAGAACGATCGTTGTTTTTATTTACAGTTTTATTTTCGTTTCATGTTGTAACAAAAAAAAACATACAAACAAATGGAATAAAGGTACATTCAGACATGCAATTTATTGCCGCTATTGAGCGCCCAACCTTCCGCACCAAAAACACCCCGACGTACTTATATACCCAATCATTTGCGCAAAAAGAAAGGCTCAAGAACACGGCCCAAGAAACCACGACCACGAACGCAAGCATCTCTCGAAACGAGTTGTTTCTTTTACGAGGCTGTGGATCGTAGAATGCAGAAAAGGTGATCATCGCCGGGGTGAACCGTCGAGCGGGAGGGAAGGTAAACCGGCACCGCAGCCAAGCCCGTATTTGCTTTGAAAACATAAAACGAAGACAAATGTCGGAGCGCGGGCAGAAACGGTGCGGGACGGGAAGTATACAGCGGACGGCACGGGTACGGGCGGGCACGGGGAAAATAATAAGACGCTCTCCGAAAGACACCGTGACGCGAAGGAGACGGATTGACGGAAGACAAAAGGCAGCGAGACACGAAACAGTGAAGAGATAGAAAATGAAAAGCTCACAAACGATCAACAACAGCTTCTTGTGTCGCGAACGTCGGCCCAGCGAAAGGGAGGACCGGTACAACGGAGCCGCAGCATAAAAGCCACCACAGCGCAGTCTCTCATCAACACCAGCGTACGGTTTGTGCGTGTGTGTGGGCGCGCACACCGGGCCCTGGTGTGCCACACCAACACACATCTCGCCAGGTAAGCGATCCCGGTCCAGGTGTGGAAACGTGGGCAGCAGGGTGCACGGAAAGTCCACGATCGTGCGACAACTGACTAAGTGATCAAGATGGCTGCCGGTTCTTGCCGGTCGGGCTTTTAAATTTTTACATAAATGAATATTTATCGGGCTCTCCCTTTGCGCGCTGTTGCCAAGTTCAGTGTCCAGCATCACTCTGCGATCTGTGGCCGCGTGAGAGGGAGACGATCGACGAAGATCTTGAGAGCGACTGGAGGAGTGCGATAGAAAGAAGGAGAATGTGGATGGAGAAAACTTGGGTTTATGTTTTGATCAAAGCTTCCAAAAAAACGCGCGCGCGATCGCTCGTGGAGAAAGTCTGCACGGGTGTGCAGTGAGGAGGCACTGAGGAGGCGGTTGGTAAAGTGGCTTCTGGAAATTGTTCTTAGGCTTCTTCGGTCTTCCTCTTCGCGGAGACTCTCCACCGCCGGCGTGGATGATGATGTGCCAAAACGCGATGACGAGCATGAGATGCGCAACGGCGCGCGGTGCGGACGGTTGACGGAAACGCTCCGGGAGATGGTTTTCACCTCTTTTGCCAAGCTCATTATCGCCCATTCCGACACGGGCCCGGGCCCTTGTGGTGCGGCTCTAGCGCGTGCTTCTTTCCACCAAAACATAACCCTTCAATTTGCTCTCGGTGCCGGTGCCCCGGCCCCGGGCCGATCCGCGGAGATGATCGGTTTCCGACAAATTGCTAGAGCTATTGCCTAGCACCATAAAAAAAAACTTTTGTTCCATTCGTCCTCAACGGAGAGCGTTTCGTTTCACCTTCACAACAGCGCGCGTTTGTTCGTTTAATTTCTTTTTCCGGAAACCTTTGGATCAGACACATCCGACATGATGACATGATCCACTCGCTGTCCGCAGGAGCGCCGGAGTGCAAACGGACGTGTCGTTGTAAATCGAACAGATTGCGGGAGTCTGCTGTTCGTAAAGTAGATAATAAATTCTGTTCTAGCTGTCTCAATGGAGTTCATTTCCTCGGGATGCTTCACGAAACGAGCGTTTCGAACACGGATCAAATTTGTTAGCGTGATCACGAAATGCCGCACCAGAGTAATTATACGCATTACGACTCTCATAAACGTGCTTGGTTGAATGAGATGAAGCTTGCTTTAAACTGAAAACATAACACTGGCGATGAAGATCTTTACCAAGTCATTAAATTGTTCCGATGGATAAGTATAAACATACGGAAAATTAGCAGTAATAAAAGAGTTCATACAATAGAAATACTATATAGAATCAAATTATACTAAATAAACGAATAATTAAGGGCGGTTGTTTAGTCCGAGTGCATAGCGCATGGATTTACATATCACAGATTATGGGTTAGAATCTCAACTGGTTGGTCTTCTCGTACCCAGAACAACAAAAAAATAGGAGAAACAAATAATTTGAGTAGGCTGTGCTTGTCTCTACTATATAGAAATGTGCTAATGCGATTTTGAATCTACTAGATCAAATTGTTCTTGTTAAGCTATTATGTATTTTTTACAAACTCACTACGACTAACAATTTACTAAAACTTGGAAGCTACACAACATACAATAACATAAGTTTTCGCAGATTATTTGGCAGTACAATCAAAGCGGCTCAAACATTCATCCATAGATAATATTAGAAAACACACACTTAGCATCAATAGTTTGTCCGTTTTACCAATCAGTTTAAGTTAAGTATATATAACAATAAGAATAAGTTGAGTCCGTTTTATCAGTCTTAGGGGAGACGTCCAAATTGGGCTCATTGACCTAGTCAAATGATAGGCCACGAGTTCCGCTTAATCAATTAGTTATATTTGAAACAAAAGGAGACCTAAATCATTCAATACCATAACTAAAACCAAAATGTCTCCTTTCCATTTTTTAACTTTTTTTTCAAAAAGTTGATTATTGACACATAAATTACATACTTAAAATTTATGAAATATAGCAAATATTATTATCGTCTTATTCATGTATCTTCTTCTTCATTACCCTAACGGCCTACGCGATGATGTTTGTCGTTGAGTGGCTCACTAGACTAATTCATACTAACATGGCATGTTAGTCACTCCTTGCGATAGGGACAGAGAAATTTAAATAGAACTAGTTCAGAGAGTTTGGGAAATTGAAATATGTTCAAGGAGAGTGCCTTAGCATTCTATTTACAATTAAAAATCCCGCATTAAACTTGACATGTTACTAATTGTTCGATTATTTTGATTTTTTATTTGATACTGAAAGTGTTACTCAATTTCGGACATCTAAAAATCGAACCGTTTTTAAACTTTGCTAGCTATCTTGCTTTCCTTAGAACCGTTCAGTAACTTGTTGTTTTCAAACGTACCGCAATGTACCCTCTTAACAAATTATTTCGATATTATTCAATTCTTCATCCGACACCGAGTTCTCCATTACTAGTGAACAATAAGTGTAAACGTTGTTATCTGCGAAAATGTCATGCATCATAACAAGAGTCAATAACATTTAGTCACATTGGTATGTTATTGTTATTGAACATAACAATGTCAATAGCATCTTAACAACATGTTAACATGCATTTGTAAACAAATTGAAAAATGGAAAACCGGATTTTGAAACATGTGTCATATGTCATATGTCATAGCAGGGGAAAAACGTTTAATAAATATAACTGTTCCTTTCTCAACTGGTGAAATGACAAAGATTTGCTTTTCGCGGGTGTAAAAAACAGCCGCTTGTTTATTAAAAGCAAACACCAGATAGCACGCCACTATTAAAAAATGTCAGAAACTCAAATATCAACCAAAGTATATATAAAGCTCAACATAAAAAACGAAATCATTCTGTCGCATTCTCGAAGACGCCCAAAACTTTTGTCCAGCCCAGCATCTCCCACTACCAGGCACCGTGTTGTGATAAAATTTTACCCCCGAAAGACTTCGCTCAAGTCATCCCGGCATTGCTTCATTTGACTTCACTTCATAAACATATCATCACGCAAATGGCACCCGAATCTTTCGCATCGCATGGAAGCGTATCCGTTTACGGCTCCGGCCATTCGCATTCCCCAATACGGATAAAGTTTATGGTTACGCTCGGAAAGAGCTCCCCGGCTCCCGGTCGGAACCGAAACGGAAAGACCACTTCCCTTAAAAAGACCACATGCCATAGCAGAAGCCGAAGCATCGGTGGACCGGGCGATGTGCGTTTTAAAATTTTCGCCAAAATCAATTACCACCGAGCACGGATTTTTGCGCGTCGTACTTTTACGTGGACGTGGGCTCGCAGCGTGCACACACTACGGCACTACGGGCGGCAAAAGTGCATCCGTCCCGTTCACTCAAGGACTCTTCAGATCTTCAGCTGCCAGATAAGTGGAGTCAGCAAGCCGGAGAAGCCAGCAAGCCTTTTTTTCTTCTTCCTCTACCATCTATTTTATCCGAATTATTAAGACGAACACATCGCATCAATCCATCGCAGCGCCGACGTCCTTCAGCAGCGAAATCCATTCGTCATAACTGAATCTAAAAGCTGCGGGCTAAAGTACTTCCGTAATAAGACGATTCAAAGTCTCGGAAACTTTTGCTCCCGGCTCTCGACGTTGTTCCCGGCGAAAAATTGAAAGCCAAATTATGCGACGCTAAAGACTCCGCTCGGAATGAGCCAAGCAGAAGTGATAGAAAAAACTGCATCTGCAACTGCTTTCGGGGAAGTTGGTTTCGCCGTTTGTTCGCCACCGATTGGTGCCGTGCCGGTCGCCCGGCAGGGTTGGCTCGAATGACCCGAAACCCCCACGGCCGGGAGTGTTCATGTGCCATCGGCATGCAATGGCCCCAGCAGTCAACCCCACCGATCACGCCCGATGATGACGGCAGCTTGTCCCGGTCCCGCGGTAACGACTTGGAAGGGGCGACTTTGGGCGAAAACTTTGGGCGAACAGATAACGGTTCAGCTGTTTTGCTCCTATTTTATGAAGTTTACTCACGGAAACTTACCGGACCGGCCTCGGCCGGGTGCTAAACTTGCTCCGGCCAGCGCGTCTCTCTCCCATGCCGGGCTCTTGTGTGTGTACGCGGCCGAACTGCCGTGTCCGCTTGTGACCCTTTCGCACACATTTCTGGACCCCACCACCGTTTCCTTTTGGGGTGCATTCGGTTGTCGCTGCGGTCCTTCTGTGCCATCCCGTCCTGTCCTGTCCGCGTAGCATGATTGTTGATGGTTATTTTAGTGCCTCTCTAATTAAGATGTAATTATGTTGATAAAAACAAGTTTTTCTGACAAAAACTCGTTTCTGGAGGCCGGGGTCGTGGTCAAAATTGGCAAAATGGCATTCTGACCATCTGCAACGCAGTGGCGGCGGCACGAAAATCCCGGACATACCAGGATCGTACTGATGGTCATGCGATTACCAATGAGTACATGAGGAAATAAATAACGCTTGCTTGACAACATTTCTCCGAAATCATGAATGATCCATAAGCAATCCTTAGCATTGAGCCACTATGCTGCACTGTAAAATCGTATACGAAACGAACCCCCGGGGGTTGGCATCAATTACTGCTGTCGTTCGATTCCAGCAACCGACGCTGTGCAGTGGTTTGCTAGTATTTGTCTCAATCTTTGTGGATATGGATAGGAAAAGTTTGCTCTACACCAATTTTTCCAACACATATCACCGATCAGACGAACAGGTTACTGGGAAAGCGCCCGGCCCGGCGTTCGCAGGGTTTGTGGCAAAGGCACGACCCAAAAAATCACCACCAAGCCAATTATTGATATCGATCGAGGGCTCCACGCCGGGCACCGGGCCTGGCTGGCTGGAGCAACTTTTCAGCACGCTTTTCAGCAACAGCTTCCTAAACCGAAATCCCCACACTGCAGCTGGATCCCACTTCCACTGTTCGGCGAAACGAGTCCCTCAAGAGCTGCCGGGCGAAACTTCCACCCACAGTCACACTTTCGGCTGCCGTGAGCGGAAGAATGCGTCCGTGCAGGAAATGGATAAAGTTTCGTCCGCCCTTCGGCACACCGCACCACAGCCCGCGGCTCCGTATCGATCTCAAGCGGCCCGGGGTTCTGATCAATATTCAAGAATCGTCCCGTTTAACGTAAAGTGTGCACATAATGGGAACACTTTCAATCACTTTTGCCCGAAAAGAAAAACACCAACTTTAAAAATAATAATCGAGTGGAAATAGAATCAGAAAGTTGCTCGCTGCTGGGGCGGCTGAAATGTGTAGTTTTTTTCTGTTGGTTCCGCAACGGCTGCGCATGGTAATGTTTTGGGCAATGTTGTCTGCCCGTTAGCTGAGTGCAGTGGCGTTTCGATTAGGTGATTTTTTATGATGCTTCTGAATGTGTTGTGCTTTATCACCTTTGAAGGTATCCTGGCAGCGTGAAATGTAGTGAAATATAGTGTAAAGCTGTACTATTCAACCGGCTCGCTTTAGAATCGCTGACTTCAACATTATTCCAAACAGTGGTTGAAAGTGACTAAAAGCTATTCGTTCGAAACAGTAACTTTTTTCGCTTTGGAATGGTGGAACGAAGGTTGAGCGTCTTGGATCTTGGACCGCAACTAAGATCGATCAAATTTCCAGCTAATCTATACGAGCCTGCTCTGAATTCATGCATCTTGACAGCTTCTGAATTCAAGATTATCACCGATAGCAATCATCGGTGCTAAAGTTGCCGTTTTACTACATTTGATTATCCTTTTTATCCTTTAGCCCATCAGATTAGCATCATTGTATCCCAAACATTATTATGCAAGAAAATCTCATCCGCAATAGCTCTTAAGATCTTCACGAAGTTTAGATCAATTCTCGGTGTTGACAATGGCGAAAAGCAAACAATTTTATGAATGGTTTCGCAATATGAACAATTTGAAAGGAGTTAAATTGTTAACTGTCAGGGTATTTCTATGCAATGCGCTTTCAGGAAACGGTTTGAATTGTTGACAAGTAAATTAGTTCGATAGAAACAAATGTTTGATGTACAATTGCTACTACTGTTTTAATAAAAACATATAGGTTCAGTGGACTCGTAAAGACTCTTGTCTTTCGTAGCGAAAGAGACGTCTGCTGTTTGGGATAGATTCTTACAACACAGACAAATGACGGGGCAGTGCATCTTCCTTCAAAAGACTATTTCAGAAATTACTGATGTCCGTTTGTTATAAGTAAAGTAAACTTCCGAGCTCAGCTTACGCATTTGGGAACTAGACAAGTTTTTGCGGCCAGAGCTCTGAACCACAACTTACAGGGCCAATTACCCAGTTAATATTAAATGGCCATAATAATCAATTACTCAAATAATGGCGACATACAGAACCTTAAGCAATTCAGTTGATAAGAATGTGATGATGAACCAGGTTCAAAATTCATCATTTTGAACTTGGTTCATCATCACATTTTTATCAACTGAATTACTGAACAGGACAGCTGTCATCATGGCCTTGGTTTTAATTTATTGGCAAAGATTTTCGAGATAATGCAATTATGGAATTAACAAACACAATAAAAACTCAGTTTATAGCAAAACTCCATAGGTTTGCTACATACTTACTTATTGATTAATTGATCCATCAGGCTGTACTATGCCCGGGTAATATGCAAGATAAGTGATTGGACGACTTCAAAGGTGCGATCATCTCTTGGCACATCACCCTCTCGTAGGCATAATTATTCATTCCCAACTAAATCGGTTGACTTTTATCATGTCCTGGATTTAAATAAGATATTAATCTCATTACATATTGCTCGTTGCTATGCTCGTTGCTATGCTCTTAACACCACATTTGGAAAATAATGGTATTAGCATGTTATTATTATTCAAACATGTTCTAAATGACTCTCTTTATGTAGTGGTCTCGGTTCGGTTCCGGAATTATACGGGGGGAGGTACGAGCTCAACTCAATCATAATATGTGATGACTTCAAACTACCACTGATCATAAAACCATTACGTTTATCCAGGAGTAGCTGTAACGGGGTGCACACGTTGCTAGATATGCATGGAATATAGCTGTTCATATGAGATTAGTAAAGGGCTGAGCCGATTATATACTTGTTATACTAGTTATGCTACTTACATCCGTCAATACATCGAATTCACTATTCAATTTAGTATTCACCGAGAAATCCAGGATTCGAGGAAGGATTTCATATGCACCCGTCCTATTTTAGTTCATTTTTTATACTCTTTTTATGACTTTCTAAGGCGAAAACATATGTAATGTATTCCAATTATTAGTTTCCAATTATGTTCAATTTCTCTTTAAAAAAAATATCATTCACAACTTTGTCCCCCAAACTTTGCGCATTGCACCCGTTCACGCGCAATGGAAACCGACCCTACGTTATTGAGACAGATTTGACCTACTTTTTCGACAGGAAAATTAATTGACATGCATGCTGGTGCAAAGACACTCTCACATCACGTCACAAAAACGCAGAAAGGTGTCATAAGGCGACTAAATGCTGCTAAAATTGAATTCGAAACCCGTGACAGACCCCAGACCGCCAGAAGTAAGCCAGCTAACTGTACCACGAATCATTTTTCCTCCGCACGTAAGAAGCTTTTCATTTCGGAAACACTTAACAATGGCAATGTGAACCAATTTCCTTTCGGCATCGGCTCACTAGCAAAACATCATGCGGACAAAACTCCGAAATCTCGTACCAACTTACCGTGACACCACAAAGGCCATTATGAGCAGCATATTAATTCTCATAATCTGGAGCTCGTGCAGGGCTGTGCTAAATGGAAAAATAATTAAGCTCTCTGAAACAACAACACCGACGCTCGGGTATATCTCGCTTCAAGCATTTCTGTCCATTCGCCTTTTGTCATTCGTTTTGTTTCTGTGTGATCCCGGCATGGTGCTGTTGTTGGCCTAGTGTCACGAATGCGCCTGTTGAATAAAGCACCACCGAACCGCGCCACCCTATGCAACTAATGCGCACCCTTTACAGTCTAGCACGCAAATCGCACACGAATTCGACGCAAGATTTTGTAATCAAACCACAAATTATACGCTAATCTTACTTTAATAACTTTATTCCGGGCGCGAGTGCTAACGGTCGGACAATTTGCTTGACCAACGCCGTGGGATCGAGGAATTAGTACAGACGGCAATGCGTTTGTGCGGCTTATGCATGTGAAACATCATGTATCATTCTTCGTCACATCACATTATCGCCATGGCAGCCCGGACCATGCCTACCCGAGTGAAGAAATCCTAGCGGTTAACGGGATTGGCTTAATCAATTGTCAAAGTTTCGTTACATTGACAAGTTTCTTTCTGATGCTTTTTTCATATTTTTTGTCATTTTTAACCTTATTTCATATTTTTAATGCACTAAAAAAATCGATATATTATACATTTGAAATCCATATGGCGCTTATGCACACCATTTCATATCGGTTTGACTATACACCGAGAATAGAAAAGAAAATGTGAAACATGGAGCTTACTTCAGTTCCGTTCGTAAAAGTGTAATGATCGAACATGTTGTTTTAAAGATATGCATCTTCCTTTAGTTTTTCATAATTACTCGGTCACGACGAATCTGTTGGAGTTCGTAACATCCTGCATTCGCAGTATGGCTAAGGGCAATCAGGTGGATGCCATTTATACCGACCTGACTGCTGCGTTTGACCGAGTAAATCATACACTGCTACTCTCGAAACTCGAACGGTTAGGACTTTCGAGCACCCTAGTTAAATGGTTCGACTTTTACTTGCGTCATAGATCACTGTGTGTAAAAATTGACTCTTGCATCTTTAAGACTTTCACTAACGTGTCAGGTGTACCTCAAGGCAGCAATCTTGGACCAATTCTATTCAACTTATTTATTAAAGACTTATCTCAGGTTAAACTGGAATACCGCGCTACCAAGACCCGACTACAGGACTCGTTATTTATTATTTGGAACGCAAACTCTCGAGGACAGACGAGTAGTATCGCATTGTATGTTTATCGCTAAGCTTCTTGACTCTACCACTGACCCGCCTGATCTACTCGCAAAGCTAAACATTTCTGTCCCTCGCATCACGTCCAGACGATATGCGTTCCTTAGTCTTGAACATCGCAACCAGCCTTATAGTTTTCATGAACAGTTGCATGCAATGTCCAGAGCGTTTAATAGTCAGTTTAGATCTTTCGATTTTCACCTGTCCACGTCCAATTTTAGAGAAACTTTGTTAACGTCCGTTAGATCGTCTAGTTTTTAAGATTATTGTATTTTATATTTTATATGTTACAAGACGTCCTGTGTACGTCAGTCACAGTTTTGAATAAATAGTAATAATAATAATAATAAAAAATATATCATACTTTAATTGTTCTATTCTTAGTTCTAACCGAGATTGCTTTAAGGGATGCGAGTCAAAATGACCGTGGTCCTCAATTCAGTGCTGAATCTTTGAAACAATCCACATTTCCTTATTTCTGGCGGTAGTTAAATTCCAGTGAGTCTATCATATTATAAAGATTCATGAAATATTGTTAACCAAATATTTGTTGCCAGAATTCAATGCAACGAATTCAATAATCATAACTTGTTATTTACGAATTCCAAAAGTCGTTCTTTTTACCTCAACCGAAACAATGCGAATCTTAAGAACATAAATTCAAGATAAGGATCAATATGCAACCAAAATGGGACATGTGTTCTAAAACCATTAGGAACTTGGGAGAATTGTTTTTTTTTGTATCCGCCTAGAATGAATTTATCAATTTGAACAATACGTTTGATGAATTATAAGGTAATATATTATGTTATATAATTACTCCGTAATGAAGACAGGTTTTTAGATTATCAAGTAGACTATGTAGAATAAACGAATAACACTATTATTTCAAAACGTACCATTCGTGATATGAGTCGTTTTTTATGTAATTCGTGATATGAGTAATTTTATGTAATTGAGTGAAACTTTTTGTGTATTTTTAAACCAAATAATTCATTTGTTTTTGGTTATCAATCCATAGTTTGTTTATAACATTTGATTTATTAAAAAAAATCATTCTCTAGCATATCTGATTAATTGTTATTGCTGATGATATAGCAAGCAAAAAATATACTTAGAGAGGGTCATCTAAGTATATTTTTTGCTGGCTATATCATCAGAAATAACAATTATTCAGATATGCTAGAGAGAACGCAGTAATGTTTGAGACTATTTAAACTTAAGGGTCGATTATTTGAGGTTTTGCTTTTTTCCGTTTTCGTTCTGGCTATGATGTTATTTATTTACACACTATCCAGTCTGTTTATCGATTCGTACCATCTTGATGCTCGCCCACCCCTCTGCGTGATTTCCTATCCGAATCTAGAACGTCAGAAATTCATTAAAACAATTGTCGCATTCGACTGCTACAAACACCAACCTGTCCGGTTGAGCACCGAGTGCTTCAGTTGCCTTCACATGCATCAGTAAATTGCCTCCATGACAGTCACGACGCAAGTCAAGCTGGTAACGAACTGTTACGGAAGATGATTCAAACGAGCTGATACCTGACGCACCCTAGTTCTGAGTTTCTGCTCGGTGCGCACATGAACAAAACAAAAACCGTTCGTTACTTTCAACCGCCATCGAGTGGTGCTTGGCGTGAAGCACGATTTCCTGCCCGCCATACGTCATTTTGCTGTTGGTTCGAACGTTGCTGCACGTGCAACGTTTTCATTTTTTTTGTTTTATGTATTTCGTTTGTTTTCGATTTCCTCATTCCGTCGCATGGGCTTCCTTCAGGTTTGGGCGCTCCCCCTCGTCCTAAGGGGGAGTTTTGCTTTCGTTTATTAAATGATTTCGGTTACACTTTACGCATCGGCTGTGGCGGATGTGCAACGGCTAACCACCACCATCATCAACCGCATGGCCAGAAATGACCGTTTGGTTAAAGATGCACTTGTCAGTTGGAGGGCGTGGGTTTTAATGACAGAAAGCAAGTGTCGTGGCGCAATAGTGAGGGTGCTTCATAGTTTCATACGCCAGGACGGGGAAAAAGAACTACTGTTGATAACAATAAAGCGAGCTCGGTCGAGCACATGACAGGAGCGGTTCCTTGTCCGTTTGAACGACGATTTAAGTGTCACGTTGGTTATCTAAATCATCGCTGCCCAATTCGGTTAATGATTTCATTCCATTGTTTTTCGCTGCTCGTTTGCCGCGACGCGATGCGTTAGGGATGGTCTAGGTGGAAGACTTTCTTTTCCTGTCACCCACTGTCCAGGAATCACCATTGGGGAATCATATTCATTACATCCCATTACTGTCACCGTTGACTGCGGAAAAACAATATCCTTTCGGTCGACTTTTGAATGGCTTTCTTGTAGGGTTCAAGCTGTGTTACACTTTCTCGTCGTTGTAGAAAACAAAAAAAAAACTTGATGTTTTGAAAATCCGACTCTGCTTAATTTGGTCAACCTTAATGTTCCGACCTAAGGAAACGCTGCCATATATGTAAATGTGGGCTGCTCATGTTAATTCGACGACACCTACGCACAGCAGCGAATGGGTTTCGTTTCACGATTCGACCATAAAGTTAATACTTAACAATTGATTACTGTCCTCCGCTTCTCCAGCTATTGGCACGTTGGATGAAAAGGAAAGGGCTATATGGAGGGACATGCTTTGATTTCCGTCCTTTTCGTGCCACGTTAAAGTCATTGATCTAATTAAGTATAATAAAATATCATCTCGTGCTGCATAATCAAGTTGGTTTTAAGCGTTCTTGAGATGTAGGAATGATTTCATCCAGGGATAATCACTTTAAATGTGGTCCACATATACTACGACAATACTACTTCGACATGAAAAGCATAGCAAAACAAAAATAAAGTTAGTCAATAAAATTAAAGTTTTCATGAGTAGAAGTAAAAGGAGCAGAGAATAGACTGTTTCCAAAAGTGTTTGAATTACAAAAATAACATGTTCATGTGTGTTGCTAAATACTTATAATGTTGTGAGTTCAACTCTTGATATCATTGCGAATCAAAAAGCAAAATGAAGATCTACACCATTGGTTACTATGTCTGTCAGAAACAATTGTAGAAACAATTGTAGAACATGTTCTAGATCGTTGCTGCTCTGTAAACGATGTTGGAGTATTGATCGTTGGTAGGCTAACATTTCAGGACCATCATAACATCATCATAAGCAATCCAGTCGGATCACGCAAGGCAGGCGGCAGATGAGGAATTCGGTTTCGGATGGAATATTGGATAGAAACATTATTTGTAATAGTGAGGCAGGTCTTGTGATAAACCAGAGGAGTCTCATACCTCCTACCTCTCCCATCCAAATTTTAACGATAACACCCGCCTTCTCGTAAATTTTGGGTATTGTTTGCAAAAATACTACCACCACTACACCCTCTCACTCTAATCCCTTACACACATGAAATGTTTATAATTCTGAATAACTTTCATACAAACTGGAAACTATTTTTAATCGGCATCCCCATCCACCCTCATCCAGAGTAGGGCTTGATTCACCACTGACAAGCCGAACAGCATACTTAGGTTCATCATGGTAAATGCCACAGATTTCAACGATCCTGAGTTTTGGACGTTCGCTACCTTGATTAGTTTTTGTTGAGTTTTTCATTTGGTCAAGCAGACTAAAACCAGTTCAGTGCTGCTTGCATATATGGCACATTCTATGAAGTACAGGCGTATTATCACACAGGATATATGTATAGCTATTGTTGAACACAATGTATGCATCGGAGTTGATGTCGTACACAAATGAAAACTATATATGCACAGGCTGCACCTATTTCATTAACGAGCCATAGTTTTATCACCATCAGAACGAGTTTGATTTCGATGTCTCAAATCTGTTGTATAGATCTTAACATAATAACGATTTGTGCACATTTATGGAATTGCTTCATGCAACATAACTTAAGTGCACTAATGAAAACTCGTTTTTTTTTCAGGAAAATAATCACTTTAACATTCGTTTCAACCGATCGTGAGTACCATAGACATATTTTTGAATATGTTTTTAAAACGTTTTATGATTCCTGTGGTGTAATTTTTCAGATCATACGAAATTTCGTTTTTTAAATAATCAATTTAGAAAGAAGTTGGCTCATATGCGATGTGAATCGTTTTAAATGCTTCATTCATTTCTTTGTTAAAAAAAACTTTGTCTTCCAATCCCAAGAAGCAATCTGTTTCGTTCAATATAGCATGACGGTATTGTGTATTATTTTAAGACCATCCCTGGAGTAAAGATATATTAAACAAAATACATAGTGGTCTTTTAATGTTTTTTTCTTCAAATTTTCAAGTAAAAAAACCTTAGAAAAATATGGGGACTGGAGAATAAGTTATCTATTTTTATTGTGTACGATCAAATGTTCCGAAAAATATCAAGCAAAAATAAAGACTATATAAATAAATCATTTTCAATTTATTTTAAAGTTAACCAGCAAATCATTTAACTGGTTTATATGATTTATTATTTTGATCATAGCTTAAAAGTTTTAAGAAATGTTTTAAAAAGATTAAAAATTTCTGTAAGGTTCGGGGTCGTTATAATTTCTGTTGTGTCTATGCACAGAGGTCCTGCCGTGTGGAAACAGATATTTGAAATCATATATGAAATGAAAAACATACGCTGTCCACCACGCCTACAAATAATGTCTAAAAAAACCCCAAAGAACCTACCATTGCTGCAAACTGGCAGTCTATTATACGATTTTTTATTTCAACACTAGCCGAATAGAACGTTTTATATATTCGCTTGACATCAACATATGAACCAATTTTCCGTTCACCGTACTTCATCGACACGCGACATGCAAAACCAAGCCGAAACCATGCTCGAACGCATTTTTATTGCATCATTTCGTACACATTTATCGTACCGGGGCGGTTTTCCGTACTGACCCGGTTTTGCCCTGCGGTCGGTTGCTTCTTTTGTGTGATTTGTACATTCGCGTTAAATAAAATCGATCAACTTTAACCACATTTAGGCCCCACCGCAGATTTGTGCACATCGGAAGCTGCATTCAGTGCACGCGCTTGTGCTTGCTTGTGCCCGTGAGCAGCACTGACCAATAATGTTTTGACAGCGACACACTAATCCGAAACAAAGTAAACACCATCAGCAATAATCGGAATGACTTCAATCCGTGTGCAAATAGGCTGTCACCGAATTTCTGGCCAGAGCTTTGCGCATTCGCCGACTCCCTGCAGTGCCGTTTCCACGCCTAAGCCGTTTCAACACTTGCGTCCCGACACTTTTCATTTCACCACACGCGTGTGCTTCAACTTCCGCGTGCTGTTCCCACACCGGCTGACGATTGCGCTCCATTGTACAGCTCCATCTCGCCCGATGCATCGATTATAACGCACCGGGGCTGCATCGTTCCGCACGGCCGGGCATATTATGCGCCACATTGATTGGTACCGATTATTGCCGATTGGTGGTGTCGATCGGAGCGAATTTTCCGAAACACGGTAATTAAATTAGCCCCAAGTTGATATCATGTCAACCGATTTACACGTTCATCCCCAAACTCGGTGGCGTCGCTCGGGTCGGCCTTCATCCCCGACCGGCCACGGTCCCCCTTTTCCAAATCCACCCCCATCTCCGCATGAACTGAGCGTGAACTGAGGGGGGGGGGGGACTGTAATTTTAGCTTCCGCTTTCGCTCGATGCATCGAATGTGTCCGAAATTCACATAAATCTTTGCTACACATAGGACACAGTGGCGTCCGCAAAATTCGCAGTAGATCGGAATCGCATTCCTTTCGGCGAATGTTGAGCGATGTTACATTCTAGCACTGGTATTAGAAATGTATTCAGTTAGCATTAATTGTATTCAGTAATAAAATAATACTGAGTGCTTGTTTCTCATGTTATAATGATTAAATAAATAAATAAAAACTATACATGAAAACTGAATTTAAGAAGAATACGTTATAACTATAAAGACATGTTAAAATAAATAATGCATAGAAAATAAGCTGCAATGGCGATTTTTTTAAACATTTAATAACCGATGACGGGCGTCATCTGTATCATGGATGTAGATAAAAAGATGCAATATATAAAAAGAAACAATAACTATTGTCTGAAACTGAATCCGTAACATATTTTTGCTGACCTAAGCTACTCAGTAACAGTAGCTCAGCTAGCTTGATCTAATGTGATCATTCGGTACAAGTCCGAAAAGTTTCACACAATTTGAGCAATATCAATGACAACAACTAAGTCTATGGGGAAATATAAAAACTGTAGAAGAATTCTTCATTTCAGCAAATTTAATTTCATTTCTATTTCTTAAGGCCATTACCATCAGAGTAGATTTAGATAACCAGTTGTGATTTTTGCGAGCCTAGCAATATGTTTTTACTTGAGAAAAATATGTTGAGCGATGAAGACAAATTATGATTACCATTTCTCTCAGTAACATAAATCTTCAGAAGATGATGCGTAACTAATGTATAATAATCTTGAAACTTCATTAGAAACTATTTATCAATGACGAAAAACGTCTATTTGGATAAAAAAAGCTCACATCGTCAACGGAGTTGAAGGTGCGGAATTGTTATGGAAAATATGTTGTAATAAAAAATGTAAATAGAAAAAATAAAAAAAAAACTTCTCAAAACAACTCAAAACATACACAAACAACTTTTTTCCTAAGCACAACAACCTCAACTATTCAAGTCTCAAGTTTCTGGCTTTCATTGACTTAGTTATAACACGTAACTTGGATAGAGTTCAAACAACGCTTGGCTCAAAATAAACTTGGTCTTGTTCGTTAATTCTAGTGAATGAATAACAGCATATGAAAAAAAAAATATTTTCCTTACTGTTATAGCATAAGCCACAATTAGACTGGTTTGTGTCTAAGTTGGTACGAGTTAATATAAAAAATTAAATAAAGATTATACAATCTAGTAGTTCAACTCTTACCAGCAAATCACAAATGCACAGCAAATCACAACTCTTACAAAACTGAGATGTTCAACCGTAGAGGACAAAATGCTTGTAGAAATCCACACTTGTGTACGAAAACCGATAACGTTCGCTGCGGTCGTTTTGCTGGTGCGCTAGTGTAGTGGAGCATTACCAGTAAATAGCTGTTAAATAGTCTAATGGCGCCGGTTCCATCCATGATCCGTTGCCGGCAGTTTCGTCCCGTGCCGAAATTTCCAGGTCTTCAATCAGCGTCGATTAGACGTTCATTATCGGGAGGAGAGTGGGCGCCCCTGCCGGCGCACCAATCATCCAATCGCTAATCGATTGTTAATTTATTATAATTTCCAACCTTCAATCAGCGCTTCGGTTTCTCGGTCGTTGGCAGATCACGTCCGGAGCGGCGCATTACAAATCCACTCGATCGGGTTTTTCACCACTGCGGATGCATGTTGCGGCCGTCGCCGCCATCGATGCGCCATCCGAACCGACTGACACGAGCCGTTCACGGACACGAAATCGATCGCGCGCCGTACAAGCGTACCCATTTCAGGGTGCATTTTTTCGTTTTTCCATTCCACAGAGATCATCTCACCCCCGCGCGCCCGATGATGCTTCGCGGAACGGATCACGTTCACGGGACGGTGGAAGCCTAGTTCAAGTCCAAGAACGAACAGGGCAGAACGGCCGCGCTAGGTTAAGTGGGCTGTAAAACGGTGCTCAGCACTCACCCGAACGGCAGGCCCATTCCAACACGCGGAAAATTTGGAAAACGTCAATTCGACAGAAGTGTCGTCACGCGTTACGGCCTCGACGGCCATCGACCCAGTCGCGCCTCCGCGAGACAGGCGGCACATTCTGGCACGGCTTCTTCGCGCCGCGATGCGGAACGACGGGATGGTCAGGAATTAGGAATCGACGCAAAGTTTGCCTAGGCTTCGGACACGGATGACTAATGGTAGTTCGGTTCGGGGCTTTGGCCAGCAACCAAAAAAAAAAAAACAGCGCACACATCTCTCGCTCGGAACGATGCGTTCCTGTGCGGAGACGGCGCGGGAGGAGCCAAGAACGAGAAGGGACATGGGCGATAAACGAGCGAAACGAAATTTCAATTGGAAAATCGTGATTCTCATTTGAATTCGAGGTAAATTTATTCGCCTGGCCGCTGGCGTGTCTCGCTAGCTGCCAAAGCACCGATTTAGTGATTTTGCAGTGGACAACATGAAATACGGTAGCATGTACGTGCGTTAAATTAATATGTAATTACAGCACTGACTGGAGTGGCTGCTCGGGCACTCGAAGCTCGGTGGGACGCGATCCGAGCGCGACGCACTGTGATCGATTAGAGCAATTTAGGGCAGGACAAACGTTGTTTGCATGCGCTTGTGTTGCGGTTTCTGCTAATAAACTGCTGTGCCCAGCAACGAGCCTATTGGACAAAGGTAAGATAAAAACAAGCAACTGGATGAACTATCCAAACATCCAACAGTCATAAACACCTACATGTTGATGATGAACCTGCATGTAGTAGAAGTAGTGTAGTGTAGTAGAAGAAGCTACAGTTTCAATAGAAGGTTATCAGCTTCTTTGATACCATTCGTAGCAGGAAGAGTTCCTGCTTTTTATTAAAGGTTTTGCCAATTACGGTTCAATGCTTATTAAGTTCACAATTAATAGAGACGGTTTGCTAGGTTGTTTTTTAAGCTGTTAAAACTTTATAAAAAAAAGGTTACACTTAAGTAAACTTATGCACATAGTTTCTTTCAGCCAATGTTATCATCCGTTTATTAGCTCTAGTGATAATCCAATTTTGGAAGTTTCGTTCTCTAGTTTGGTGTTGCTCTATGTTGCGTTTTGAATCCACTGGAAAAAGACTTATCCTCCGAGCGGGTTTCGTTGGCCAAATTTGGCTTAAACCATACCATACAAAACCTTTTGTTAATCAATGGTATTTAATTTACTTGATCGCTGAACGTATAGGTGTGAATTGTTGCTAATTGTATGATTTATGTGGAATATGCGCTTAAACTTATGATCAAGGTTAATTTACACGTTCGTTGTTTTACATCAATATAACATACCATGATAGTTTCAGAATATTGTGGAACACGAACAATGATCTTCATTTCTTGCTTTCATGCCGATTTCATAAGTCAATCCATTCACAATCATAACAGTTATAATGACAATACGGCTGCTTTTGTAAGTCATACATGCAAATAAAAAAATACAATTATAAAACTTAGGTTTTTTTTGTGATAAAATGTGATCTTAAAAATCAAAAATCTTAAAAATATTTTAAGATTTACAATCATAAGATTTTTTATTCGAACAATGGAAGCGTGTGAGTACCTAAATCATATTTTGACCGTCTCCCTTTAGCAAGGTCAAACAAAGTGGTATAAATCAGTATAGTAGGTCGTAATATGCATGATACGCGGTGTATTCCTATAAATACAAAGAAGTAGATTTACATGTGTTTGTTTGTTTATTTATTTATGTTTTAATTATTTTTCAAAATTCCAATTAGCTATTTGTTTATTTAATTAATCTTTTTTTTATTTAAAACCCGTTGTTCTACTTTTTATTGATTTATCGATTTATTAATGTGTTGATTTGTTTACTTGTTGAATAATTTGTTTCATTTTTATGCAGTGATTATACGACCACATTCAGCATCACTACAAGAACAGATCAACATCATTGAAACGTAATTAATAGATTCGAATATCAGTAACACTGAATCTTTGGCACAGCAACTGTCTAAATTGCTTATTAAAACATGCTACATACATACGTATTACCAAATGGAGGACCGACAAGCTAAAAATACAAAGAAAAGTTAAGCATTCTTCGAATAGTTAAGCATTCATCTAGAATTGAAGGAATACAGCTCTTAGGGTCTTGTTGGTTTCAGCTATAAGAGTGCCAATGAGTCTGTTTTACCACATTAAAAAAGCGAAAATTAACAAAACTTATATATTAAAGCAACAGCAACTTAAAACTGTAGATATTAGCAATACGGCCAGGCCGTCCCTTCCGTTACTAATATCGCGCTACATATATTGATTAGTTATATGATGTTTGGTTCTTAGAGATTATGAAACGCATGTGTTAGCTCGTTTTATTTTTCATTAGTATATTGTATTTCCTTCGAAACTGCCATTTTGGCTGTGTCAAAACATCCAAAAATAAAAATTTGGCAAATTTTAGAAACATTGTTCTGATAAATTGTAACCTTTGTTTGCTCTCTTCGTCACCTCCGGCCACACAATATATCCCATGAAAGTTGCACCACTCTAAGCCGAGATCACGCGGGCACAATGGCATGCACAAAATCTCCAGGCTCTCGCAATGAAAACTCATTATGCATCATTTCATAATCAGTCTTCGCATTGAAAACTTGCCTCCGACACGATCGGCAGCGGCGTGACTGTGCGAGTAGATGGCATGTGCATTGACCCTACCGGCTTCGCTAGGATCGCTGGTAAATAATAACAAACTTTCCCTTCGGCGTTAGAACAAGCACGATCCGCCTGGTAGGGATAAGCCGGGAAGGCTTCTACGTTCGGAAGTCCAACCAGAAAATATAGCTGAATGTTACGTCTAGGAGGAGCTAGGAGGCACGCCCGACGGGAACAACAGTGAAAACTCACTCGACACATCAATCAACCGGTTGCTTTTGGGCTAAAATTTTCTAATGAGTACAGCAGTCGTACCCGAAGTGCGAGTCTCGCTCCCATAGAACGGGCCATAGAACCGTCCATAATTGGAGATAATTTGTGCGTAATCTAGTTCTTACTGTTGCTTTTGTTCGCCCAAAAGTACACGAGCCTCTTGTCTTTGCGTTCCGGGCCGATCTAGCGGACTGTGCTAGTCGATGAACGAAAGGTTCACCTGAGAAGTGCAGCAATCAGGCCGTGGTGTGGTAGTGCGACCGGAGGTCATACTTTGGAGTCACTGTGGAGACCCTGCACGCCCCCCCCCCCCCCCCCTACCCAACGTCCGGTCTTTGGGATTTTGTCTTGTACTCGTGATGATGCTCGTGGAGAGCGAGATTTCATTCACTTTCGTCCTCCCCGGTCGGTGTTCAGCTGAGCTGACTGCTTGCTTGACTGCTTCGGGGACTTCGGGGGCCGTTGGTGCAATTGAACTTTTCAACCCGATGACTTCCGGAACCGGTAGGCGGCCGGTTGCGGTGCACTATCGCCACCGGGTCGGTTAGTGAAAGGTTCTTTTCATTGGCAACTTTTTCACGCTGCAGCTGGAGCGATCCTGCCTGTCAACAGTCAGTCCGGTGGGGCCGACCGGCAGTGTCTGACTGGCGCTGCTCCCCTTTTCCGACCGACCGTCGCCAGCCCCCGAATCGAGAGCCCGAATGGCTGCAAACAAATTCATTTCGTACGTGATTTTTTTCCGGACACAACTTTGCATACAGAATAGAACCGCACAGGGTGGAGCGACGGGACTGTGGCTCATCCAAGTTCAAGCCACATCCACAGCCAGCGTGCCCGCATCCTGGACGGCGCATCAACAACCCTTACCCCTACTCCCGGCCGGATTCACGGGGACAATCGGGACGGGAATGCTTCATTAGCATTCAACAGCACTTCAAATCCGCAGCCAAAGAGCCATAAAATAACAACGAAAGTTGACTGGCTGAAGAAGACGGTGGCACCGAACACCGAAGACACAAGACACAAATGGGCACTCGACGGGGTCGAAGGGTGCTTCAGCAGGACGGCCCCCACCAGCAGCACCAACGACAAACAGAAAAAGCACGATTCTTTGGAAAATTACTTATGTTTCGCGTCGGAAAGTTTTGCACCGCGTCGCTGCTGCTGTTTTAATTTCGAACCCACGTTTGCACCGGCGTAGACTTTTTGTTTGGGATTTTTTTTTGTTGGTGCGGCTCTGTGGGAGTGCGCGGGTGGCCCGCCTGTGGTCGGCTGGGGTCAGTTGTGACCCTTGATTTCTCTCTTTCGCTCCTTTGCTTGCGCTCCTCACCGCGGGTGGCGAGAGGCTTTGTGATCGCGGGATCACAATAATGAAATGGAAGGAAAACGGTGCACGTCCCATGACCAACACATAAAACTCTCAAATCCACTACCGGAGAGGCTTTCGGTCGATTATGACAGCGCCGTTGAGGGCGTCAGGGAGGTGACGATTTATTTCTGCAACGACGGACGCCGAACTCCGACGCTTGAGTGCACGCACGGTCACAGGGAGTATAAAACAAACACGGTTGGCCATCATCTTCAGGGGGCAGCCCCCGTTTGATGGATATGCAGTGCCGTTTTGGGGAGAGGCGGAGCAATTAAAACACTTGAGCAATCACACTCTGCAACTGCAGCCCGGGCGGAGAAGTGACCAAGACGATCCGTCAAATAAGTTATGCTTTGTTTTCGCAATAGATGCAACACGCAATAATCATGCAGCGGCACTGGAGCGAAGTAATTAGTTGCACGGGGGATTAATAAAATCTTGCATGCCAAACCAGGTATTTGCATTTTATACGGTAAACAAAGTAATACGTGAATAAGTTAGTAGCTCAGACTGTTATGGCATTAGAATGAATTAGGCATGAACACAATGCAACAATGAGTAAGTTGCAATAAACCATCTGGTGAATTTAATGAACAATGAGATATAGAATACTGTGCCTACTTTGCTTGGATTTTGGATGTTTCCCATAGAAATAGATATTACCAGTTTAAATACCTACATGTAACTCTAACCTATAGCTTCAAGAAATGGAGCATGATAACTTTTCTTAGTTTTCCTTAAACTCAGTAATGTTTCCTGTAAGCATCGCTGTTTTATGTTTTGCAAGACTTCGTGAATTTGCTTCGTGAATTTGTTTTTTATTGCTTTTTTAATAACCTGTACCTTTGACCATTCTGTTTAATATATAAAGCAGATGTTGTTTCGTTAAAGTTCAAATAAACTATTTTAGAGCCCTGAGCTAAATTTTAATTTTATCCATTTTTTGGTTCCACATGTTTTACAATACATTTAGTCAGGAGAATAAGCTCATCATTATTATTTATTATTTATTATAATTATCTAACTGTTTTGTAGCCACGGTTTGGTGGATGGATGCTTTATCATGTTGTAGTATTAGCTTAAACTTTTTTAAGCTTAAGCCGACGTACAAAAGGTATAAGAGACAAGTGGTACAAACCATTTCTCTGTTTTCCTCGTTGATACATGCGTGCGTGCAATCGCTAGCAACGATTCAATAGTTAAGGCTGCCATGATACGTTTGTTGGTTTTTGGATGCCTCACATCACGTCATTCTTTGTGTCGAACTGCAACGCCTGAAAGTATGCATGGGTTTGAACGAATGTAACGCTCTACTACATACATTTAGGCGCGTCTATTTTTAATCGATGAAAGCAAGCTTAACCTTTTGCTCGTGTCGCATTGTTTTACGTTCATGTTTCATCTAGTTACAATTTATCTTGCCTGAACTGTTCCAACATATGTTGCAAACATGTATCAGTAGTTCTTAAAAATCTGCATGCAATGAATCGTAAAGTGATTAAAAAAAACCATTATTCTCCGAGCATCTAGATCATTCCGTAGGTTTCTGCTGGATTATCGACGTTCTATTGAGGTTAAACCAGCCTGTTATCTCTAACACACATTCGATAAATTTGTTTTTTTGTCCCAGAAAAATAATATTATAATATAGGAGCACGAAATAAAAATATAGGAAAAACAATATAGGCTCACGATGGGACATTTAGACCAAATTAATTGTAAATATTGATTGGTATTCAGTAAGAAGGTCTAACTATGCAAGCTTCAGGTGTGAAGTAAGTCAAAGAAAGCATAAAACGGCAGGTCTATTTCTAGTCGATGTTGTAGTGCCAAGGAAGAAGAAGATTAAGATATTTTGTTTTTGTTGTTAACATTCTAATAATATGCCGCTACGTCCACAATTGGTAATGGAGTAATATTTTAAAATAACTAGCACCAGCAGACAGATGAGGATATCACTTTAAGCAGCCCAGCGACTCCGGGCTCGTCCTCATGTTCACCGGCAATCGTAAAAGTTTCCGAACATACTAGCATGAAAATGCTATTTCAATAAATCTTACGATCCTGCGACTCGCCCGTTATGTTCCACTTTGGACATTATTTTGCACTTCCCTTGTTCGGTCACCAGCATTTAGTATCGCAAGTCGGGCAGCGAAATAGCTTTTCCTTTAAAAGATGAGCATAAGATGGATGTCCACTGCTAGGCGCACGGTTCCGACACACTCCGACGATGGCTTTTACGACGCCAATCTTTGACATTGGGTAATGATACTTTACATACTCGCGTCACACCTGATGTAGTTTTACTTTGTTGCCCAGCAATGGCGGGGTGCAATTTTCGGTGGCAAATGACAACAGCCGCATAGCTTGCACGCTGCAGGGTGACACGGCCCGCGGCAGTCGCAGGACCCGCCAACGCCACCGGAGCCACGGTCGCACGATCCGAATGTTCACGTACAACGGTTTAAGTGATATGGCTTTATGCCTTTGGGGGCTATCCTGCCGGCTGAACAAGAGGCCGGCGTTTTGGGCGGCATGTTTTGTGAGATCTTTTATCGTGGATTTCAGCTAAGCTGATGTCGCTGCTGTTGAGACTGGTGCCCGGGGAGGCTTGGATACGTTGACACTTTACGATCGCGCGATACTCTCGCACGTTGGCTCCGCTGCAGCTTTCCCGCACGCAGGACAGCGCGGGAGCATGCAAGCGATGGCGAAAGGTTTGCTACAAATTTACGTTACTGCGACATCTTTTGCTGGGTGGATCCGCTGGAAAACTCGCATCCGTTGTGAATATTCTGCTCCCAAAATTCTACCAACGGGGGCCCGGGTGAGCTTCTTGTGTCTCACATTTCAGAGACCTTCGCGCTATGCCATTACCACGTTCATTGGTCTACGCTTGACGTTTCTTTTATGTTGCAGCTTAATTTTGCATCGTACTCCGGCGGCGAAATATGTTTTATTTATGATGGAGGATAAGCGTTAAGCATTAAAAAGTCGTAAATCTTTCAGCCGGTGCGGTGCCCCTTTTCCGAAATATTTAAAATTTAAATCGCTCAGAAACCATCCCCGCCGTCAATTCTATAGGCAGCGGCGGCAGCAGTAAGTGCAATGGTTTGGAAAAGGTAACGCAGGGACAGTGCTAAAATGAACAAAGGCAGTATTGTTATTAGCACCGGTTGCAAATGGCTAGAGTGGTTTATTCAACAACGGTGAGTGTGTTGTACAAGCCCGAAACAAGCAACACGTGCATGAGTTCTGTCTTAAAGACATTCTGAGAAAGGAGCTGTGGCTGATGGTTTGAGGTTTTGACAAGTAGCAGTGATATGGGTAATAATTGTAAGCGTAGTTATTCCAGATAGAGTTCCGATTTCGTCCACATCTTTGACGACCACGGGAGATTTTGTTTCAAAATTAAAAGTTGATCTGAGACTGAAGAAAAATATAATTATTTTGAGCAACATAACCGGTGTTAGATGTTTCCAAATTGCATATTGCTTTACTTTATATCTCGACTCCCGCTGTATCCTCATAGTAAAGGCTAAGAAATGTCAGTAATATACAAAACTATAGTAAACAAAATGTTATAAGCTGGACAATAAAGGTTTTCAGCTATACAAAAAATTAAAAATATACAAATTTTGTCTCAAATACAAACAATGTACAAGTCAACCATAATCATAATACATAATTGGTAGAAAAAAAACTACAACCTATAGCCACTTTTAGAATTTGTTGAGAAAAATCACACAGAATCTGTGTTGTTCAGAAAAGTATGTATTTTCAATTTGATTCTCATAATGTGTAATAAAATATGTTTTCGGACTGGGAACGAACTGGGAATGAAAAAAGCTCCATGTCTAACAGTTTGGCAAAAAAGTGTAATTGGATTAAAATGGCTCGCCGTAGTTCTCAATGAAATATAGTTGTTTAAAAAACCTGTCGAAATGAAAAAGTAAGACTTGATTATAAACTACCAAAAATAAAACACACAAAACATAAAAGATAACAAAAATAAAAAAAGAATATGAAAAAAAATATAACAGATGTATAACTCTTCCCATTTATTCATCTTTTGTAATTAAATAATGTTACGATCTAAGCGAATGGTTAAGTTAATGTTAATTACAAAACAAACCCCTTACTTACAACTATATTTAACATATTTCTAATTGTTTGCATTTAAAATAATTTGATCCTTAAGCACTAGTATGATAGTCTAAACCGATTATCGCGATCTGCTACACCAATTATATGATTAATAGTAAGTTTTTATCCATTCTATTGGCAGTTCGGGTGAAGTGTCACATTTGTGACCCTTAATCAATTTAAACTAATCTCTGAAAAGACTTTAAACATATTAAAAATTTAATTAAAAAAATGTATTTTAATGCTTTTTGCTCTAAAACCAATAGGTGTTCTACTTTTTCTACCAAATTAATTCCTTATTGCTAATTCAAAACTATCAGAAATAACGTGATAGTTCAAAAATATAATCTGAAAGCCAATGTATCTTTTTTATATTGAAAAATCTTCAGAAATTATATCGGCAGGTGCGGATTGTGCAAGGCTTTGTAGTTATAATGTAAATGTGAACTGGTAATTTTTAAAAAGATTTTCACGACTCATCTAGAGATTTGCTCAAAAACAATTCCAAGCAACAACAAAATACATACAAGGCACTACATGAAAATCTCAAAGGTAATGAAAGATATCAGAAATATTATAAAAACGAAATAAGGAAATCAAAGGATGTGGAAAAAAGATAATTGATGTTCAAATGCACGCAAAGTCATGTCGATGTTTCTCAAATGCATAAACACAAATCAATCTCAAGATGAGAAAAACAGCGAACCAAACCAAAAAATTCTTTAAGCAATGGTATTTAGATAGTTTCCCAGAAGATTGGTACACGAAATGTTTACGATCTACAATCATTAGATTTTTTTCTTTCACAAACTTAGAAAGAGGTTTTGTAGACGTGCTAAAGTAGTGCGTTTGCTCAGTCCAGCGAGAAATTCCCACTATTCGTGTGTTGCATGTCGATTCGTGCAGTTCGTATCCACGAAGAAGAGCTATAAAACAATCGCGATTCCACTACACCCCAGCAAATTCACATAAATGTTCTTTATGGCTAAACGACGGCATACGCACACAAACGCGCAATTGACATCTCATCTTAAACCGCGTGGCTGTAAGCATTGCTACATTGCAAACGCTTATACGAGCGAATCGTGACTTTGGGCTGCGATTTCGGCTAATCGTCCGCCGCAGCGAACTCCCAGCGCCTGTTTGCGTGTTTGCCTGAGCGCGTGAGTGTGTGAGTCCGGAAAATTGTCACCATAAGTTGACAGACATCTGACTGACGCTGGGACCGGAAAGTGGAACCAACTTTGGATTTATCACATCAACTTCGGAAGTCTGACGGACTGGTAGGGCAGCAGCGAAGCAGCAGCGTTGTGATGAAGCGTTTACGAGCGTCGGAAAGCTGGAAAATCATCGGAAAATGTGACCCATCGTCGCACGTCGGCGGTTACGGATCGATAGACAATGAAGCCACCCCCGCCACCGCCGAAAAGTCATTATTATTCGCCTAGCACACGCTGAGAATGGCTCGTAAAAACATACGTTACGGAGCTGTTTATTTCTCACAAGTAATATGCATCTTCTTTCGATCGTAACTGCCGGTGGGGCTTCTGGGCTCTGCGCCGCGCCGGAACACGTCGGATCAGGTGAACCGTTTTACGATCCAATGTCCGAGCCCGCATCACACGCCATCGTAATCCGGCGGCGATATCCAAAGCGTATCGGAAACACACTGGAGCGTGTGTTGCACAGCTGCCCGGGCTCGCTTGGGCGTCTTTTTCTACTTTCTCCTGCCAAACTCCCATTCTGTGGGTCGGAATCGTCGTAAAGCATATTTTTCAATGACACTATCAAAATTTCATAAACGAAATTACCAGCATCCGAAAGCCTCGCGACCGATAGAGCGAAGATAACCTTGTCCTTGGTGACTCGATTTAAGCGGTGAGGGTTGTTTGCCCCGGGAGCACTCTATTTGGCTTTCCCGTCCAATACGTCACCACCGTTTTACGAGTGTCGGCTGAAGTCGGGAAACGGCGGTGGGAGGCTCAGAGAAGCGTCGTAGAACATCAAGCAATAGAGCGAACACAAGCGTGTGCCACATTTGGCTGGTGCTCCTCCGCACGTAATAAACCATTCATGAGCTCTCGAGGACATCTCACAGCGTCCGGAGACTATAAATGGAGAAATTTGACACATCCTACGGTTCACGAACATCCAGCGTGTACGTGTTTTCCAGCGATCTAGGTAGCCCCGAAGCAGTCGGACCGTCGCCATGACGCCGTCCGAACTGAACTGGGTCAAAGGATGTATAAAAGTGCATGCGTCTGTCGGCATCCCTTATCCCAGCCCATCCATTATATGACCTTTCCCTCTGGGTAAATGTCATTATCCGAGAGCAATGATCAGATTTATGCAACTCATAAAAGCGCGTCATATGAAGTTTTCGATCAATATTCATTTCGTTCGAGATTCATTGGAGCACGTATGACTGTGGGATACCACAGGCACAATTAATCGCTCTGTGAGGAGATTGTCGTGATTTATTCGCAATTACGGGTGATTATTTGCGGTGTCCATAAACAACCGCGGGAAGCAATCAGAATTAGTGAGTAATATAAAGTCCCTGTTTTTCAACTCTGTAAAAATGCCATCGAATTGTAATATAATCTTCGGATATGTACAATTTCAATTTAAAAACAGAAGAAACTGGTGAAAATGATACAAAATATAAAAGATTAGAATACATGTTGGCACAGCTTAATCTTTGCGCTAGACTTTGTGAAAAAAAAACATTTACTGCCGCGAATGCTTAAAAATAGGACAACAGAGTACAAAACTTAAATTGACATTTAAAGCAATGAATAAAGGAGAACTTCTATGTCATACGCAGCATCATTTACACTGCACTTTCCATGATGTGGTTAATCTCCTCAATTTATTTGTTCATTTACTCTATTACTCTACTCTATTATACTCTATGTTCATTTACTAAACTACTTTGTGACGGTTGGTAACATTAAATTTTATTTACAGGAAAATATTATGTTTTAGGCACATTTAATTAGCGATTTTTTTAACCATGTAACTTAGGCTCTAAAATGTATTACTTATAGTTGATATTGATATTGTTATGATGTTTGAAAACGGATTTTTAATTGAAGGAGCCGGGAGTTGTAGGGTTGCATACTCAACAGATCATGAAATTAAAATAATTAGTGCATAATGGGTGGAAATTTCAGCCCAATCGGTTAACCAATGCCTGCAATATCCTTCTAGCTGCCAATCGATACCAAATTTATACGTTAGAAGAAACAAGTGGTATTTGATAAATTTTATACTTTCAAAACCTCAATAAATCATGAAGCTTTAGGTGAAATCCCCATGTGGATAGCTCTAACCGTTTTAACAGAGTAATCGAAGCTCAAAGATGCAAAGGTCTCATTTGCAGGTATCGATGTCAAGTTAAATAATTACGGGACGGTATATTTATGAAACGCATTGCACTTCCACATCTCAACAGGAACCGTCTCAACATCTCAACATCACAACAGCACCGCTCCTTTTGAGTAAATAAAAACCATTTCAACTTACCGCGTAATACACCTAAGTACAGTTTGATTTGATTTTCTTCTTTCTTCTCTACACACACTGCACTAGTTGTTTTTCAGACAACGAAAAAATATCCCTTTTCAACGAAACAACCCTAAAGCAAACCCCATTTGGCACATGCTCATAATTGAGCGTGCTTATAGCTCCCGGTTTTCGGTTTGCTCCATGCCTTTCCATATCATCGTTACCCTTTCTGATGCCGGACCGGTTTCGTCCGGTAGTGCCGGAGGTAGTGCCGGCCCTACATGTAGTGGCACTGAAATTGTGCTATCATCTTAATATTATTAGTATCATTTCAGCGATCAACTGAACACGCTTCGCAGCTTATGCCGCGGAAAACGGGTAGCGAGTAAAAAGTTAATTACTTAAAAAGCTTTCACGTTTGTTTTATGTGTCTCAGTTTCAGCGCTACCTACTTTGCTTCTTTTTTTTGCGCGTTGTTGTGTGCAGGGATCTTCAGCGTCGACCGCGTTAGCGCCCTCCGCCGACTGCTCAAATGGCCAATTCCGGCCACTCCAGGGAGCGACACTGTCATTTCCATCGTCTGGAAAAGTTCTGGTCCTGGCATTCAGCATTTCCCGGGCCGACACGCTCGGCTCGATAAAATCCCCACCGAACGCGCCGCTTCGTGAGAAAATGCAAGGCGATGAAATATGCTCAGCGTGGACAAACAAACACACAAAAAAGGGCAAAGCAATGCAAACACAAACGGATCTGCACGATAATTGCATCCGCTCTGCCCTTTGCAACGCTTCTGCTGCTGCATTTTGCACTAATTTGGTAAACATTTTAACTTAATTTACGCCTGTCGAGCATTTGTCTGTTGTCTGCTACTATGTTACGCCGAGGCGGTTGATAGTCCACTTTAAAGTCATTTTCCTTTACTTTGTTGCTCCACACCTTGAGGCTGGTGTTTGTTATGCGCTATTGCAGAGCGTTTGCCGTCGCTACTTACTCGATGTACATAACTATGGGGAAAAAATGCTGCAGCAACGCAGTCCTCCGATCAATGTCCTCCGTCCAAGTGTAATGGGAATCAAATACAATGACAACTCCATAAAGTATGCAGCCTATGGTCCTGCGATAAGCATTATCAATTAATCAGGCCTCGCTAACTTTCATAACAAACAGGAAACGCCATCGCAAGAAAACTTCAACTGAACTAGTTTCTTCCGAGAATAATGATCTGCTCGTACAAGGCAAACGGACTTGCGTCAACAATAACTCCGGAATGTTTTAATGAACCAATTTCGAAGGGCACGCTTCCAGGAGCGCATCATACAAACATGATGCAAATAAAACAGCCGGAACATTGTTTTTCGCAACAAGTCATTAAGTTTTACTGCTCTCACAGACTTTATTGACAACGGCTTCGTCGGTTGTTTTCATTAATGAACTATACAATTAATTTACTTATTTCAGGTTTTCAGATACATCTACATCTACAAATATACAAATTGCTTTGCTTTATATCTCGACTCCCGCTCTTGATAGAGACGCGTCCGTGTTGAACTAGTCCGTGTTATGAACTGGAAAATGAAGGCTTTCGTCTATGGTGAAAAATATACAATGGAACGAAAAGGATTTGATGTAAAAAATATCCAAGTCTAGCAGTTTGGCAAAAACTACAATAAAATGTAAATAGGTTATAATGGTTCGCCATAGTTCTCGAAGAAAGATAGTTGTTTAAAAAATCTGTAGAAATGAAGAAAAAGGATTATGGTTCAGTTAGTGATAATTGGGAAACAATCTCTTATTCCTTTATTATAACTATATTGAACATACTTTTGTTTGCCTGTATTTTAGATTGCTTGATCCTTAGTCCATAGGATGATAGTCTAAATCGATGAAAGCGATCCAGATTTGTTGCAAGTATTAAGTATTTTAAAGCTTTTGAACTTAAAAAAAGAAATTTCTTCATCTATACAGAACGAATTATACTTTTCTACATAAATAATACCTTATTATGCCATTTTTTGACTATAAGAAGTAAGGTAATATTCCTCTACTAATTAGGCTTATATTAATTTATTACACTATCTATTCTATTAATGATATGGCTTCTATAAATATTAATAGAAGTACGGAAATGTGAACGTTTATACATCTAAAAAAGTACAACATATAAACATATAAACCTATATATAGCTATATGAAATAGGTTTCTCTACTCATTATTTAAACATCAAAAGTTTTTCCCCAAAATGACGTTTAATCACACCGAACCATCGGGCATTAAGGGTAAGTTTAATTTGAAAATCCAGTTTAGTTTAATTGCCAATGCTTTCGAGGAAGAGCTTGCTTTCGAACACTCACACATCAGACTACCCCCAGTCCACCACCCACCCACCCACCCAACTGCCAGCTGCCAAAGGGCTGCCAAACACGTAAACACGTTTAAGGCCAGCTTTGAATTTATGATTTTAATTAAACCTCAATGTCCAGAGTCGCGCTAATGCTGCCGCCCTCGAGCAGGGAGTCACACCGTACCTGTGCACTAATACAGCTGCAACAATTGGAACCTGGTCAGGCAGGATCGCGTCCCCCCTCCCCCTGCTGGCCTTTCCTGCTGACGCGCCGGACAAAAACAATCGATCCTCTCTATTCGGCGACCTCCAGGCTTGTCATCGTGGTTTTGGATTGGTTTGAAAAATGAATAAATGCTTCCGAATGAAATCCAAGCATGCTGCGCCAATCGCCTGCACGCGTCGTCCCTCGCCAACTGCGTTCGATGCACGTTGCGTTTGGGTGGCGGGCCCGAAAAAGACGGGTCAGTGAAATTATATATTATAATTTCCTGCATGCACTTCGGGCTAGCTTTGTCCGCATTGCCGCGCATATTGATATTGGCTCCGGCAACGGAACGGAACGCGCCTCCATCTTGCCTCCATCTGATTAACCTTGCACAAACAATGCGCCTCCTAGTGTGCAGCAGCAGCCTAGTGTTTGGAGAGACACTAGACTCCATGGCCTCACACGGTTAGAGAGTTGGCTGCAGTTAGTGTGTGTGATGCGGCATCATTCCACACCGGCCGGTGTCTGATGTTTCCGTAAAGCATAATGCATCCCCCCGATGCTGCCGAAATGACGCTTCTATTGCCAGCGCCGCCGGTCGCCGTGATGTGACGACGTTCGACACTCTGCGCACAAGTGAAGTCGCATTATGCACACACCATAAAACCTTCAATAAAGTTGACAATATTTGATATTCTTCGCTTTTTTCGAAATGCATTTTCATTGTTCTAGAGCACTGGAACAGGGGGAACAGGGTAAGGCTGGCCGTGAGCAGGCAGGGTGAGCAGGCCAAAGGGGACCGGTTCTGTTCCGGTGACAGCTTTTGGTCAGGCTGTGCACGCTACGGGGGTTGTTGATTTGGCGTTGACTATGCGGAAACGCCACACCAACGCCGAACTTGAGAGCACTTTGGTATGATCGTGATGACGTCGGGAAGTTTGGGAATGGATTTCACACGCGCGTACAACCGAATCGCATCGTGGCGAAGGGTTGGGATGATGCGAATTTCGAGATTCATCACGGCTGTTTGCGAGGTAACTTTATCGCAGCGTCAATTTATGCAAAGGACCACCAACGCGACCACGGCTGTTGGGGTGCACTAGCGTCACCGTAAAGCGTTTTCATTTCCCAACCACCCATATTGCGCTGGGACGCCACGATGAAGGTGTCAAACGGTGCTAGAAGCACATAATAATTTTGCTATTGAATGCAATTTCCTATGATTGTGGTGTACAAATTTCTACACCCGAAAACTGCAAACACCAGCCAGTCGGCGGCGGTTCGTCGAGGTGTCGTCCTCCGCCAGCCTGCGATGACTGTCACATTGTGGCGTTTAATGGAGGAAAGATAGCAAAATGACACTGCTGCTGGTGCAGCTCAGGATGAACCGACTGAGTGGCGTTTGCAGGGTAGAATGTGCAGTGCAAATGAATGAAAACAAAATGTTGAACCGGCCTTTGTTGGGTGCGAATGTGCGAGAATAAAAAAAGCGTAGGCAAAATCGTATAGATTTCGCATAATGGAAACTTATTGTTATGCAACAGCGATTTTTCAAGCACTTTAGAGCGTCCCGTCATTGCACATGCAGATACAGCGCTGCACATATCGGTGTTGACGGTATGACAAGGAAGAGTTTTCAATTCGTGGCATTGCCACAAATCCAAAAGAAGAAAAAACGCATCCCACATGCACCTTGCGGCGCGTGAGTTGTGGTTGTGTGTTATAAAAATGAACAATGATGTTGGGCATACAAAAAACCTACCACCCTTACGTTGGCACTCTAACGCTCTGGGGCAATGTGTACCGTTGATGGAAAACACGTCAGAAGCGAAGAGTAACTACACTCTCCGAAGCACGCAAGAACCCACCAGGGAGTGCTGGAGGTTCGCAAATGTAGTATCTACAACCTCTCGTGATCATAGTGCATACACAATATAACCGAATCATAAATAAAGTTTTGATTTGACATTATTCCGACCCTGCAGGGCAAGCCGGGCGCAGTGGTAGAACCATCCCGAGAAGTTAAAGGCACCGTGTTGAGACACCAAGGCGTGAGTGCATGGCGAAAGTTGCTGATACAGCATTTGAAACTCAATTGTGCATCCTTCCGCAAGCACGCTTAAAGCGAAACTTTCTCTTGGTAATACAAATTAGCGAAATGAAAAAGATTCATGGGGAAAAGAAAATTTGGATTTATGGACATGCTTTTATTAAAGGTAGTACAATAATCACCAGTTGTTTGTTTACTCTTCAATGCAAAAATTAACGGTGATCCTTCTGTTTCGAAAAGCATTATTTCATCATCAGAAGCTTCTCATATGTACAATAGAATTGCATAAGAACCATAACATCTATTGGCACGAGGTTTTCAACGGATGCATGTTTGCAAATCGTTATGAAGGAGTTTCAAAAATACTAACATCCGTAACATTTGGAGCTAGAATTTTATTCTCCCAACGGTATTTTTGGATTCCAAATGACTTCTAGAACGCTAGCTTTGACATTTATTGAGCGTTTAGACAGTTGGTTTATTCAAACAAAAAAGTAATCTGCCATAACAAGGTTTAGCCTTAAAATTTAATTAAAATTGGAAATTGGGTAGCAAAAAAAAAAAGTTAACTTATTGCAGATTATTGTACATATGACCATATTAAACACAAAATCTATGTTAACTAGCAGCAAACCTTTAATGCAGACCAAAATCTATAGCCACCCTATAGCCATGTTTTTCACGAGTTTAATTTATTCGATGCGTTTCTGGACTTCTGAAAATAGGGAGCGTATCGAATCCTTCAATAAACAGTATAATCTGTATGAAACCCGTGAATCTGTTTTTTTTTTTCATTAAATACAACCATTATATACAGCCCGAACTGGCTGTATATACAAATCCTAATAACATTGGCGTTCACTTGATTGCTCAGTATAACGTATGCATTAAAAGAAAAATATTTCTACTCCCTGCCTACCCAATAGGTGTCCAAAAGAAGTTTGTTGGCATTATATTCAGTTTCAAGGTCGCATTTTTCATCATTTCATCCGCGGTTTTGGCCACGCAAAATATTTGAATATACTCTCCACTTAAAATTAACGTTGGGGCACGTTAGCACGGTTAGCATGGTTGAGCGCCACCGGAATGCCCAACTACTCCATTTGTTCCCGCTCTCGCTTCGAGGAGTTGGACGAAGCTAGAGGTGGCCAAAACACCACGCCGTCACCTTCGTGATAGTTTTTGACGAAGGCGACAACTTCTGGGAGGCACTTCGTACTATAAATCTCACCGGTCAATGCCACTTCCTCGGGAACTTCGTATGGTCAGAACCAGTCTTCCTTTCCAAGAACTTTCCCTTCACCAAAAGTGCCAGAAGCTTATAAAAATTTTCCGTTAGTATCCGGCCAATATTCATGCAGGCCAATAGTGTGTCCCAATGACCGACTTTGTTAGGCACGGATTGAGCAGGCGGTACGAACAAACCATAGAACAAAGTTCTTTCAATGTTTAAACCATAGCTAATGTAAATGAAGTGATAAAGCCGTCAAATGTTGGCAGTATGTTGTCAACAAGTATATAATGGCCACTGACTAGTGGACCGACCACTGGGTGGCAAGGAAATCTTATGAAAAAATCGAAACATTTTGTCGCTTTTGCATACGTTAGCCATGTTTTTCACAAATTTCTATTATTTGTTGCGCTTCTGGACTCCTGAAAATAGGGATCATCTGGACTTCTTGAATAAACTGTATCACTATATCGGCCCAGTATATCCACCAATCACAGAAAGTAGAAAGTAGTTTTATTAACAATTGTCTAAGTAAACTTCTTGATGCCAATGCATTTCTTGCTGTCGACAATTAATAATAAATAGTGGTCATAAGCAACAATTTACACATTTCGCTCATATTTTGCAATTTTTATCTTGTACAATAAAAGGGTTTATTTTTTGTAACGTGTTCTTAAATTGTCAAAACGAAAGACAGATTCTTTCCAAATTCGCATCGTTTATGTTTACAACCGCACCAGATATGTAAATGTATACATTTAGAAAATAAAACACTTAATATTAGCACAACGCATGATCACTAATGAAAGTCCATTAAAAACAAACACGCACAACAAGGTGCACTTTCATCCAGCAGCGCTATAAATCTTGTGGAAAAGCTCACTGCCCGACGCACAGCACCAATCAAGCAACGTAAACAAACGCAATCGTTTCTATTTAGCGAACGCGAACGGGGCTTTGATTAGGGCGTCAATATGAGCACCCGGCGCTGTTTGCTCTCGTCGAGGAAATGCATTAATTTCAATTTCCACCGCTGGTGAAAGTGCACTCGTGGCCGCTGGCGAATGCTACTAAAGGATGAACTGTGGGAAGCGATGGCCGCGCCGCCAATGTGCCTCCTGCACTGTGCGTGGTAGGCCTCGCAGGACAAAAAAAACAACCATCACTCCATGAAATATGTTACTATTTTGCACCCGTTAAATCTGTTTACACTCACTCAGCGTGCGCGCACACGCAGCTATTGCACCGCCGAACGCCACCATTCCGCGTATTGCAATGGAGCAGTGCGCGCCCATGCGGAAATGGAATAAACTTCCGGCCGTATGGCGCCAGAAAAATGTGCCTCGACTGTGGCGAAAGCGCACCCTACCGTGCCGATGCATCCGTAACTTCGGGCGAAAATGATAGAAAAACATTCGCAGCTCGCTACCAAATCACCCGTTTAATTGGTACAAATTTAATCTGAACAAATTGAAAATCTATCTGATTGGAAATCGGCAGCAAATGATGACAACGGTAGCAACCGGCAGACGGCGACAAAAACCAACGTCGTGTCCAAAATTTCATGTGCGTGAGAAGGAACGAACGGGATGTTTTTTCACCCAACCTACAGACTGCTGTCGTAAAAAGACTGCAGCAATACTCGACGATGAGAATAAATTTCAACAATTTATCTCCCACATTTATTGCAGTTTTTTGTATGACTGTTTAAAACAGACAATAAAGCATACGATGGCTTTTTTGTCTTCGGAAATATGTATGACTGAGCTCGTCCGTTTTCTAATGATTCTCAATCTCTCGCGCTTTACTAATGAGAAGAACAGCCTGCGCAACAATGAACCCAACGCGTTGCGAATTTCGTATCAAGTAATTGAGATTTAACGCTACAAAAATAACGTAATACTGTTATATGTTTTGCCCATTAATCAGATAACTAGGAGCGTTCAAGGGATTGTTATAAGAGCAAGATATTTTTTAAAAATGTTGGTGAATTTCACGAATATGTTATGTAGGTAACCATAGTAGAACCCTAACAAACCCTTTGTCATTAAGTATGTTATTCATATTCTATTTGAATTTATATTTATAATAAGGACAACAAATGAAAACATACAATGTAAACAATAAATTCAAAAAGCAACATCATTAGCATTTTATAATAACGAATAGAAGATGAAACACGACACAATCTGCATTATAGCCAATGAGCTAATAATGAACGTGCGCTTATGAAACTGTGCTCTTACGTAGAACAATTTTCAATACGCAGTTGAGCCATTGTAATAATTAGTAGATTTAATTGCATTCCATATTCATTATCACCAATACTGTTATGAAGGATTAGACAATAATATATTGATACTCTGCTCAAACAGAGTACCTCAAAGGTAAATGAATTAAACACACCACGTAATTGACGCGAACAGCAAAAACAGAAAGGAAATTGAACCATTAACAAAATGCATTGGTTGAACGAGACACTCGTTAAGGTAATGGTGTTGAAGGGCTCATAATAAAGGACTAAAACCGGACTTGGACTCACATCCAAGGAATTTTTGATAACAAACCGAGTAAACCATGTTTTTAAAACTTGTTGCGGCCTTCCACTAAGATATTGTTGCAAATGATCCAAACGGCGTAATCATAATAATCAAGAATCAGAAAGTATAGCGAATTCAGGACATTTGGACAATAATGCCAAGCATTGTGTTGCTTATGGCGTGTTCTATCAGCTCACGAAAGTTAGTATGTTATCTATTAAAAAACTTAGATCCTAACTTGAAGGAGTACAGCAAATACTGAATACTTCCCTATTCCAGTGATAGGGAATACTTCCAAACTGTGATCTTGGTTGTACGATAGAACAATATCAGAATCAGTAGAAACAACAATTTCAGGTTTAAACAACGATACCGTTTGATCAACATTAGGCCGTAAATATTCTTGATCAGGACCTAATATTCTTGCAACACTGTCAAAATTCTTCATATTTAACAATGAACTGTTGAACATTTCTTAGCTACCAAGATTTCACATGGCTCACAGGCTACTAGATTCCTTTACATGCTAATTTTCACTTGTTAAAATGAGACAATGCGCATAGATACGCGGTAGCGATTTTGTGCGCGTATTAGCGAATTTGGTAGTGGTTATACAACCTATGCGATAATCCTAATAACCTAATAAACTATTGATTATCAAAACAAATGCAGAATAAAAGCCAACTTGTGTGAAGTACAGTACAAAAGTAAAGAACGCAATCGATTGGAAAAATCAAGATATCTGATACAATGATAGTTAGTCCGGGCGAGAAACATGAGACATACTGCAATCACGAACGTATTATGATTATTCTTATTTTTTCCACGAGTAAAACCAACTCATAAATAGCAAATTGATACAATTCATTTATAAAGGCGATAAAGGAGGCTCCAGTGCCACCCCATAATTACGAAATGCGTGCCGTGTCTCCTCAGGCACGAAGTCCTTCCACAAACACGCACACATACACACACTCCCCCATTAACACTTTATCGCCGTGAGCGATCATTAAAAATGTTTAATTTGACACTTTGAACACCAGGTAAAGCACACATCATTGCTTATTAATAACCTCAGTTTATCCCGTTTCGATCAGCTCATTTTCATCGTAAATTTCCACGTCGCCGCCACGTCGGTGCCCGATTCCTGGTATTTGGCTTCGGCTTATTGAATCCCTCATTCGATTGGTCAGATCGGGCGACTGCCAAACGCGTCGCGGATGGCCTTCCAGCGTTGGCCGTGAACTTTTGTCTCCTGCAGCAAACGCAGCGGTGATCAAAGACTGCGATGATGAACCGTGAAGTGGACATAATTAAACCCAACGGGCACTATTAGATATGGAGTCGTCGAATTTCGCCACCGGCAGCGGCCGAGGAGGAATGCAATAATCTACCTCCGGCACCGAATGTGTGTGTGTGTGTATGTGTGTATGTATGTATCGATCCTTCTGTTTTCGTTTGTTCCGGTCCCGGTTGGCTTATAATTTCCTCCCGGAGCGACATCTTCTTCGGACAGTCCGAACTGCACTCGAAATCGAAATCGGTTTGAATCATATTATATTTTCAATTATTTCTAGCGGCTTTTGTTCCTTTAATGAAGTTAATTGTTTCGAGATTAGCTTTCGTTCAATTTGTCTCGTACAGGCAACGCGGCGGAAGAAAGGTCCTGCTGGCCCGTGAGCTTCCACCACCAACGCTGGCACGGCGTCCCCGCCACCGGTCGATGTTTCAACTTCTGTATCACGTAGGTTGCGTTTAATTGAATCGCATACGATCAACTTGGCGGCATGCGATACTGCCTCGAGCAGCAGCGAAACCATAAGGAGCATATGGCAAAAGTTGGCGTGTGATGGCGTTGCCAAAGGACGACACAATGCACACGAGCGGTCGCACTGTCGTTTGCAAGCACCGGTCTCCGGTCTCCGCCACCGGGCAAAGACACAAAATGCCTTGTCACCACCGCGGGTTCCTTGCGCGGCGGACGAAAATACGGTGGAAATGGGCCCCCTGACCAGCACTGCCAGGATAGAGCGCAACATTAAAAAGCTGCTACCACGAATAACGTCCCGTGGGGCCCGCTGGCGCTGGGAACTGTTTGATTAGAGATTTCGCCAGTTGATAATGTTTAAGGTTTGTGCCGCCGTGCCAACCGCAACAATAATGATGCGGTTTTGTGGTTCCGATTCCACAGCTTCCTTCGGCTAGGTATCACTTGCTCTTAGCCGTAACCGGAACGTTGGCAAGGATTTGGGAGATTCTTCAAGAAGCGTAGCGCACGGCGCATACCGCGTGCCGCGTTCGCTGCTGGATACCGCAAACCGGAAGCTTCCTATCAGCAGCGCTGGGTTGATCGAAAGCCGTGGTTTTGTTGGTACGACAGAAATCAAACTGATGCCTATTGATAATCTTTAATTAATCTTGCGGCAATCAAACAGAGCGAACTAAATATAAATGGAAGCTGTGGTTTCGACCGCATGCTGCACTCGTTTTAAGACATTTTCTATTGTAAATTTTAGTTTTTAGCTGTATTTGTTTTGGAATGAAGATTTATGAAGATTACTTAAACTGAAACATATGTTTTATAAATTTTTTTATTGTAGTAAATTCTATCAGAGAGAACATAAGATTTTTCAATCTAGGCGACAAACCTCTTGTTCACAAACCTTGCCTCATTAATGCCTTGCCCCTTCCACTATCGCTACTTTATGTAGAGCATTATGCAAATCATTATTCACTTCCGTGACACCTCCGGCAGCGGAGACTCTTGGAAATAGTTCTTAATGTTTGGTGCTTAAAGTTCAATGGACAGGACACAAATGCACACGAATGTGTAAAGAACTAAAAAAACAAGCATAGAAATCAATTGTCATTCGATCCTTTGCAGACTTTTAGTCGTTAGTTGTTAGCGATGATCTCTAAGGATACGGTATATATTTACATAACTTATTTAGCAGTATTATTAATAGTTGCCATATAACGAGCGGTTATTTTAAAACACCAATAACAACTGCATCATTTTTGAGTACATATTTTAAAACACTAACATAATTATCAGTTAAATCCTGCATTTTTTGTGTTTTGCTTACTGATTTGTATTTTACTTCTTAGTAGCAAAGAAAAATTAGCAATACGGTCAGGCCATCCCTTCTGGATAAATAAATAACACAGAAAAGTTTCTGAAATATTTCAAACTCTTCATATATGACCACTTTATTCAGAAATGGGTACAGTAGAACTCTCGGTAGTTATAGTATTAATGTTATCAGACTCTCACAAAAACCCCCTGGTAAATGGTCCAAACCATAACCTAACAAAGCCCATAACACATAACAAGCCCCAATTTATCGTGCTCGATTTTAAATCGATGGAAACTTGAGTAATACATTAAGTAGTAACTTTAACCAGTGCACAAAACAATGTGAACGCAGACTTGTTGACATTTCCAAATTGTTCATTTTATTGTTTGCTGCATTTCCTTGATATTTCGTTTAACGCAATGGAACTCAACGCATTGAAATGCATTCAAATATATCAACTAGTTTGTGAAGTGTCTTCTGGGTAGTTATATCGATTGTAAGTCTTCTATCCTCAAGATTGAAACTCTCTACAAAACCTCCACAACTACCCTTCACTACCCTTCAATCACCAAAATATTGATAGCGTGAACGCGCTAGTTAAAGTTCATCTAGCAATCGATAAATTGATAATTATTAGTTAAAACACCCAACTCGTGCATAATAAACAGAGTGTCAGACTGTGAATATGTAAGCAGAGTAACAAAAAAGAACAACCTTCTTTTACAGGATAGAACAATGGATTGATATATTTTCTGCACTTCTTATGTTTGCTTAGATTGTTATTCTATTTCACAAACCTACTACGATGTTTCGATAACACTCCTCCTCGAAACATTTAGAGAGTACCCCAGCCAAAGTACTCTGGTAATCTTCGTGCAGCAGGATCTTTTTCACTGGTTCAAGGAAATCGACCATCAACTTTCGGATCCACATCAGCTCTTGTCCAACTTCAGCTGCAGCGGTGAATTCTGCTTCGGTCGACGATAAAGCGACACAAGTTTGCTTCCTTGCAGCCCAGCTGATTGCTCCACCGCCAAATGTGATGATGAAAGCACTGTTGGACTTTCGATCCCGATGATCACCAGCCCAATCTGTATCTGCGAAAGCCTTCAGATCACCAGTCTTTCCACCCAGGAGCAATCGAAAGTTTCTGGTTGCCATCAGGTATCGCATGGTTCGCTTCGCTTCAGTCCAATCTACGGAGTTGGGAACGCTAACCTTTCGTCCAATTAATGATACGCTAATCGCTATATCAGGCCTCGTGAAAAACCAAACTAGCGTATGAGATGTTGTTGGGTAGCTTGCTGGCTTCCTCCTCCTTTGCTTGCAGATAGCTGGGGTCCATTGCAGGTTTGACTCTAATTGCAGAACTTCCAGAACTTCAGTAAAAACGGTGCTCAAGGCCCATAACCTGTTAGCAGAGCAACAAAAAAGAACAGCCTTCTTGTACAGGATAGAACAATGGAATGATATATTTTCTGCACTTCATATGTCTGCTTATATTGTTATTCTATTTCACAAACATACTACGATTGTTTCGATGCCTTAAAAGAATAACCGATAATTATAAAAATATCGTAGAAATCTGATCGAAGATAACCTAAATGTTTTGATAAAATTGTTTCAAAAAGATGCGTAGCTGGAAGCAGTTACCTTGCGTTACAGAAAAAGGTTCATTAATCGTAAGTACGATAAACGATCGAGTGTGGAAATGATAGTACGTTGGATAGTGGATAGTAAGTTGTTTACTGAAGCAGCATTATTCTCTTTATTTTGGGTACAAATTGTTGACAAAAGCCTACAAATTGTTGACAAAAAAGGCGAGACAAAATCTGACTTCAAGCATATATATTGCATTAGTACAAGCAAGTGTAAAAAACACATTCTAAATAAACTAAACCATATAAAAAATCATCAAAACTAATTAAACTTTTAATGGAAAATATCTAAAAGCGAGAGAGAAATATGAAAATGTAAGAGCGGATGTAAAACATCAAAGCAGAGGATGAATGTAAAATTAATACTTTTAATAGTCGTTTCATGCATACTTATGGCATACATAGAATTATAAATCCGTAAAATCATAAAACATCATGCATCACCTCCGGATCTTCGTTTCCAATTGTTTAGTCTGAGCAACATTTGTTAGTCATAAGAACAAATCGATTCAGCAAATATTAGGTAATGGAATAGAATAAATTGAAGGATAAAACAGAAACGATTTAAATAAAATATTATCGATTTTATATTATTGCTATTTAATTAATATTATTAATATTATATTATTATTATTTTATTATTACAATTATCAACATTATTTTTTATGTTTTTCATTTTATTAGTTTTATATTTATAGTTTCTTTATTTATATTTATAGTTATTTATTTATATTTATAGTTTTTTATTTATAATTTGTTACTTGCATTTTCCAATGGAATTGAAGAATTATGTGCGGGAGCAATACTATTTTTTAAAGAAACCCCCAATTTCTTTGTTTGAGAATTTTTGGTGACAGCAGAATCAAAGTGTCTTAAACACTGTTAAAATTCACTTTATTCTGTAACAGATGTAGGAAAAATGGAAAAATTCTGAGTTTATTAAGTAGTTTGCGCTTGCTTACACGACCGTCACGCTTGGCTTTCCGACTGCTACTGCCTGTCACTCATCGCACACACGCACTCCTTCTCCGTTTCACTCTCTCTCGTCCTGTCCCGCTTCTTCATCCTGCCTACATTCTCCACACAGATGGTGTTCATTGAGTTTGAATAAAAAATATGTAAAAAATTGTGTAAAATGAAGCATGTGAAACCAATGAATCACTAACATAAAAATAAATAAGTGCTCTGTCTTAATCTCTATGTTTATCTAGGTTTATAGTACAACTAAAACAATGCTGCATGTCATAGCATGAGTCATAACAATATAAACGAACAGCGAATCCTTTCTAGCGTTCTGTTATCACCCAAGGCATCACGGGTCCTGGGCAATGTTTTATCATACCAAAAACTTACGTTATGCGGATAGCACCACGCTAAACATGCGCTCCAACGATGCCGACGAACTGTAGCAAATTTGGAACATTTTAGCATCATTATTATTCTATATGGCTACATGGCTACATGACAGCGAGTAAGAACCGCGCACACGACACCGTTACACTTCATCTCATCCGGCAACACCCGTCCCGTCCGTATAACGCGTGGTCGTGTTTTTACGCCCTGCTCGGAAGGATCCCGGTAAAATTGTACCCCACCGGAGTTGCCCACTGCTGTGCGCCTTTACAACCCGGACAGCGAAACCAACACTAGACATGTAAGATGTTCAATCTCTCTTCGAACTCAGTTTTGTCAAGCATTATCTGTTAACAGCATAATAAACATATAGACAATATAATATCACTTACACTACCCCTCGAGGGAGACCGCGACAGTCACTCGGTTCAGCCGATGAATTTACCCGCTGGGAGTGTGTACGCTCCTGTCGCATTTCCCGGTTTGTACGTCGACTACAGCTATCTGTTCATCTAACTTTGTGGAGTCCTTGCGACGACTTTGGCGATCCGCAAATGAAGCGGGATGAGGTCGGGTAGATTTCGCGAGCTCCGTGCATGAAAATGGTGCTGTTTGAGCACGGCACAAACGTCAACCTTTTGGTAGCAGCGTTCGAGTACTGCTGCGTCGCATAAACATATGCTTGGAGCGTACATGAAAGGCGACGCGAAACTTTTAACCATGCTCAACACTCCGCGAAACACACGCTAACGATTTTATTATGTGTCGCGCAAATTCCCATGCATCCCCATCGCGATGACAGTATTATCCCGCAGTAGTATTGGATTTTTGGATAGATTTTGTGAGATAAAAAGCACACTCTGTGACTCTTTAGGATGTCTTACTAAAAACCCATTTAGTGGTCGTGTAACCATAATATTTTACCTATAACTTCCTTTAATTTCCGTGCAATGAGTTCAACCATTCCGTTTCTATAAGTTACATTGTTTTCATCATGTGACAGCATGTGACGTAACAACATAAATTGTCATATTCATATTCATATTCAAGTGCCATACAGTCCGTAACATAAGTATACGCCCACCTGTTTTTCGAGAATAGAACGAAAACTTGAAGAGATACATGAAAATAATGTT
>KB672880.1:459559-473747 GCA_000349145.1 Anopheles dirus | reverse complement strand
CCCAGTGAGCTTGACATACTTAAGAAATGTGACAGAATATATAAAAAATATGTCAAAAATCTTATTCCTGTCCAACGCAATGGCCCGCAACTTACAATTGCTCTAATGTTTCCATACGATGCATTTTCATGCATTTTGAAGTGAATGATCACTCAACACTAACGATCATCGACTTCGTTTATTCCTTCACGGATCATCGTTGGCCATCACAATGAGTAGATTTTGGTCTTAGAGATAGATTTTGGATGTTTTGTTTTGATATTCAGCATAAACGATCAGAATCGGTTAGTCTATTCTAGCTGTGACATTGGTTTGGTTTAGGTTGAGACACAAAAATCTTGATGAGTAGCAATTGGTGATTTTTTGTATCGTTCCATACTAGTTATTTTTAAACATTGTCATTGTTTCGACTATTGTCTACGATTACTCGCAGATATGGAAACAACAAGTTGGCTTTGCATTTATGTTGCACCCATTATAGCAAATTATGTCTGACGCTATTAACACCGATATTCAATGTAACGGCAGTAATGGTGAGATTGTAATCACATCCCAACTATATCTTACAAATATAGTTGTTGGGGATGCGATTTTGCCAGCTGGGGACTCGCCGTGTGACACCTGGTCTGACGCCGGTCGATGTCCTCAGTGGAACAATGAGATAACGACAAACAGCGAGTGAGACGATAGTAGCCAAAGAGCGAGGATCGAGAGCGATCTCTCTCGCTAGGCCGTGTGGGCCCTCCGACACACAGTGTTCAATGTAAAATGTGTAATGTAAATAAAAGTCCGTGTTTAATAAAGTAATATATGTTTGTAAGTCCTTCAAACATAAGAATAGTTAAATTCAATATGATTTTATAAGTTTAGTACCGATCATGCTTGAGCTTTTACAATGGGTCTCAGTGCGACAAAGGGTGCTGTATTAGCCTATGGTACTTATTGAACAATTGCTTAAGGGCTATTTGCCTTTATATTCAGAAAAACTTTAAAATGCATCTTTGCTTCTTTGAAAGGGTCAATCAATTATTACAATCAAATGCCAAGAGAAGTGGTAGAAGTGAAGTGTTTTTTTAGTATTCTGTTTCTGAAGTGTTTCTCTACAAATTATGTTTTCTAATGCTATTTATTTTCTGTACATGTTTCAATTGCTGTGAATGTCGTTGAACTGTCCAATTATTTTTTTTTTGTTGTCTTTTTGTCTGACGATGATGACGACGAGCGAGATGATCAATAAGTATGAAACAACCTTGTATCGAGAACTATGCGAGTAGAGATAAAAATTGGCTTCTTGCTGATGGGCAACCTGTCTTCTGCTTTAGCTTTTGCTCATACTGTTTAAAGATCTACTCTTGTTATATTTGTATTTGTCAAATTGTTAAAATGTGTCAATTTAAATATCATCCTGTGTTTCGACTATATCAATCCGATGTAGGAATTAGAGGCGCAACATCATCATGATCCCCTTAAAGTTTATAAGGAAGTTACAAGAGTCAATTAATGGTATCTAGATGGTACTACTGGCTATACACCCACACCAAAGCCTCTCCTGCATATCTTATCTTTTTGCTGATGTCAGGTGCAGAACTTAAAATTTTTACTCTTTCACTTGCACAGCTTGTTGCGTTCCTGCAAACATCGGTGAGAGCAGTATTTCACACTGGCACGAACAAGAGAGTAACATTTGTTTGCTATCGTAGCTTTTTTCTCGCTCCCCCGCAAACTCATCTCAGCCCTCGACCAACATCGAAACATGACACAAGAATCCTTCGGGCGAGTGTGATTCTAGCTGCTCCAGTTCACGTCAAATCGTCCCGCTAATCCCAGGCATGTGTGTGTGTGTGTGCGCGAGCATGCAGCCGCTTTCCGGGAGCGGTGAATAAAATGTTAAAATGTTGTTGCTCTTTTCGGGCAAACCTGCACGGTTCCAGCCCGTGTTCCCCGGTTTGGCTAAACAACTCTACGACTAGTACACCGAAATTATGTAATTTTGTTGTGTGCTCGGTTTGTTCGGTGGCTGCCAGCCAGCAGCACCAAATCCACCCGAGGCTTATCGTGGGTCCTACGAACACCTCGGTCTGCAAGTGAGCCCCGGTTTACCCGGAAGGCAGTACATCTGCATCTCTGCCACGCTGTTTTTCGTACGCGCCTTTCGTTGCATCTGATATGCAACTGCTCCGAGCGACCCCCGTGTCGGCAACACACGGCATACGGTGGCTCGTAGGTTCTCTCTCTCTCTCTCTAGTAATCCTTAAAATGAATATTCCCACACCGAACGTATGCATCGCTGGAGCAACGGCGCAGAACTAGAGCTTGACGATCTTGGAGCGCACAAACAAACGCTGTCTCGGCGGTGATGTTAATGAAGAACTGCTTATTAGTGCATCATGCTGGCTTACTGCTGCCGCTAACCGGATCCTTGCCACGGGTCGGAAAGAAACAAATTAACGCACCGCGAAGCGCACAAAAGCCCCCTTTCACTGCCAAGACGCTGGAGCTTAGCGCGAACGAAACTTTCCCGCCAACTAATTATCAAACTAAGCAGAACCGTCTGATTGTTGTAAGTTAATTTGCTAGCTAAATATGCGACTGCACGCTAAACAGGAGTTTCAGCAGTATTACGTGGCATGATGTTAAAAGCCCACATTTTTTTGTTTAACATTATGAACACTTCACCACAATGTATGTACTGAACTGGAACTGAACTGGAAATGTGTATATGAATGTATTGAAAGTCGTAATTTGGTGTAATCGAAACAATTGTTTTCAAAAATATTCGAAGAAACTCCTTTGAACTATAGAATTATGGCCAGGCTTTCTCTATATAAATTGTTATAAAAAAAACTCATCAATCTCATTATTTTCATTTTTGATACGTCTTTGTAAACCTTTGGTTTTATTTATTGTAACTTGATTATTTCCACTAAGTTTAACCTAAGTATACTATCTCGCTTCCTGTTATACCATATGTTTGATGTCCAGTTTTTTTTAACACTAACGACCAAATGGATCGCATCCTCATATAGTGTCAATGTTGGTGTCAATTGAAACCAAGAAGGTTGTTTTTGCAACTTGTCCAATAGCCGTACAATTTTATATTCCGTTTAGTTTGCGACCCTACCTCTTTCCGTTTCAAGGCCTCTTCAAGTGAAAATAAGTTTTTTTTAATAACATAAACACATAAAAAGCAATTAATTAAAAAAATGCATGAACTGGCACATACAAACAGTGGTCCATAACACACAAAAAAGATTTTTCAGATCAAAATTGAGAAACTGGCATTGTTGCTGACCCGGGCCCTTGTCCCGTTCAGTTCGTCAAGACCGGAGGGTGCCTCCGACTTAGCTTAGGGTTTTTCGGCTAGTGCTTACTTAGAGACCGGAAGGTACCTCCGACTCCAAGGAACAGACTAAATAGTGTTGGTAGACTGCTGGTTTTCAATACTCAACATTTGGTGTTCACACTACGATTGTATTGTGCGATGCATGACTATCTTTCTAAGGATACAGCAGAAATCGAGGAACAAAATGATATCAATTCCCCACAGTTTTAAGTGGAAACTCTCAGGATAGGCCATAGAAACGAATGAACACGATAGTGAAACAAAAAATACAAAGGACTAGTAAAGGACTGAGGAGAGAATAATGTGAAATAAATACAGTATCAGAACTGCTGGTGCTACTACAGCTGTTGTTGCTGCAGTTGTTAACAGAGCTGACGGAAAGCAGTTAAAGAGAATTTCGTCTACTTTCTTCACCGTGATCAATTGTACTGTACGATAACTTTGACTTCAACGAGAACATATATGACTTCAAGGAACGACTACGTTTTGTACTTACTTTGTTTGGTACATTTTACATTTTTACATTTTTATTGATATTCAGATTGCTTGCCTCGTGCGCTATGCAAAATCGTCAAAATTTAGAATACAATATTACGTTGTCGCGGTTACAATAATTTTAACACGAAGGTCCGAATACGCACTCAAAATTAAACGAATAAGGTAGGGATAGGGAATGTAAGGGAAGGTCAAACACGGGACGAAGACAAAAGGCTGGATCGAAAACTGGAGAAGGATCCGCTATGATCGAACAATTCACCTGTGGTGTTGAAGTCACATAACGCGCGTACCCAAGGATCGCACTGAGAAAAACGCGTGCAGCGTAAGGGAATAAGAAGAGGAGGACGCACACGTAAGCGGTAGGAAGGGACATAGAACAGGATGGTCGCCAAAAGGATAGGGGAGTCAATATTGGCATGAAGGATGTTGGCTATGAGGAGAATTCGAGCATGCGTAAACCGATCTCTGAGGCTGGTCAGTCCCAGTAGGCGACACCGCATTGGATAAGAGGGAAAGGTAGTGCTGGGGTTGTTTAGGAAACGCCTGACGGCAAGTCTCGTAAATTTCCGCTGCACCCTCTCCAATCTATCCATGGCGGTTACGCTTGAGGGGGACCAGACTACACAGGCATAGTCGAGGATGGGTCGAACCCAGCAGCAGTACAGCATAGGGGTACAGCATTAAGGCATAGGGGGTCACGAACCTCGCTCGCCATTCGGCTGATGAGGCCCAAGACACTGCTGGCTCTCTCAATGACTGTGTTGAGATGGTGCACAAAGGACAATTTGTCGTCAAGCCACACCCCAAGGTCCTTGACCAACGAAACGAGAGGAAGAGACATTTTTGAGATGTTGCATCTATCTAAGGTACTAAGCCAATGCACTTGAAGATTATGTAATCGTTACTTGGTGGATGCAAGTAGCCACTAGCAAGCAAATTAATCATGTAGTTTGCTTATCTGCAAACAGCATGTTAAAGTTTCAGTAGATCATTTCTCCCCACGCATAATTTCATCATGACTAATCTCGTTATGTGTTGGACCGTACTCTTCGCCAGTTTTAAGATGCAAAAGCTGTCAGTTATTGGTGAAAGTGTTTTGAGGATGAAATAATTAATGGCAGAAAGAAGCATGTATAGGTTGAACTCTCCTTATCGACGTTGAAGAGCTGCCTGTGCATGTGAATAAAGTATTGCTCACCGATGCAACAAACTGCATTTTCGATACTAGAAATGTGATCCAATGGACTTATGTGTGTACCTTATGTACGCAGTGTACAAGAGTCATTCAACAAATACTTACCCTAAAAAACAAAACATTTACAAAAATACCGATTTATTTTTCAACATAATCTCCTTCAAGCTCGATACACATTGTCCAGCGATGCTCCAAGAAGGTTTTCACGAGGGCTTCAAAATAGACGTCCGTGGTGGCGATGACCTCCTTATTGAAATCTATTCCCGGCGAGTGACTTTTTTTCGGTTTGGAAACAGAAAAAAGTCACCGGGGGCCAAATCTGGAGAGTAAAGTGGATGGGGCAGCAGTTCGTAGCGCAATTCAACCAATTTGGCCATGGCAACGGCTCGGTGGAACAGAACAACCGATCGACACTTTCGCTTCTGAAGGCTATAAAAACAGAACTAATGAAAGGAATGACTGACTGACTGAAATTTTGACAGTGAGCTACTAAGAGGATGTACGACACGGTGGTACAACTCATTTGTAATAGTAGCGCCATCGGTTGGGGAGGCTAAGTACTTGTTGAATGACCCACCCACTCAACAGTTCGATACCATCGAGCGTTCAAGAAGTTTTTAGCCTTGGTTTTCTCATCGCTCTGCTTCATCCCAAGCCGTCACCCGAATGCATCAATCGTTGCTGTAAGGGATTGAGAATGGAAGTCATCAATGAGATGCTGTCGGCGTAGGTATTGATTGAACAAGAGATCCAGATCGTCGAAAATGCTCTCTGCGCTAGTGTTAAAAGGATGTTCCATAAAATTGCATGGATATTAGAGGATACATCAAGCAAGGATGCAAGAAAATAATCGATCGATAATAGTTCAATCTTAAATCATTCAATTTGTTAGAAAATCATTCAATCATTACTAATACTAAAACTATACTAAAACAAGGCATTTTGCAGAGAACGAAAAATGAAGGAATAAATATCCAATATCCAATAACTAATAAAACAAACCAAACACTGCCGCACTGATACAAACAATTTGGAGGCTTATAATATCCTGTTCATCCCAGCCGGTTCCGGATACAAAAGGGAAAACATTGTTCAAGAAATTTGAAACCCCATTCAATAATAACGACTTTGTTCATGCGTATGATGAAACCAAAACCAAATATTCATCCACAACCGGAAGGTGTCCGAGCGAAATTCTATACTCGCCCGCACTGAAATCGCATTCGCAGTCGCATTCGGCGCATCAATGACCATAAATAACTATGTGACCCCATGCGCTTTGTGCGCCAATGTTGTCGCCCCGAAAGAAAGCCGTTTTTCGTTAAGCCTATCAGGGGGTTGGCGTAGCCTCCACTGATTATTAATAGGGCCTCCACCCGTCCGATGCCACCCTCTGCGCTGTGGTATGCAATTCTAAAACAATCCGGGGCCACCGCCGCAGCCGATAGTGCCACTGCTGGGGTTATTATTATTAGTGTTATTATTATTATTATTATTATTATTATTTAAAAGTAGAATCAATTTTTGCCCGAACAAAACTATAAATATTGTTTTGTCGCCCTGCCCGGTACGGTCCGGTGTGGGATGCGGCACAACCGGCCGTCGAAAAGAGAGCAAAGGAAATAATATTAGTGTTTCGGTACCGTTTGCGCCATTATGCGCCACCGCCTCCACGTAATCCAAAGTGACCCTTTTTGCTGTCCCGGGGCATGCGTGCATGTGTGGGGGTAACCAAACAAAAAACGAATGTAGATTTAATGTCGCTGACCCAAAGTCAACCCTATTGGAGGGTGGCTTGGTGGGCGTTCGATTGAGTGGGTAAGTCAAATGTTTCAATAAGGCTCACTCCCATTTCCTCGGGTTCCGGGATTTACGCCGAAATTCGGCACCCACTCCAACCCACTCTACTAGAATTATGCTGGTGCAGCAAACGACAGAGAGAGAGAGAGAGAACTATAAACATTAATGAACGAAAATAAACAGTCGATGAGATCGGGGCAATTGCAAAAGCTTGTACCGCTAAAACGGGAGATCGCGAACCGGAGGGAGAATGAAGCCTCGCAAGCCACCAACTATTAAACGGAAATCAGAAGAACCAAGCGAGGTATATTTTAAACTGAATTGGAAAGAACAGTGCATGAGAGTTCATCATCGGTGACGGCAAGCGCCAGAATGCACCGACCACCCAACCGACCGATCCAGGCAACGCGAGGACATGCGAGACATGAAAGGGTACGAGAATGAAATTAATTTATTTCAACTCTCTGTTGCCGCCCGGCTGCGACTACTACCGGGATCACCGGTCGTTCCCATCCCGGTGGAAAATGTGAAACGCAAATAAATGCTACACGGGGAAGTGTGATGTGTGTGGCCCAGTGTAGGTGTAATTTAACGCCCGGTTTCAGCTGCAGTTTGATTAAAATTAAAGCTCCAAGCTTGGCCCAGGACAAACGTTGCAGTTCAGTACGTCCGCACAACGGACCGCATGGTGAAAGCAATGGCATTGGTGCGTGTAAAATTCTATTATCTACTACGACTACTATGTACATACACACACAAGCGCGTTTACTTTAATTATGTCCTAATGTGCTGCGTCCTTCGTGTCGCTGGCAGAGTCGGATGTTGGCCGGAGTCCGAGTCTCACGCCAGTCCCATATTTCCCGGCGGTCCTCATTAACGGTTGTGAAAATACTTAATTGAATCCAATTTGAACCCCGTTATTAATAACGTTAACGGGCGGGCGGGGCGGTGTTGGTGTTGTTTGTCGCGTGCGACTGCGGGGAATTTATGCATATGTGGACACTTTCAATTGGCACAGCCAGTCGGCCCGGGATTAGGTTAATCGCAGCCGCGCGTTGTGTGCCCTAATCATTCGCCTGAATCACATTGATTAAGTTTATTCATTGGTGGGGATTTAATCAGCTAACCGTACGAAATGATCCTTAACCTCACGATTTTCCGTGCGACGACGCGGCTTCTAATGCGTCTTGAGTATATGTGTGTCCCGCGTGCAGCGGCGTCATTAGCTGATGGATTTATTCGTTTCGCTTTTATGAAAGCTTTGCTGCTCGCCTGGTGGACGAATGGGTAGGAATTGCAGTGCAACAAGTAGAAGTGACAGTATAGGAAATGGAGAATCTGTTCGAAATTAATACATTTTTATGTTGTAGAAGTGGTTTTACTGAGAAGAAGATGCTAAGAGATGTATACCAGTATTACATCACTAAATCGTTTTGAAGATAAGGACTCCGTGTTGATTAAATCTGTTTCTTGACTAGCCAGTTAAGACGTTTTATTTTGACGCAATTAAACGAATTGAAATTTCAGCATGTATTTGGCTTGAGTATTAAAAAAAACGAAAATGTGCGAAATGTTTGGTCCTACACACCACAGATTGTGGGTTCAAATCTCAATTGGACCTTCCCCATAAACAGAACTGACTATTTAACTGACGAGTATAATCAAGCTAAGGAAGGCCAAAAATGCTGAGGAAACAACAAAGTGACCACCGTGAAGTATCATGTCACTGTCACCGTACGAAGCGTAGTAGCCATAGACGGAATCAAGGTGAATATTTGAATGATTGCTGACATGAAATATCCCACATTGTGTTTTCAGGTTTTGATCCAGCAGAATGCTGAATTAACTTTAAACACTTGACATCCTGCCAACAAGAAGTGGCAGCCCAAGGCCATCGAAAACTGTCTGAAGACTGGACAACCAAAAAAACGTTAAAGTATATTTTTAACATATTTTCTTTTTAATATTACACAATCAAATTACATATACTGAAGTTTTATTATTATTATTTGGTTATATACAATTAACAGGAACAGATTTGAGATAAACTGTGAGAAAGAGGATTAGCTTTTCAACTAGGTATAAAGAAACATTTCATACTTTTGCTACCATTGGACCCTAACCACTTCCTGGATTTCCTTGCATGTTATTCTTAGTGGAATTGTAAAATATGAGTAAAGCCAGAGGAACAGAAATTAATGCAATGATGAGAGATGCAGGGTTGACGAGGCCATAAATTTCTGCTCTTCAAATTTATCTCCTATATGAACTTTTTGGATTTTCGCGAACTCTTTGGTTTATATTCTCCACATTCTCCCTCACCTGTTTTTCTCTTTTCTCCCGTTACGTTTCGGTTTTTATCTAATTTATGGTTATCCAGTCGTTCTAACATTTAATTTGGATTAAATGTATATTTATTCGCACTTGATCTGATGGTTTTAATTACAAATGTAATTACAAACTGGAAAAATTACACGTACAGTAACGTAGAGTTAAAGTAACGTGTAGTTTGGAGCAATAAAATCATTTAACATTTACGGTCAAATGGATTGAATACTCCTTTCGTGCAAATCGAGGTTTCAAATGACACCTGGAAGGATATTTTTGGCATTTGTTGACCGATTGAGCTGAATTTTTCACCAGTTGTGTGCTAATTATTCTAGTTTTATAATCCGTTGAGTTTGTTCCTTTACCTTTTCTCGTTTTCTCTTCCGACTGCAACTAAAAATCTGCCGACGTCAAATTTTTAAAAGCCTTGAACACTATGCGTAAAAATTTCCAGAGCCCAATTCCATACACCGGGATATAGGAGCAGTGGCCTTCAAAAACAAAATCTCAAAAAAATGATAAAAATTGTGGAAATAGCATCACTATATATATCGACTCCCTCTGTCTCTTCATAGAGGTGTGACTATGAAAAATCTTAAAAACCGAAAAAAGTTTTTTTTCTATAATATAATTAGAAAATGCATCAGTTATGTCTTGAGAAACCACAATGCACAAAACACGAGCAAAAACATGTATTTTCTTTATTTATATGTACATGTTTCAACTCCTATTTCTTGTTTTTGAGTTATAAAGTGATGTCAATCGTACAATTTTTATCAAAAAATTCTGATTTTTTTTATTAAGTTCTGGATTACTGGCTCTAAATACCAGTACAAGGATTTCCGAAAATTTTTACGCATAGTTTATAAGGTTTAAAAAAAAACGTCGGTGCACTTTTGCATTCAGCCGATTTTCTTTCTCATTATTCTCCTGCGCTATACCAGCGCCATCTAGTGTCCGGAATCTCAACGAAAATATCGTAAATATCGTTTTCCAAGTGACTGTTTTGATTTGATTTGCAACTATTTCCTATGTTTCGCAATGCCAACTTCAGTTTCGTGTGATTATGTTTTCCCACTTTTATTCGATGCTTACACTATCATACAACAGATGGCGCTTTTTACAACTAACCTTATAGGGCACTATAGGAAATGATAATCGAATTCGGTCAAAATTTGGCTCTTCACACCAATAGCGAGAAATCGTCTCCTAACTCAAGTTTTTTTTTGTTATTCCTTGTATTGCTAAAAAGCGTATGCTAGTGCTGAAGTTTGATTTATGCTTGAAAATGCCACATAAAGTGGAATTCGATTACACGTTCACACGAGTCGAACTTTTGGTGACGAACCTCACGCACACTTTTACTGGATAACCTTTTCTGATTGAAACAGACTGAGCGAACATAGCTCGACTCATTAAAACATTGACAAAAAAGGTTCACAGTTCGTAAAAATTCGAGCAGAGTTCGACTCGTGTGAACCCATCTATTGAAGACGATTAAAAACAATAGAAGCACTACACTTCGGATACTTTACATTTTTTGTTACTTTGCAAACACATTATAAACAGCATTGAAAAAATAATTACAAAATGTCTGTTTACTCTAAAAAATAAACACATTTTTTCGAGTTGAGCAAAAAAAAACAAAACAAAAGTCTGAGACATTAGACATGGTGTTATTTGTATACTGAGCATAAGCCGATTAAGAACACTATAGGGCCTATTATGAAACTCAAACGGAAGAGTCTAACGGAAAATACGAATCTTCATTGTACCGTAGTTTCAAACATAATGCAAAACTAAAATCCAAATATGAATTTTGCCATGATTAAACATTCTATAAATCATGTCCCCAAGTTTGTAAAAAATACTTAACATCAATTATTTTCCGTTTTAATACATAGGTATTGTTGGAGACTTTCCGTTTGAGTTTCATAATCGACCATAATATCACCATTAATTATGCTAACATTGCAAGTGCTTTTTAATAATTACTTTGTGGAAAAGTTATTATAGAAGAAAATAACTATCTACGTTTGATCTTCAGTACATTTTGCAAAATTATATTCGCCAAAAATTTGCATAAAGTAATAAAAATAACAACGGGAATGATGTTCCAAAATCCAACTTCTATACCTTTTTTTCATCTGACACTAATGACGTCGACGATCGTTAAGCCGTTCAAAATTTTTGTTATTTTTTTCTTTTCTCCACAACTGCCGCACGTGATCTCCCATTTTCGTTTTTTCATAAAGTAGGCGTCGGTGACCCATTCTTGCAAAGGACGCTCGTATTGAACGAACAAAGAAAAAAGTTTTTTTAATGGCAGCAGAACAAGATAATAATATTTAGGTAAGATAGGCCTAGCAAAAAGCAATTTCAAACAATTTATTTAACTAACAATTGTGTTCCCCACAGCTGTTTCCGCGGGAATCAACCCAACCCAGGGGGAAACGTGCTTCACGTGCAAGACGAGTAACGCGGCTTCCTGTATCCGACCCTGCTGACTGTCATAGACTCCAAAACTGTTTGTCCAGTTTCAAATCGTGGTGTACTCTAAACTGCATGTGCGTTAACGTCGATAAATGTGTTGCTATATCGTTTTCGAGAAAAAGATCTCCGTATTTGTTTAGTTACATGATAGAAGACAGCTTAGTTCCCCGAACCGATGATGTGCGTGATCTTGGTGTCCATTTAGATTGTAAGTTATCGTTTGAGACTCACTATGAGCTGACAGTTTCAAAAGCGCTCCGTTTGTTAGGATTTACATATACTGCGTGTTAAAAACTCTTTTAGTCTAAAATCTCTTTACTGCGCTATAGTGCGACCGGCATTAGAATTCGCTAGCTTACTATGGACACCAACACAGCAATATAGAATAGATAGAATTGAATCTGTTCAGAGAAAGTTGTCACGTGTTCTCTTTTGTCGTCTGCCATGGTTTCTTGAATCTACTTAACCTGATTACCGTACTAGGTGCCTTCTGTTCTGACTTGAATCTCTGCAGCATAGACGAATGACGGCCCAGTGTCTATTCTTAAGCTACATAAGCTGATAAGCGGTTCCATCGACGCCCCGTCTATTCTAGAAAACATAAATTTTCTGGCACCTAATAGGTTTCTTAGACCACGATCTGTACTGAGGAACGATTTAAGATCGACTGAATTCGGATCCAGTGATCCTATCACTAAAATGACAAAAACATATAGCCCGCTAAGCAGTACTGTCGGCTTCAGTGTATTTTTCTTTGTGCGTTATTAAATTGTCAGGATCTATGTTCAATAGGGTTCGATTAGGATTAAGAAATTTATATTATGTGGGCCGCGATTGGCCAGATAACGGCAATAAATGAAATGAAATGAAACCCGCCGCCGGTATCGTCGGGTGTTGCTGCGGGGGGAGCGGCGGTCACAAGCAACAACTGAATCGTACGTCCGTTCACCAACCCGTCGCCGCCCATACAAGGTGCAAAAGATAATTTCGTACGGAAAGCCGAAATGCGGGAAAACGTATAAGAACAAAAACAAAATAATAATAATAATAATAAACAATGGAAACCCCGAGGGACGAGAACATTGTAAACAAGATATTCAATTTCATGAAAAATTATGAAGTAGTAAATGTTAGTAGTGTTTTAATTTGCACATTATGCTAAATCACGGCAAGCGATAAACGCATTATTAATCCGTTATTTTTTCGTCATGGGAACTGCAACCTGACCAGTTACAGACCTTCCTTTTATGGTTTCTCTTAACTTCAATACACCCGTAGCCATCAGTCCAATTGCTGTACAAGACAACATCTTGTAGTGTATGAAGTTATGCTTCAAGTTTTTTGAGTTCATGTTGTCTACCATATGTGATAATGAATACTTACGTCCTTAATTACATGCTTACTAAATTCATCGTGCAACGTTTCGGTAACGGTAACGGTTATTATAAAATATTGGCTCTGAAATGTTTTCGTTCAGATGAAACGATTAAATTGAAAGGAGGCAAAACAAAGTAAACTTGGACTCTCTTCCATTTATACGTGTGCTTGTTTCTTCCATTGATACGTGCACGGCGTCGTAGGATGCTGGAAGTATCGCGACTAATCACCAGCAGCAAACACCGACCTCGCGAGCAGAAACATGATGACCGCGTCGAAAACATTACATTGCGCGTTGTGACGGGAGTGACGAGTTAACAGAACAGTTTACCTATCTGTTGCACTTCTGTAAAAATGACCAGATGAGGCATACGTCTTCCTGAAAATATTGTAAATATAACTAAAAACAAGCGTCTGCTATGCTATGCGGTACGTGCAAAACACTTTAACAAAGTGTTTGATTATCATTATCACCATCTATTTGGCAGCGGCATGTAATGAGCTCGTTGATTGGATCAAGTAGTGCATTGCTTAGCAGAGATCCCACTACTGCACTCTCTTATTTACTATTGAACATGGCAAGGCGGCGAGACTCTTGTATTGGACAAATATTCATAGCATCAATGCGAAAACGAAGTACCTGCTTGCAGGAGGATCTGACCGTGCAGGAGAATCTGCCTGAGGAGTAGAAGATCATGACGGAGATCGGGCGCAACCGCGGATGGAGGACCGCAGCCAGAGAACGAGTATCCAGGATATCGTTTGGTGACCAAGCCATGTTAGAATAACTTGCTCTACTGTGAACGGGTCAGAAAGAGAAAAAAAAGCGTCTGACGGGGTCAGACGTTGAGCAGACTAACCTGTAATATTTACATAGCGTCACTGAAAATTCTCACTGTTATTCGTTTCATCCATAAGAGCCTGGATGGTACTTACCACGCGAAACGACGGGTTTGATCGGGCTGTTCCGAGGCTATACCAATTGTATGTAGAATTGCTTCTATACGCCCGTGAATACATCGAAAGCGATTGGTGCGCTTGGGACCAGTTCTAGTCCGATATCAATTTTGCCTCCTCCAAGCACATGGCCATCTGCAGCACCTACTTCCAGCACAAACCTCGTTTCAGCTACACCTGGAGATCACCACAGCAGA
>KB672880.1:412172-439623 GCA_000349145.1 Anopheles dirus | reverse complement strand
TTCCGGAGACGGATGGAGGCCGTAATAGAAGCCGAGGGCGGATATTTTGAATAAAATGAATAAAATACATGGTAAGCTACTTGTTGTGGTCACACATGCGATCGTGTGGGACCCGTGCCTAGTACACTGGGGTACTAGGCTTAACACCACTCGTGAGTGACTACCGTCACTCGTCGATGTGTGTGTGATCGAGGTCGCAAGATCGTCGTACTCTCTTCTCTGCCAGCGGTCGCCAAGTGAGGACGTCGAGCGGGTCTCCGTCCCTTTCGTTTATTCCAGTGTAAGACTTTAGTGTTGATTGTATAATAAAAGTATTATAACGTTTTGTAGAAAAGTGTCCATAAAATACAACGGTAGTTGAGAAATACAACACTACTATTTCTAAAACAAAAAAAAAATCTCCCCGATGATTAATTTTGCCATAAAATTTTTTTGTCTTTCTCCGTAGGTGACTGTCCAAATTATCCCGAACGCCCTATGTAAATGTATAACCATGTTGTTACCCTTGCGACTAACAAAAACGGTGATTGGATTGCATACGAACCAACAAAACTCAACGAAATAATTACAGTACAACAAGGCGTATACTCCGCAGTAAACAACAAGACAGCCTATTGATACAATTGCGTTACAAGATTTACAAGGTATATAATTTTAAAATAAGATTAACAATATCGAAACTGGTACCCCTTTGTCAATCCAATCACAATCGAAAATTACAAAAGAAATATAGAATGAAATTGTTCGAACAAACCATCTATCTGCACTAGAGTATGATCAACTTTTTCATACCATCCTTTAACATCTGGATGTGTAAATCCAAGCGAAAAAACTTTTCAAGAACTCGTCCCGGTACTGTGACGTATTGTAAAATAATGCTGATGAACAAATTAATGAGCTATTGCAGAATGATATCATAACCTATTCGACTAACCCATATTCTTCTCCGACATGGGTGGTTAAAAAAGTGGTTTGACGTTATTTTCGAGTTGTAAACGTCAAAGTCGCCTGGAGTCGCGCTTGGAGTTGCGCTTCATGCAAACGGGCTTTAAGATATGTAACGTTCACAAATACGAACAGAAGGAGTTCGAATTCGCCTGGCCTGGCGAAACGCAGTGAGGAAAGAAACGTGATGAGATAGTAGAACCTATCGAGAAGTCAAAGAGAAAGGACAGCAAAGCAATACAGAAACAGACGCAGAAAAGCCAGTGAAAGTAGGAGTAAAATATGTAACCCAATATAATACAATGTGGAAATATTGTTCCATAACCTTGCCCAACGAAAACGGTTAACGAAAATTCATCCCAATAGCCTTATACCATCAAAATTTCACCTCTAATTCTCTCTTTCACCTCTATTTCACCACCTTATTGCCTCTAAACCTTTTGAACGGATGCACATATACATCAATCAATTAATCAAATTAAATTTTCTTTGACTTGTTGATGCGTTTTCAAAGTACAGATGTATTCGGCACTATCACTAACTATCCGCACTAACACTTCCGAAAGTAACGGTCAAATGGAAAAACCCCGTGTACACAACCCTTGAAATCCTTAATATCAACAATAACATTGCTGAAAAAAATAATATCTCCGTTTCCTTGTACAATAATTATGCACACTCCTCAACCAACTACACCGCAAACGAAATTGTCTTCAACAATTCCGATACGTTTAAACCTAATAATAACGAATTATTTAGGAAATTCAAGGCTTATTTCTAAAAGCTGGAATGCCACAAATCAAACGAAACAACCATATAAAAGTTCCTCCAAATATAAAATAAAATTTATAAGTATTAGTGATTGTTAACGTCAGAAACAGTTAGATCACAGAACAAAAGCCACGAGTGAAGAAAATGCAGGATAAAACTTTTATGAACACGAAAGGAATCAAAAGACACAAGAACAAAATTAAACGTATTAGGTCTTAACAGGAAACTATTTTTCCTTCTTTTCAGAATTGCATTGAAAATCCTGCTTCAGAAACCTACATCTAAGAATAACAAAATATGAAATTTCAACAAACACCAATAACACCAGCTACAATAATTGTAATATTATTTACATTGCAAATTAATTACCAGGAAATAGATATCAGCACAAATAGCAAACATCAAGTTCGTACACTCGGTAAACATAAACATATAAAAAACAGTAACACGAAAATTATGTTCTGTTATATAAAATATGAATAATAATGTTTAAAAAAAACATCGATCGACTAAATGCAAAAGTATTGTACTCATACCTCATGCAAATCAAACCCAAATTTCGTACAACTAGGAGCCTAGAGATCTTACGAAACACTTGGAAGTTGATCGCGGGAACTTCCCGATGACGCCCTAAAATTGTTTGAACCGAAGTTTGCATGTAGTAAAGACATGCTCTTCTACATTTTAAACAGCCCACAAATAGAAAAGGAAGAATCGACATTACTGAAAATATACCCACTGAACGGTAACAATTCTGTACTGACAACGGTCCAACGTCTCTGATTAAAAATAAGGCAAACTTCTACGCATCGACGAATCCCAAAGAGTACGTACAACGCGTATGAAGATTTAATGAATATGTAGACGAATGTGCAACAAACCTGTTGTCCGGTTGAGAGGAAAGCTTCTACAATTCCACCCACACAGAAGAAGCCTACATCGATCTTATAGCCGATGGGCTCATACTACTAAACAACGGACAGCAACAGTGTCAAACTAACGTCGTATGTGAGACCGATACCAAAACACTAGATGGAAATTTTCTACTCAAATTTTCCAACTGCAACATTTTCTAACTGCAACTAACTGCAGCACGCAAACCCTACTCTTCTAAATTCATCATCAGCTAATCAGAGCCACTATGGGGAGCAATCCACATAACACCCACGGCAATTGGAAACAACACCAACAAGAATTAACGATAATGTATGTTAACCACATAAGCGAAATGATAGAACACATTTCATCTGGAATTTACAAAGAGGAATCTACCTCGAGGGCACACCGCCATCGCGACCCCCAGAATGCCGATCACCGAAAAAGTACAATTTTTCAACACTCACCTCTTCCACATTCATGGCTCCCTAATAATAATTGGCACACAAAACACGAATGAAATATCCAAATATAGCACGTTATCAATTTACTCGCTAAAATGACTTTATTTTTTATCAGACACACACTCAAACGTGTGGTTGATTTTGTGCAAGAAAATTACAAAATGGCCGCCTTTTGTGTGATATTTTTTCTTCAATAGGATTGATTGACATATTGATTTTGCCTCGGATGAATGACAGATGTGATGATTCCCCTGTATATATCTTGTGCAAGCCGTTTTAGAACAATGTGTTTTTTTTTGGGAAATAAGTGTGACCAACGCAAAGTTTGCATTAACGAAGTTATCAGAAAATGTGGAACATTTTCTGGATCCCTAAATTCACATAATCATACGTTAATAAGGAATAATGGTAGCGACACAGATAGATCCCCCCCCCCATACCAAAATTGATACATCACTGGAAACCAAGTTCGGCAAATGTGATGAAAATACTTACCATCGATTCAGCAGCAATTAAAAATTATCCTATTTTATTATTCTAATACCGATTAGCTTTGATCAAACGTAAAAAAAATATGAAATTTAAATTGAACTTCTTGACTGTCAAACGACTGCTCAAATTCGGTTTCCAGTGATGTATCAATTTTGGTATGGGGGGGGATCTATTTGGGTTGCTACCAGAATAATATATTTGTACTAATATCACCGCTTTATGATGCGATATGCCTATGTCCCGGAGCCATGACTGTTTGTTTGTTTTGATTTTGGGCTGTCATTGTGGAAGTTGTGTAAATATGCTAAGCCGGTATTATTTTCCAATATTTTGTTATTTTGTTGTAGATATGTATTTATCGAACGTATTATTTCTACTCTTCCTACCTTTCAGCTTGAGTCGGTGATTTTCCACCTATTCGTTACGGCGGCTCTAGACGAGCATTTTGGTGCTCGCGCCGCGAGCCGCGAGCAACGATTTTGTTCTAAAACATCTGCCAAACTGACATGATTTTAGAACAAATTATGTCAAAAATCCCGATTGTCGCGGAAATTTTCAGGTGGTCGTCTGAGTACCGAATGTCACAGATTTCTTGCGCGAGCTGTCATTGTGTCATGTTTTCTCATATGTACGTACGTGTTTAATATCCATTTTGTAAAATGTTGAAGCGCTTCTTCGTTTTTTCCACTTTGGATCCGCAAACGCGATTTGCCGGTATCCCTTTCACAAGGCAAATAGTAAACAAACCCAATTTGACAGCTTCAATGATTTGTCGCAGAATAAATTGGCGCGGCGTTGTGGGAAATCGACAACGCCGCGACTTTCAGTTTTGCGACAATCTGTACTAAAACCATGTCAGATTGACAGATGTTTTACGGCGCGTCTAGACCAAGGTATATGCATTTACCAGGTAGAATTGTTCAGAGCAATTTGACATTTCTGAGCATGACATATGACGCCCTCGGGCATAGCGGGTGGTTGGGATGGTGGAACGACCAGAGCGTTGCCCACAATGGCGCCCTCAAGAATCGTTAAAAATTCACCTTCTATATGTAAACACCTTGGTCTAGACCAAGGAGATATATAGGAGGTGCCGACATGTAAAACATTTGGTCGCCGTGAAAGAGTGAAACGGGGATTGACCACAGTTGTCAAAATTGTACCGTACGCAAGGAGATATATAGGAGGTGCCGACATGTAAAACATTTGGTCGCCGTGAAAGAGTGAAACGGGGATTGACCACAGTTGTCAAAATTGTACCGTACGTGTATGTTCTCTGTCCCACTACACAGCCGTTTTGACAGCTGAGGTTAAATTGCTAAAAAAAAACGGTCGATCGCTATGACTACACCTCCTATATATCTCCTTGGTCAAGACGACCACTTTGGTGCTCGCGCCGCGAGCCGCGAGCTACGATTTTGTACTAAAACAGCTATCATTTAACATGGTTTTAGTACAATTTCTCGCGGCTAACTGTCAAACCCAGGAGGTCACGGAGTTGTAAATTTTCACAACGGCGCGACCCTAGCGAAGCGCGAGCTGTCATCCTCGTTCTGAAATTGTATATGTTCACAACTTAAACTGAAATAATTGATTGTGCAAGTGTCTGTAGCTTTGTTTTAAGTTCAGGTAACAATATTAACTGGACTTTTAACAAAAAAAACCTAGATAGATCGTGCTAGTTTGATGGCTCGCGCAAAAAATGTGCGACATTCGGTTTCTAGACGACCACCTGAAAATTGCCGCGACAATCCGGAAAACCACGTCAGTTTGACAGCTGTTTTAGTACAAAATCGTCGCTCGCGGCTCGCGGCGCGAGCTCTAAAGTGGTCGTCTTGAGCCGCCGTATTACCTGGATCTCAGGACGTTATTCAGACGTGTAAAGCCAGCTTCACGATACTGATCCCAGAGCACAGCCTCAGCTGTCATCCAACATGTGTAGTTTGACTGTGATGACAGTTTGCATGACTGGCTGCTACTTGGGACCATCGTTCCCGATTGTTCTCGATTTTTACAAAGAAGTTTTTTTTGAAGTGCGGAAGGGAAAGAAGGGAAAATACGATTGACGGTAAAGCAAGCGAAGAAAAACGTGTCTCGACTTTACCACAGCGGTGAGTTGTGTTTTTCCAGAACAAAGCGCATTACTAGTGCACGGTGCAAAACATCTGTACAAAGAACTGCGAAGAAGCAGCGCGTGTTTGTGTGGAGAGGAGTGGTATTTGCTCGCTTACGAGTCTCAATCTTTCACCGGGTGTTTCTAACCCCTCAGCGCACGCATCGTCCAACGCTCAACAGTGTCGTCCCCGCAGTGAAGACCGCACACCGATTGCAAAGCAAAAAAATGGCCTCGACCGAGGAGAACCTTCCGGCAAACAAGCAGCTCGCGCTGAAAGAAAAGGATCTCGGCAATGCGGCGTACAAAAAGAAGGACTTCGACACAGCGCTCCAGCATTACCGCACGGCTTTGACGCATGATCCGACGGACATAACATTCCACAACAATATTGCGGCAGTATACTTCGAGCAGCACGAGTTCAAAAAATGCATCGATGAGTGCGAGAAGGCCGTTGAGGTCGGTCGCGAGAACCGTGCGGATTACAAGCTCATCGCGAAGGCCTTCACGCGCACCGGTAATGCGTTCCGGAAGCTGGAGGACTACAAATCCGCCAAGACGTACTTCGAAAAGTCGCTCTCGGAGCACCGGACCCCGGAGGTGAAATCGCTGCTGAGCGACACCGAGAAGAAGATCAAAGAGATGGAGAGACTAGCGTACATCGATCCGACTAAGGCGGAGGAGGAGAAGGAGAAGGGCAACGAGTATTTCAAGCAGGGCGACTACAGCACGGCCGTCAAACACTACTCGGAAGCGATCAAGCGCAATCCGGACGACGCGAAACTGTACAGTAACCGTGCCGCCTGCTACACGAAGCTGGCCGCCTTCGATCTGGGCCTGAAGGACTGCGAAACCTGCTGCCGGCTGGACGAAGCCTTCATCAAGGGCTGGATCCGCAAGGGCAAGATCCTGCAGGTGATGCAGAAATCCTCGGAAGCGCTCACTGCCTACCAGAAAGCCTTAGAGATCGATCCGAACAATGCGGAAGCGCTGGAGGGCTACCGAGCCTGCACGATGGCCGTGCACGCCGACCCGAAGGAGGTGTGGAAGAAGGCCATGAACGACCCGGAGGTGCAGCAGATCCTGAAGGATCCGGCGATGCGCGTCATCCTCGAGCAGATGCAAAGCGACCCCAAGGCGGTGCAAGAGTAAGTAGTGGCCACCGCTGGCCAGAATCTGCGTCCATTGCTCGGCTCGCAGATGCTAATCTTCCGTTTAAACACTTGTACCTTTCCAGACATCTCCAGAATCCTCAGGTAGCTTCCAAAATCCAGAAACTACTCGAGTCTGGCATTATTCAAATCTACTGAACGCGGCTTCTCGAATGTGCAACCGAAAGAGGGCAACAACACACGACACATGCGGCATCATCTCCCTTCAGTCTACTAGAAACGGGCCGAAAATATCTTACGAGTGACGAACGTGCAAGAAAGAGTCAGTGTGCCAGTGTGTGGATGACCGATCGAAAGGTCGAGACTTTTCCGATGGTGGTGAATTGAATCATTGCTCCCGCTTTCCGCGCGCGCGTTTCCCTCTTGCTTTGCTCTTTGCCGTTGCACCACAGTCAGTGTAAAATCCGTTTGTCACATCGAGTTTTTTAATTTGCTTTCCCGTATCCACTATGTATCCTCCGCGCGCCTTGCCGAGTGCCGAGCAGCGCAGTGTTTCGTGATTCAGTTTTATTCAAATTCTTATTACTGGCGTTAATGCAGGCAAAGGCATCGCAATATAACTCCTTTCCCCTATCACGCCCCGCATGCAACAGAACTCGATCGTACTATTATCGTATCGCATTCAGAATTGCCTAAGAACAACGGTTAATAATAATCCGACTAAGCTCTAGGGTACGTAAGCATATTACTAGTAGATTCCATAGAAGTAAATCAAACAAACCTATGTAGGAAGGAGTGCGTGTGTGAGTGTGCGTGGTAAGCAGAAATATGTGCAAAAACGAAGTGAATGGTCATCAGGCGATGAGTAAAATTGAAAATAAAATATTTCTACAACTAAACTTGCGCGCAGAGCAGTAAACATTCGTTCGGTGTTTTCTTTTCTTCTTTCTTTTCGTCCCATGCGCTTCTTAGATTGCAGGTCTCCTCGGCTTGCTATTCACAAAATACGATGACGGTTCTGAAATGGTGCCAGCATCGAAGCAGGCCCCGGATGCGCATATTGCGCCGTTGGTTTCCGAGGGTGGTACGAATTTTCCAACAGCGTCAACAGTATGTTTCACTTCCCGGGGTGGGTTGCTCCAATCGGAGGATGCAATATAAATGCTGTTGGTGTTTGTATTTGCCGAGCGTGATGCTTATTGCAAAATTAGTACAAGCCATCAATCACCGGCGTTCCAATTCCAAGCACCGTACACTCAAGGGTTAACTTTTCCTAGTGCTTGAAACACATGCTCAGAGATATAGGTATTGATTTTACTCATTTTATCTATTGCCGCATAAGGCGGATTCAAACGAGAAGACCTGGTTTCTTCGAGATCCTATCTTGAAAATTTAATCGGCATACGACTTAACCTGAAGGATGGTTCTTCCGTAGCATTGAGGATCGTTGACGGATGGTTCGTTAAAATGGCACTATCTTAGACGTTGTTTCTACTCGGTGTTGTACTTACGTTCTGCTTACATGCCAAGTGCTGCCTGCCTGTTGCCGAAAATCCCGCCCATTCCCGCAGAATACTTCCTCCCACTCTTATAACAGTCCAAATTTCATCACGGAACCTGTTGTCCGGTGTCATTCCAATGACATAACCAACCCGCCAGAGCCAAGTATCTGTAGTGTGGGAGTCTGGCAATTTAATTGTTATCTTAAAATATGGCACTTACCTATTTACCAGGGGCTACAGTTGCTTAACGGTCTTGAAGTGATCCTGACGCAAAAGATTCTGCGTCTCAGCTTGGGTTGCTGCTCATGTGAAAGACATGACAGGACTTTAATAAGAAGACCTGAAATCATTGAATTTACCATTTTGAACCGGAAACTGCTTTAAGAGAATAAATGATCACGTGAAGATATAATTGCAACATTTTAATCCCAGGCGATGTGTACATGAATTGTAAATATTCGAAAAACATATCAAGCAATGTGTTTTTATATTAGGTTCTATGTTTTTGGGTTATTTCTTTTCCAGTTTTGTTTTAAATTCTCATTGGTTGAAGAAAACAGTGCCAAGCTTTTTGAGAAATTTAGCTACTGAACATAGGAGAACATTCTAGATTCTAGATTTGATAGTGGTTTCGTTTTCTCTTCTAGATCTCTCCACGATCACAAGCTCAAGGCGAGCCTATGAAAGCAAATCGTTTGTAATTTATCGTTTCGTTTTCAACAGAAGAGAACATAACAAAACGCACTTATGTCACCTAATAAATATTAAATAGTATTTTTCTTTATTTACGACCTTTGAAACATAGTTAGCGCATTAACATGCTGTCAATGCGTGTATGTATATAAAGATGAATCGTATATGCTTTCATGTTCCTCCTGCCGTCGTACTCGTCTTCATTTCGCCATCGTTTTCACATTATGACTACACGCTACAGAGAGTATCGGTTTGCTAAACAACCGTTTGCCTTTTTGTTTTGGATGCATATTTAGTAGGAGTGGTTTGTAACTTTGCTTCATTTTTGCTATAACGCTACGGTATTTCTCTTTCTAAACTTTTTAAATTGATATATCGAGTTAAAATCTTGCAGCCAGTGCTGGCATAAACGTACGTTTTTCTTCACAACAATTTGTTCGTTTATGTTCTCTGAATGTTTCCAATTTGCCTATCGTTATCTAGTCATAAGTGCAAGCATGCTGGCGGGTCCCTCCTGCAAACCCTCGTCGGGGAGGGGGGGTTCGATTTGTGTTTTGTTCGTATCACACCGTATATTGTTCGTGTGCATTTCGCTAACGTCTCTGCCAGAGCACATTTATCAAAAATCTCCATTTGCAGGATCTGCAGCACGATGCCAGAGTTTAAAAGCGCAACTGTTAGCTAAATCTCACAGGACGGATTCTGGTAAAACCCACCCACGGTAAGCCGAACGAAGAACGTGACGGTCTTGTTCGCTCAGAAGCAAACGACTAAAAAATCGTTTTAACAATATAAAACGTACGCACGTTGCACGATCGCAGAAAACAGGCGCAGCAAAACAACCGTCGAACGGCAGTGTAACTACCAGTAGTGAAATTGAGCGCAACCAAAGAAATAAAACACTCACCACCACTTGCGAAAAGAAAGTGGAGTTGTTGCAAATTAAGGCACAACCCGAGCTAGTAAGAATGTTCGTGATCACGTTGTTCATACGATTCTCCATTGTGCTCGGTAAATCACAAGCGTGTTGGTTTTAGCTCATCTAGTACAGGCATTTCATTGTGGAGTAATTTTGCGTGCGAGTTAAACCGTTATTACTACATTTTATTCCTTCGACGTATTACCACTGTACTTAAACACCATACAACAGAGGATAAAAACGTCATTGTTTGCAGCATGGTTTGAAAATGAGCAGCATAGTGCAGGGTACAATCGAATCGCTCCTATTATTTGCCGTCCTCCGATCTTCTCGCTCAATTTGTGATCGACACGCTTCGCTAATTCGTTCACTCTATTCATCTAAAGAAGGCGAATGTTTCGTCTCAACACATATTCACAATTGTTTGCTCGCTATCACTTATAGATATAGTTGTAGATCCTTGATCCAGGAGTAATTGATGAACCGACGACAGAAAACGTTTGTGTATGCTATTTAAATTGGTTTTGTTTTACTTTTGTTACTTCTTTTCTTTAGTCTTCCTTCTTCGGGCAGCTCTCGAGTGAGCGTTCAGGTCAGTGTTTATGGAACTTTAAAGAACGATAGAACGACGGGGTTTTGATTATTATGCATTTTCTCGATATTATTCGGTAAAACGTGTGTAGACGCCACTAGTTTGATACTCTCCGTGTCGCTTGACTTGTTGCATCATCTACTGCAAATCCAATTTTCGTAGTAGGTACAGCTGGTTGGTGTTTTCGTGCCTGTTTTTCTTTTATCGCTTGCTTGCCTGCTTGCGTGCACAGCTTATTTGTTTTGTATTGATATTTAGTCGCACTGCAGACAGAGATTAAAAATATCCTTCCCTTCACATTAGGTTCTTTGTTCATGATGTAAGGCCACATAAGCGTTTTCATTGATTTCGCCCGCAGGCTTTTGCACACCCAGTAGTTCCGGTATAGCGCTCTTCGAGCGAGTTAGTTAGTGCTTTCCCTTACGTTATTATGGATGCCGGTTTAGCTCTATAACGGAGTTTGGGTTAAATTGAGCTCGCATTACTTCTTATTTGAATTCTCGCCATCATCGTTCCACCACCTGAAAACCGCGTTTGTGTCGTTTGCTACACTTTTCGACTACTAGTACACGCTGTATTAGCCGGCTCGGGTATAAATTGTTGAATGTGAGAGGAAATATTACGGGATTAAAACGATTCTGATGTTTTCAAGCGCTGCATTGCACGCCGCCTACTGGTAGTTTTTGCGCGCTACCCCATTTCCGTTCCTAGGAGGAGCCCAATAGCGTATGCATAGAACGCGGGGGATTTGAAGTAGAGTTATATGAGGACAGAAAACTTCTTAACATTTATCACTAATACTTCCGTGCTGTATCACTTGTTTCCCCGTTGTATCTCTAAGTGCCACCGACAATGAGCGTAACAATCGCACGTTCTTTCCTTCAATCGCGTCTTTCGAATCGCACATTCCTACAACCATTTGTGCTGCAGGAGAAGGCTTCAGTATGCTGATTAGAAAGCGGAACAGATGAATGGATTTGATTTATTTATCGTTTCTTTGTTTAATTTATGGTCTCACTTTCCTCTTTCCATTAGTTTGTTCTCGTTCGATTTGATCGTTAGGTTTAAACTATTGGCCACTAACTTGCGCAACACTATGAACAAACATTTTAATAACAAAAAGTTGACAGTTTTTCCCTCTTCACGTAGAAACATCTTCGCTATTGTAACAGTTTTGCAAACACCGCGCGCAGGTCGAAGAAGTGTCCATCTTTTAAATTTCGTGTGTTAATTTTCATTTAAAAAATTAACCGAAATGTTTTGCAATTAAAATCCACATTCACACGCCGCCATCGGTAAAACTGACTAATAGCATGGGTCATTCTCCCGCACGAATATCCAATTTTGAACTGGTACTCAAAATCGATTCTGCAGAAATGTGTGTTTAAAAACTCGTTTGAACGCAGAACGCATCGATGCTCCGCCGTACCGCTGCTGCTACAAGAAACCTGCGAGAAAATGAAACCTCTCGTGCAGTTTTGGGTGATGCTTTTCGCCATTTATCGATTCCGTCCAGAATGTATCACTTGTGTTTTGTTTTGTTTTCACTTCGTAGAGAATCCAACCAATTAGGCGAGTGAAAGCCAAAAGCCCTCGTAGCTGTTTCCTACTGCTTTCTGCGTTTGCGGACACCACTAACAATCATCATGTCATGGGTTAAATAAATGGTGCTTTTTGTTTGTGTGTTTGTGTTTTAGCAAATGATATCTATACGCTAAGCTTTTAGATAAAATCTATTTGTTGAATGTATCGGTTGTTTATCATGTGTAATTAGTTTAAATTAAAATCTATGTACAATTTCTAAACATTTATACCGTGGTATATCTGTCCCGTTGGCGCTCTATCGCTCTATCTGCAGTTATTTCGCCGTGCTCTCGATTCCACGGTGCTTTCCATAAACTCTTTCTATGTGAAACAACGAAGCACATTAAACACACATACAAACACTTTTTTGTAAAATGTATAATTTACTATCTATACACGGTCCGCCCTATGAAGCTACTCATAAGAAAGGATTATTCGAGTTGCCTGCTGTAGTACCGGCAGCCTGTGGAAGGAAGAAAACATGGAAAAAATGAGAACAAGGTCTGTGAAGAAACCGAACAGACATTTACCATAAATGGATTTCCGAAATTTGCAAAGTGGTGCACCGGATTCGGCACGCCGGGAACGCCAATGTTGTTCATCATCGTCCCCACACCGCCCCCAACACCGTTCGCAGACATATTGTACTGGCCGTTCATCATGACGCCATTCACGCCGACGTATCCGTTGCCGTTGGGTTGGTGGTAGCCCGTCGCAGGAAGATAACTCATGCCTCCGCCGCCACCATTGATAACGTTCCCGTTGTACAGCTGCGGGCTGGTTCCGTGAACGAATCCTCCCTGGTACGGTGACGTAGCGTAGAAACCAGCTCCGTTCGCTGTCACCGACGACGTTTGATGTCGCGCATCCGGCGTCGTACCGTTAATGGCGCTGATTGGCCAAGCCATCGTTTGTTGTTGTGCTTGCTGCTGCTGTTGCTGGTGGTGTTGTTGCTGCTGCTGCTGTTGCTGGAACGGATTAGCCGTTTTGAACGGATTTGCCGTGGACGCTACAAGACAGAGAAACAACAACAATAACAACAGTCATAAATGGTTCAATCTCTGGCGACGGACCATAAATCATCCCTGAGCAGGTATATATGTTTCGTTCACTTCAAACACGCGGCACTTACTTGGCGTTATGGAATCGTTTGTGCTGGTTGCATTTCCTAAGCCGTTGCTCGGTATTGTGTTATTGTTCGCTTCGGCTTGCTGTTCTAATTTTATCTCCCGGAACTGATCGTCCAAATCTTTCAGCGCAGCATATCGGTCAACGGAGGGCGTCGAGTGAATGGACGAGTTACTGTGCTTGCCGTTGCTTAGGTTGCTATCGGAGCCGGTCACACCATAGGGCATCGGAAGACCTGCAAGAAGGATTCAACACAATAAGCAGGAATGAATTTATTGGGATAAGAATAATGTTACGCAAATGAATCTATGAAGCAAACATAAACGGTCTGTTCAAATCATAAGACTAGAGAATGATAATTTTGTGCTACAAATGCTACATAATCTGAAAATACAAACAGGAATAACTCGTATTAAGACTAACAGTCATGCTTTATGCATATACCTATTGATGGTGTTTAGGGACAATTTGAACCTAATATTACTATGATTTTGATGTTTATGTTCCGATTTCGTTCCGGGAGCAAACTATGTCACATCCATCATATCCACTGAAGTGAGAATCCAATTTTGTGCGAATCCAATCCAATCTTACTGAGATTACATTTATAAAATTCAACAACAAACAAAGTTCCGAGACGGTCTCATTCTGAACATTCATACTGTTGGTTGTAGTTGTTGTTGATAAAAAGTCTGAAGTTTAGACAAATTTTCGCCTGGGAATATAACACGGAATATAACATTCTATTCAATTTCAAAGCATTTAGACTGGAGTTTAGATAGTGTGGGAGTATTAACTGAGCGCTGTATTAGAAACACAAGTGATACTACTACTTTAGATTTTTCGATACTGCTTTAATCCTGGAAAAAGTATCGCAAATTTCATTTAAAAAAGTGAAGATAATCAACTTGCGTCAAATGAAGATTATTTTAAGTAAGCTTCACAAGTACAACAATCACTAAATCACGAAAATATCATGTCGATAACCTGAAGCTTTATGGAGCGAATCACATCTGAAGTGACAGTAAGAGTTAATCAACGTGGGATACTAATGAAACTAGTTTAATAACCGTGCTTGCTCGAAAAAATAAAACGCAAAACAAATTCATCGTCACGATTCGATGAAACAAAAAAAATGCTGCATGAAGCACTAAACTAAGTGACGCTGATGAACTATGTATGATCGATTAGACACGCGTGAGAGAAAGAAGAAGCTGATGTCCGGGCATCAATCAATATCGTAAATCACAAGCGAACACGAAGGGCAGCGCACTATTAAATACGAACACACCGTGGCGGCATTCGCTACTGCACCACGGCCAACTCTCAGCGACTTACTCCATCGATTTTGATCGGGGCGAAAATTCATTTGACTAACTGCTTGATGCTGTGGGCTCATCATCTGCAGCGTACTACTCTTGCGAAACTGTTGCTGTTGGAGTTGTTGCTGCTGCTGCTGTTGCTGGCGATGCTGAGCCTGAAGGCGATCCGTCTCCGATGACCAACAGCTGTTGCCGAACTGCTGCCAAAAGTTCCACTGCACGGTGTCGTGTTGAGTGGGGCCTTCCTTGCTTGTATTATTATTGAACTGATTTGAGCTGCCGGAATAACCCGCGGAGTTGAAATCCGGTTGCGTGACACCACCACCACTACCAGCACCGCCATTTCCCCAGGGCAGGGAGTAATTTTGCATATGAGTATAACCGGCACCAGCCCCGTGGCTGCCGTTGGCGGCGATATACTCGTTAACCGAATAGCGTGTCTCACCGGTGAAAGTGTTACCGAACCCATAGTTCGTTTGGACCTTTGCATACGAGTTGTCTTCCGGAGAAATACACGTATAGCCTACACCATGCACCGACATGCCGGTGGAAGTTGAGCCCGATGAGGCTGTCGGTGTGCCGACGGTAGATCCCGTCGAGTTGCCACCGCAGTTATTGCCAGTGACACTGTTCGAGTAAAAGTTCGCAAATGGGTCGGCACCGGTCAAGCTCTGTACGCTGGCCGTGCTGCTGACACTGTTCGTGGTGCTGCTGTCGATGCTGTTGCAACTGAAGTACGTCTTCATGTTTTCTATTTTATGTGAAATCCGGTAACAAATAAATAATCCAGTAGTACGAATGCCGCAAGGAAAGAAATAATCATTATAGAAGGGGGAAAACAAATGTTTAAATCACTTGCGTTCGGCTATACGTTAAATAGTGCTCTCATTCATTCACATTCACCAAGTATTGTATCATCAATAATCCAATACACTTATATTTATTTCATAGTAAGAAACACGACTGTAATTTTTTCATAGTCATACACATACCTGCAGAATTGAAGATGGGATTGTGATCGAAGTCTGCAAAATTTTCCATTTCCCTGGCCGATGGCTTTTCGTGCTTTCCGTTGTGTTGTGCATACATTCCAGCCCCATTGTCACAGCCGTTGTTGCCGCTCTTCAGGCTGCTGGTGCTTCCGTAATGGCTGCCCCCGCCGTTGCTGACGTTGTTCACAATCGTTGCGCTACCGAAGTCCGCCACAAAATCAGCATCCGGTGTAAACTTGTTGGCATTAATGTCCCCGCTGCTGCCCGACAGCCCATTGACCGCAGTGATGCCGCCGCCACCGCTGTTGTTGAGCAGACCGTTCTTCTGGTTGCGTCCGTACGTCGGAGGCAACCCGTTGGACGGGTGTTTGATCTTGATGCCATTCTTTCGCTGCAGCGCGTTGCTCTTTTGTGGCGTCGGTGGCAAAATTTTGGGCGGATCGGAACTGAAAAAGCCACTGTCGTCCGGGGTGAACTGATGCTGAAATTGCGCGCTACCGCCGCCCGTTGCACCGGGCAATGATGACGACGATGCGTTGACGCTGTTCAGTCCATTACACGAGCCGGAGTTGGTGCGATTCAATCGCAGCGTTGCCGGAGGCGTGAGCGTTGGCGTTTTGAGAGGAACTAAACTTTCATTGGCATTCTTATTGCTGCCACCCGACAGTGACGTCAACGAGCTCGACGTGTTCGTGGGCAGCGATTTCAATGGACTAGCAGGTTCCAAGTAGTATCTGCAAGAGCGTAGTATCACCAGAGTCAGTCAGTGCAGTGATTAGGGGGAAGCGTTATTCTACCGCTCCGATGCGTACCTTTTCCTTTCGTATTTGTCTATCATGAAGTCGCGATGCTCCTGCTTGATTGCACGCTTCGGATCCCAAAGACCCAACCAAGTGCGACTGCAGTTGTCGTTGCCGTTCTGTTTAAGAAATTCAATTTCTTCCTGCGTGAAGGTGGCCATTGAAATCGATTTCACTCGATGTGGAGGTGTGAGTCCTCTTCTGCAAGATTACAAAAAAAAGAAAAACACGAATTTTTAAGAAACATTACACTGTATTAACGTATTCTGCTAAACAATACTGCAGCAGGTCCTCTACAATACGCAATTGATGAAATTGAAAACATCACTTGAAAGGGTTAATTAATCGATACATATCAGCGTTAATGGATGGGCGGCGTGATAAATGATACTTTATCACTGGACTGTGTTTACTTTAGGCTCCTTCTCAAAAGTTCCAACCAAAGACACCATTAAGTAAACACTCAATCTTAATCGCGGGCAGCCAATATAAGAAACACACCCCAATTGTTATCAAGATTATAATTACACGTACAGATAATGCTTCTTATTGCACCAAAATAAAATCACGATATTCACTGGCTTATCTCTGTACGTGACATCTTCATGCGGAAGATCCAATAAATGATAAAACAGGCGATAAAGAAACCACTCCATTACGGTCTGCCAAGTACAGTTACAAAAAAAAACATATTAGAAGTACAAGTCAAGGAATTTAACCATACAACTCACGTAACACTGCGCACACATAAACAAACGTAGCTCAGACACACTCCCTTGGCTTCGTTTTGTGCACGCTGAGGTGTTGGCGCTTTGTTAGAAACGGTGTACTGCGCACTAGTCTCGTTTTAAACGTAGTGATTGCAGCAGCATGGAGTTAAAGATGCTTATTGGTCGGAGTGCCGTCATACTACGCCGGGCTCCGCGATGACTTATCACAAGTGTTTTGCTGACACATAATTCCATCTGTAGAAACGTGCCTTGTTTTGTGAATATCAATCTTTTCTTAAACAGGACTATTGATTATAACGATATCTAACAATTGAACGATGCCGATAGATTTCTTAAGACAATTTTGGCGTAAAAGTGGTTATATCCTAGCCCTGAACTTAATCCTGAAGCAGAACGAGAGTACTAAACTACAATAAACAACCTTATGAAGAGAAAATGTAGGATTCGAGTTCAGTACCTGTAATGAACTGTAGCTATATAACTGAATCATATTCAAGTACAATCTAATATACGACGTTTGATGTGTAATTGAATTAGAAGTTCATAGTTACCGGAAGATTGTATTCCACAAGCACAACAAGCTTTATTAATCGTAACTGCTTTCGGTACTTGAAATTGAAATAAGTGTTTTGGAGTTGTCGAAAGAGCAATGCGTAAAGCTAGTAATTAGAATGGAATGCTTGCATGTGTTAACACAATGCAATGAGTGAGAGCAGGTTTATTTTATGAATGAATGATGAGGTGTTTGGTGGAGGCACTACTAGCAGCAGATAAGCTAGTAGTCGCCGATCTACCTGCCGTATTTTCATAGCGAGAGTATATGCCAAACACATGTTAACATCGATAGGAAAAACGGCTCGACTTTGTTTGTGTTAGAACAATGCGCGCGTTGCTGCATGCTTTGAATTCCGATACTATCAATCATCATTTCGTTGTACTGGGAGAGCGTTCGATTTTGTCCGTTTTAAAGGCACGATGAGAAGGCGAAATAAGAACGGACATTTAAGGGAGACACAAAATTGTTCGATGCACTCTTACTAGAGCAGTTTTGCTTTTGAGGATGAAATACTGCTAGTGCTGCTAGAGGAGACAGCGCCAGCTCACATGTTGTTAATCTATGTTCTATTTATATCACCACCATTACGACAAACGCGTCGTTACAACGTAAAACGTAATATAAAAACGATTGATTTCTCCACGAAGACAACAACATCGCCACACGGGTGTCGTCTACGTCAAACGTCGTAACGCATAATAAAACATCCAAAATGTGGCCCGTGGTAGTGGTGAAGGAGAGTGTTGTCGGTGCGGTAACTTTGGATCACATAATAATCTCTCTTTCTCGCTGATTCTCTTCTGGTATGGTTTCTACAGACGACACGACGATAGTTTCGTTAATTGGCAACAAAATAACAAATAGCAACAGCAGCAAAACAAAATACCTTAAGGTTTTATTACAATAAAAACAACGAAATTGAACAGACGGCTCTAGTGAGGAACGGGGAAAGCGCGGATGCGAAAGGGCATCATCATCGAGATAAGTTTAAAGAACGCTCAAAATAAAAACAATTCCTCGCGTACACCCTGGTTTCTTCGAATCAACCTACCCCCGATGCAGTCACCGATCTGATCCGGCCAGGAGTGGGTGGCCTATTTTTAAAACACCTGTTTACAGCCGCAGCACGTTTCACCCCAACACTAACCCCCAATTTGATGATGAGAAGACGAAGCTATTCCTTTTAAGATATATTCTGCTCATTTTGGTCTGCGATATCGCAAAGAACACACTACATGAGGCGAATCGTGTAGGAAGATACATTATTCCATCAAGTCTAGAAATGTCGGAGCCATGATACGAATTGAGTGAAAAGTTTCAATGCTTCACTCGAGAGTTAAAAAATGATTCATTTCAAAGCTACATCCAGGAAAAAACAAACTCCTAATAAAAAGACGACATTGACATGCAAAGAGAACACGCTGCTGTTGTTCGAAACTTACTATTCACTGCGAACGCAACAGCATTTTTTGAAAACAGCGCATTCTAGAGAAAACAGATTAACGGCGCCATCATGAAATCAGCAAAAGGCCTTTTCCTTAAGCACGAAACCGAATCACATCGAGCGAAGAGCCGTGCACCGCAGTTTTACGGCTGCCTGGTGTGATGTTTTTGCCCATCGCGCCCCAGAGCGGAACACACGAATGTGTCGCGCGCCACTACGGCCTATGTGGCGACTTGACGCCTTGTGAAAGACAAAGCATTGTCCGCGGCCCATCGGAGCCGGAGACGGACTTAGCAGTCGTCTCTCATCGGGACCATAGGCGGTTCCCGCCGCATCTTAGGAAAACAGCTCAGAACGTCGTGCTCGTACTCTTCCGACTATGGCAAATGGTATGGGCGCCCCTACCATTTGCGTTTGCGTTCCAAACGCACGAACTCCACTTAATCCTATATCTGGACAAACCTCCGGGGAGATGCCACCAGCAGTAGCTCGTCAATCCGCCGAGTGAAACCACAAATTGGAACAACAACTGCTGGTGGGACACACGCCGGATAAAAGCGAAATGCTGCATCATTCGCCACACTCCACACATAACTCTCATCGCGAGCCGCATGATCCGAATGCAAGTCGGGCCCCATGCAGCACACAGTACCTGCCTCCACCGTACCAGTATGCTCCAACTACTACTAACTAACCCCATCTTTCGCGTTGGAACGAAGGCCGCCACAATATGACTCATCCCTTACCGTCCCTTTCTTGCCGGATTCGGTGTCTGCTACAGCGTAAACGTGCCAATGTTTACCGGTATCAGCGTTTATGCCAATGTGAAAAACTTTTACTTTTGCCCAACCTCCCGTCCCGGTACCGTTTGCCTTAAGGCGGCAACGGCATGGACGAACGAAGCTAAATAAATAAAGCTAGGCGCGTACAACAATCCGGGATATCGGCTTTTTTCCGTCGTCGTCGTGCTACTCACAAACATCGCTTTCCACCGGGCGAATGCAAACGGAACGAACGAAAAATGCATCGGTGGTAAACGTTTTCAACATAGATATTGCATTTCCACGCCAACTCCAGCACCCCCTTTGTTTGCAGTTCGCACCATTTTCTACGGCATTTACTTTCATTGTTCCCCGTATGAATAATGGCCGATCCAAACGAACTTCGAGGGGCATGGTGTTTTTTTTTCTTGTTTGTCTGTTTGTCCGCTGTCTAGTTTACTTTGTTACTGACTTTTTGCTAGATTTATTCTATGTACGAGATAGCTTTAAACAACTGCACATCATGAAGTTTTTAGTTCAGGAATAAGTCGCTTCACAATAATGTGGTTTTCAATTTTATCGCTGTTCAACGATTTCCCCCTCAACAGCGGCACTCAAGTTCTAAAACGATCCATTCTTTTAAGGAATGGTGTGCACAGTTTGGTAATAGGTTAGCTGCACATAAAACATCAATAAACAATATGTTTCCGCACATTCTGGACCAATTTGCTGTTAAATGAGTTAAAAATGAGCTCAAAGACTTGTTCTAAAAGCTATCAAGCACGCACCATATTGAATCTGGTTTGACATAGAAATAGCTTTCAAGCTTAAAAGAAAATTATGAAAATTATGGTTTCTTAAATCTAATGTAATGAAGAAAAACATCAAAACGAATTTTAAACTTGGCTTCGTTGTAAATCCTCGATCCTTTCTCAAGCAGCCTTCCAGCAGCTAATCAAATTGGGCACTTTTTCGTCATTCTGTTTCATCAATGGAGCATATTCATGGGGTTTTAAATCAATTGTGATGTTTTTTTTTGGGATGACGATAGCACTGAAGCAATGCGTGGCGATTGCAATGACAGCTGAGCAATCTTACCAAAATTTACGTGATCCTTTGTCAGACCTTATAAAAGATTACACGGCTTCTGCAAGCTCTATTTGCTCGTATAATTCAGAGAAAATTTATTGATAAGCATATGTTTGTTTTTACATGCATCTTCTCGTACAATGGTCTTGATGGACTTGTTGGGATTTTGCTCCAAACGATGTATCACTAGATTATGCAGGGTTTATGTTCGACAATCGAGTTCGAGTTTATGTGTACCAGACTACACTGCTTCTGATTCGCTACTGCAAATGGCTACAACTTTTTTGTCGAGGAAGTTTATATGGAATTGTCAAAGAATTGCAATCTGGTTTTGGACTTCATTTGGGATAAGGATAACTAAAACGATAACTAAAACGATAACTAAACGAGATCGTTCAACCATACGATCTCCTGAATAAGTAGATTCCGCTTTCGGAAATAAATTACAATCAACCACAATACAAAGTTTGTTTTACGTTGCAATTTAAAATTTCCCTCATTTTGGTTTACCCATTTAAATATTTAAATTTCAGGCTTTTATTACTAAAATCCCGCTACCAGGTCATATAAACGACTTCTAGTGTTAACTTGTACATCACTCAAGATGACACACAACTTCAAATTGAGTTTGTTTACTTTATCAAACTATACATCTAATCCAACATGTATGTTTCATAATCAACATGCAGAACTGCGTTTCCCGATTACATGAGGTGCTGCAACATTCTCACCTCGCGTAATAGGCGAACGAGCGTGGAGCTTTTCAATCCCATACGCAAGACCGGTTAACCACGCGAAGCCAGTTCCGCCGGTACGCGCGTCACGGGCGGCGACATTTTGTTTCGCCATTTAATGGCACCCAGGATCATTACCGGAGAATACCATACGGAGGTATGACCATACGGTCATGGTGGTAATAACAATGTTTCAAGTGAATGCGTCTGCTCTTGGCAAGCGAGTATCCGCCCTGGTCGGCTGCCCGGTTCTAGAAGAATTGAACACGATAATTACCGCAAAATGCTTAACAAACGCGACGAACTTCCCTTCTAACCTTGGTCGATTGTTGGTACGCTAGGTTAAACACCAGTTTCATGCCGGTCCGCGGTACGTGCGTTCGTCGTTCTGCCGGCATCTCCTAAATAGCCCGCGCCGTTTCTTGCCGAAGCGGAAAATCTACCTTTTGCAGTCAAACATATGCCACACCACTTCGGTTGACCGGTTGAAGCCATCCGCGCGCGCACGCGCGTTTCTCTGTGTGCGTGCCGTTTGCTGAATGAAGCAGCCGTTGAGTGACTTTGGGCACGGGACTTGACATGGGCAGGTGCGATTGTGCGGTTTCTTACAACCCCTTTTGCACCGGGGGTACGTTTTGAGCGTCTGTCACGAAGCCGGAAATGGACACATAATGCAAACTAACTCCCACATCATGGAGGGGGGGGGGGGGACACATACAAGAATGGGCTTTAACTTTTGAAACCAACGGATACAGTAGGAAACGTTACTTAATAGCGCCTTCGTGCTCATTCGTGTTGGCTCATGCTTGTCTCCCTTTTCTGAAGGTCTACATACAAGGCGAAAATTTGGTAGGTAATCGGATGATATGGTCAGGGGACCGGTAAGATCAGCGTTCAATGGCAATACACAGTATGAAACCGTCCGGTTTTGTCAGTTCATTTATATTGCTCTTATGCAGACATAGGCAAGCAAAATGATATCTATTACCAGCGTCACGGAACGGGAAGCCCTTCTTCTACGTCAACGGTCCGGGGTCTGCTGAAGTTCCTATACTGATGTGCAGAAATTTCAAGATACGAATGAACATGGACAAAAGCGTGTAGCTGATAATCGCATACGTCAGACGCCACCAACTTCCGGAAAGGACAGTTAGGAAAAAAAACGCAAGACATGAGACCCTATGATAAGCATGCATCGGACGGACAGCGTTGATAAATGATCCACAAAGCGGCGACTTGTTGCGTGCTAATGTACATCTCGCAGCTTACATGCACTTCATTGGTTCGGAAAGAGCGGGACCGACTGCTGGTTTGCTGTTTGCTGCCATCGATTTACATCACATTTAAAAGCAATTCATTAGAGTCCTCGTAAAACTGGAGATTAGGAGTGAACCGAGCGGCAAGCAAAGAGGCGCTGCCATCCTACACACGAACCAAAGCGCGCATATCATCGTTGTTTTAAGGCGTTTTAACACCATTGTAAATTGTGTACTACAAAAGCCCGGCATTCGTTTCAGCACACGACGGCACGACGACGAGTTAAAACGGACGGAAATGCCGTCCGCCGTTGATTTACGTTCGCGCTTCGCCAATACGTGCGGGCGCCTACAGGTGCCACCACCGCCACCATGGTTAATGCTCGGAAAGTCGGATGGTTTCGAGCTGGCACGAGGAAGAAGCGGAAAAAATCGCGCCGATCTGTAACAGCTGTAGTACCGCGAGGCGGCGGGGCGGCCTTACTGCATCAGATTGTACTACAGCACGAATCAAGGCTTTTGATTGATGCATCGCACGCAAAGTCACGAAAACACGGTGGTGGGAGCGAGTGCTAGCGTTAGTTTAACAGGTGAATTTCAATCGGCTACAGTTATTTCCACTTGACAAGGTATGTTTCATTCCTATCTGATAGGAACACATCTTAATCGAGTGTATGAAGTGTTCTAATCGATAGGCAGAACGCAAACCATTCTATTGTTGCTCACTTTGAAACAATTACTTTTCAAACACAGTATCTTGTTTGTTTAGGAGGTATTAGACACTTTCATTCCAACGTTTATTAGTACCATAACCATAACTTTTCGCTACATAACCTCCCATCGCCTGATCCATAAGATCGAACGTGTACACCTCTCTACCAGCTGTGAGCGCGATGCAACAATCTTCTGTTATTAATGCCCAAGAGGTACCAGGCACCAGGCATACCCGATGCCAACCCGATCCGATTCGTCCTTTAGTTGCCCACGACACGGAAGGAGATAGCACGATAGGGGCCGTGTGTATGCCAACCGAGCGAAAACCATCGCCGAGAACTCTGCGACTCCTCTTCGGCGATCTGTGCGCCTGCTACTTCGGCACCAGCATCAAACGATGCCGACACACCGTTTGATCATCGCATGTTTGCGTTAGAGGTTCGATTCATTTTAATGCGATAATAATTGTTTGACTTCGACGCCCGGAGGTGTGTGATACCGGGTGGACAGCGTGAATGAACCGAACCCGGCTTCCTAAATGGCCTACCTAAAAGCAAAAAAGGGAGGAACAGCCACGGTTCCGGGAACGGCAGCGTGATGAGATACGACACACACACACGAACAGTCGAATCCCCGGGTCTTTCCAATTTATAGCAGTCGTTCCCTCTTCGTCGATCGGTCCGTTCGTGCCGGTGGCGCTATTTTCACACCAACAATCATCGCCGTGCCATTTCCACCACTCGATGATGTATGGCGTTTTGATTTGTGTGCTTTTTTGCTTTGAAGAAAAAAAAAATGTTGAAATGGACGTTTGAACAGTGTAACGAATATGGTTCGTTTATTAAAGTGGTTGAGCCTATTAATTATAGTTTGTCAAATAAAGAGGTGTCTTTATAGTGGCCGTGTCTCGAAAGCGAATTCCGTCGCAAAAGTAATTGAATTAAGAAAACTGTGTCGGCACAGCCCGCACCGTCGTAAACTGGACCGGAGCAAAACGGAAGGAAACGTCGTGAATGGTGTGTTTCGCTTACGCATCGCCTCTCATAAGCTGCGCACGGCGCACAGCACGCTTTCTCAAACCGCTTTCACGAGAGCCTCCCCCTGCTCGACAATGATTTGGCATGCAAATTTGATCATTAATCCACTGATCCAAAGGGCGAACTTTTTCCCTCTTTCCTATAGCCAAACGTTCGCTTTCGGACCTTTTGTTATTGCTGTTGTTGCTACTGCCGCCGTCATAAGCATCTTACACTTATTGTTTACTTCATTGCTGCTTTCCCGTCGTAATACCGGTCCCAACACTTTCCACCAGGCCACCAGCATTGATGGGGACGGGTCGGCCTTTTCTTCTCCTCCCGGCGCGCAGCAGCAGCAGCAGCAATCTAGGTTTCGGGCACTGTGTGCATGCATATCATTGACAGACCGCTAAGCTGAGCTGAGCTGAAGCCACCAGCCCCCGAGCGTGCAAACGAAACTGGGCAGTTCGCGGGCTTCATCCGCTCTGGTGACACTATTATTCAAGGAAGTACACACTGCTATGCTTTGGTGCCGCTGGAACCCAGATCTCACGGCCCAACAGGCCCCCACCCCAACCCATACAATGGCAATGGCTTTTGGTGCAGTTTGCGGAATTGGATATCAAATTCATAGCAACATGAATGAGAGAGAGAGAGTCCATGCAAGAGACCAGAGGAATATTAAATACATTATTTTTCCAGCAAAAAAAACTCATACATTGTGAGGGAAATATGGTGGTTTTCATTCAAGTCATAAGCCCTTTGAAGCGTGTATAACCACAACCGCAAACAACGACTCATCCATTTTTGGCGAAAATTTCTCTGCACCATGGACGTCACCGGAAAGATTATATGTGAGCAACACATTATCACATTACTGGCTGCGAAGTGAACATTCAAACAACGGGCTCTAATTTCGTTCAACAGATTGTTTTAAATATTAAACCAGTCACTCACCGGCCGGATCAGTTGCCAGGTGCGGCGGTGTGTTCATGCTACTACCGCAGTGTGCATTTGTATTACACGTACGCTCTCTGTTGTTAAGCCATGTTTATCCGCACAAACGCGTATGGTGGAATGATTTGTAAAATGTCTACTCCTATTACCTCGAACATAACACATTTTATTACACAATTGGCGCTCTTATTGGCGCTGCTGTCATCTAACGTAGATACTATTATTAGCGGTGTATTTATAGAAAAGCATTTGGACAATTATTCGCCACATCAGGGCAGAATAAAAAGAAAAGTGCACACCACGTTCGCAATGCAGCGCGCGTCGTACCGGGAGTTCCGTATCTACCGCACTTGGGAAGCCATCGCAGCGCGCTGGACGCATACGTCCGTTTGTTTCATTTCACGTATCATTTACGATGAAAGCAAAATGCCACCTCCAACATACGTACACATATCGCGGGCTTCTTTTGCTATGCGGAAAGCGAAAAAGGAAAGTAAAAACTATGCATGATACATTGACCGGTTTGGTCTGGACGCAGCAACGCAGCACCGTTAGCACATAAGTTAGCCGCCGATCCCGAAGATATCCGCCGGTGTGCTTTTGGAGCGCGACACGCGGACGAGGATGAGGAGAAATTTTAATAATTTGATAGCCACCGTCCCTCTCTCTCTCTTTCTCTCTCTCTCGCTCCCTGTATGGCTGCTGCCACAGTGCAATGCAATCACGAACGCGTTTTAAATGAGCGAATCCGCCGCCGCAGCTTCTTGCAACCCGTGGTCCGTGGTCAGTTCCGCGCATCGCATGAAGGCCAACTCCGGTAATTAAATGTTGTTGTGGAAAAGCGCGCTCACGTTCCGTGGGGTCTTCGGGCATAATCAGGCAGGGTAGAATAACCTCACCGACTGACGGGAACTGAGCGAGGCCATTTCTTCCCTGTGTACCCGAGGTGATTAAATAATTAAATAAACTTTGCTGCCCCTATCACTTACGACGGCATATCCATCCAGCCGTCCATCCATTCCCGCCAGCCACGAGGATTCGTCTGGAGGGTTGATAGTCTCATTAAAAATGTGTTTGATTGAACGCCGATTCGTTCGAAACAGCACGGACAAAGTCGCAAGGAAAGCTTTTAATTGTCGCTTAGAGAGCTGCTGGAACACGTATCGCAAGATAAGGCGAGAGAGCGAGTAAAAAAATCAATGTCCAATCGATATTATAATGACCTTTTTACGCTCGGTTGGAATTTAGCGCACACCCGCGGACCGTCATCCACTATTTACCCGCGTGTTCATCCACTATTTGACTACCACTTCACCGTACCACCGTGTGCCAGCAGCAGCAGCGGAGGAGCTCGTCGGTGCAAACATTTTTGGGTGCTATTTTGCACAGCGCAGCAACAAACATGCAGCACCCACCCCTGTCAATCAAACTAATGGAAGTTCCGCTTTCCGCCGGCCGGGGTGTACTACCCGAAGCACACGGGCAACATGTGCACCACACACAGCGCCACTTCTCGCTGCTCAACGATTCCATGAGCATTCTATGTTATCGGCAGGCAGCCGATCGAAACGAACACAGTGCCAAAAATTGGCAGTTGTTTTAGCGCTACCGAACGAAGCTGCCAAAATATCGGGCAATAAGGATTTGTCAGCCCATCATGCGGGAAAAGTTTGCGAGGCACAGCATAACAGACATGTTACGTTACCGGGCACAAGCGCCACGGAAAAGTTTTGGTATTTACATATTTTTAGTTGTGGATAGTTACATCTCCAACATGTGCGGCCAGTTCGCACGACTTAATTATGAGGTTTCTCAGTATCGAATGTGCGGTTAAAGTAACGAACGGTATGCAATAACATACAAAAAGCACAGGGTATTAGTGACAATA